>OZ004682.1:11010045-11365045 GCA_963924505.1 Agonopterix alstromeriana
TTGGCCAGTTTACGTTAATTTTTAGGCTACTTAGTCCAATCAAAAAATGACTCATTACTAGCACGGAGGGGACGTTAAATTGTCGATCATTCTTAATCTTATGCCACAGGCGGTTATTTTGTTAATTTTCACATTTGGAAAAAGTGTATATATTATCAAAGTTATAGAGAATTTTATAAGCTTTCATTCGGTAGAAGAACATTTTTCGCTACGACGCACCGTTTTGGAGATATTAGCGAAAAACCCAAAAATGAGAACTTTAACCCCCACCCCCCACTCCAGCTCCTAGACGAGGGACTTTTAGTATGTTCACTCCCTAAGCATCCTAAACAAGTTTCTGAAGGTTTCGCTTCGTTACTGGCTCCTCCTCCTGGCACTCCACAAATCCTTTATTGACTGAACTAACTGTAGACCATTTATTATTCGAAAAATAAAATTGGTCCAAGTTTTCTCCATAGAGTAAGAAATATTTTCCACATACCATCTCATTTACCGTCACCGGTCAAACAATTAAAAAATTAAATTTGTATTGGTAAACTCGATTAACTCGATTAATCGCCAAAAAATTAAGTTAGTTTCTTTCAAATTAAGTCTACTATCCGTAAAAAATATAAAAATTAACGTATAGAATTTCGTGTCGTGATTTCTTAATTATTATTTTTTTAGATATAATCGACGACGCGTCCTACAAAGTGAGAAAGGAAGTGAAACGAATGAAAAAGAATCAAGATATAGATATAAACAGCTGTTTACAACTCCTTATGGATGTCACCTCTCAGATGTTAGAAGCAAAGGTAAGATATATTTCTATCACAAAAAAAAAAATAGTAATTAGACCATACCCATATCTTAATTTTACTCTGCGATTTACCGACCAATAGGGAACCGCAGTAGGATGTAAATTGAGGGGCAAATGTCCGTATAAATCAGTACACAATACAGTTCACTGCCTCCGTGGTCTAATGGTTAAGAGCATTGGGCTCTTGACACGGAGGTCGTGGGTTCGATTCCCACGGGGGACACCTAGTGATATGTCACTTTGTGCGTTTTTCCCTAGTTGGTTAGGACATTGCAGGCCGAATCACCTGATTTTCTGAAAAGAAAGATGATTTGTGCTTCGGATGGCGCGTTAAGCCGTTGGTCCCGGCTACTATCTCTGGTGGTAGTAGTCGTTATATAAAAACCACGTCAGAGGCCGTAAGGTGGTCTAAAAAAACTCTGACACCAGGGCTTGCTGCCCACACGATAAGAAGAAGTACACAATGAGTCTAAAGCTTTCACTTCTCTGCCCTTATACCACTGCAACCTTCTCTCTCCGCACACGAGAGATCTCCAAAACTAAATACATTTATATCCATAAACTCATAACCATTTCTTTCACCATAAACTCATCCCTTTCGGGATGGTTGGGAACGTTGCTATAATAACCATCTTTAGAGCCATCGTCATCGCAGCGATGCAACGACGTCGCAACGGCATCATCGATATTTTTAAGTACAGGGGTTGACTGAGCTATATCGCCACGATATTGTTCTTGCATCACAGCAATGATACGGCGCAAACGCAGCCGTGGCGATATTTCCGTGGAATAGCTGCGATATAGCGACGGAATCGTGGCGATGTCTTTCCGTCAACGCCTACGCTCAATCAGGGTGGAACGACATGTCAAATGGGGTCTTTCTGTCAGCCTTTTCTTTCGTAAATATTATCCCTTTCATTTTATTTATTCATTCATAATCATCATCTCAGCCGATGGACGTCCACTGCTGGACGTAGGCCTCCCCCAAGCTACAACGGTCGGTCCATGTTGGGGGGTTTGTGTCCATGCGGGTTGGCGATCGCAGTTGGTTGGATATGTATACTCAGAGGATGCTGCTGCCCATCCTCTGGTAGATCACTTAGTCATTATCAATTAACATTGTATTTGAAATTAAGTAGTCCTAGTCGCCTTATACGACAAAATGGTGTAATCCTATTTTTCCCATCATTCTACCTTTCAGGGTAGATTTTCAACCCTAAATACGCCAGGAAGGGAAGGGCAAACAGGTTTAAAAATCGTATCTTCCTTCCAGGCACCAACGGGCCTAGCATGCAGCGTAGCCCTACTCTCCTGCATCATCCACTCAAGCGAATTGTTCACACAAACGGGACAGTGGTGCTACGGCGCTCACACGCTGATAGCCGCGTGCGGACCGACGCACTCACACCTGACGCAGTACAACGCGGCGGGGCGCGCCTTGTTGCACGCCTTGTCTAGGTGCCTCTCCGTTTTGGACGGATTCGAGGGCTTGCAGGTATGTCATACTACAGGTGTCTCGTGTATTCCCTCCAGGCTACAACCGCCCTAGTCTGCAGCGTAGCACTACAAGCCTTGTCTAGGTGCAGGTCCACAGAAATAAATCAAGATAGAACGGTTATAATCATTGTTTTACCTGTGTTCCGCGCGTGCCTGTTGAACATTTGAATTGTTGTTTTAATTGTCATTAAATAACGTTTTTAACTAAAATAAAGTACTCACATCTTCGGAACTTTTGTTTTTGCAGTTAGAAACCAAGACAGTCAATATATTTACGAAAATATTTTATACGTTCGCAAAAATGTGTCTCTCTTTCCCAAAAACAGTGACGTTCATAATTACAATACAAGAAATAAAAATAAATTAGTATTCCCACATTTTCGACTTAGTAAGGTCAACATATCTTTCATGGGGCACTGTATACGTTATTATAATAAGATACCAGAGAATATTCTTAACTTGACGGACAAAAAGTTTAAGTCCCATGTTAAACAAGTCCTCTGTAAAAAAGGTTACTATAAACTCGATGATTATTTGAATGACCAAAATGTCTGGTCTTGACAATGTTACTCTATGTAATTTAATATTGAATTTATGTAATTGTACTTTGTAAATTTTGTTTTGTTTAAAAGAAGTGTGTTGTAGAGTTTCTGGCCGCATCTTCTCTACAACGGAACACCTTCCGACGCGGTGGTAGATTCAAAAACATGACGTCAAAAAGTTATCTATGTGATATTATTTTGAATAAACAATTTTGACTTTTGACTTTTGCAGTAAGGCATTTTCTCTGATTTGTTACCGATGTTTATCGTAGCGCGACTCAGTGCGTAATGAGTAAAAAAAATCGCGAAAAAAAATCTGCTGTTCCAGCTGAAGTAGGTTTGCAGTTTTGTATAGAACAGCAGATATTTTTTCGCGATTTCGATGATGATACAGAGACTTTCTTAATATGCTGACGGTTTTATAAGGGGTTGATCAGGGCATCAAACTGAACAACTTTCTCTATGGGACCAACATTGAAATCGCGAAAAAAAATCAGCTGTCCCATACAAAACTGCAAACGTACTCGACCCAAATGTATAGGACGCTGATATTTTATCGTGATTTCGATTTTGGTCCCGTAAAGAATGTTATTCAGTTTGATGATCTGATGATAGAAGATATTTTTGATCAATAAACTGATAAATTATATTCTTATTCCAATCAGCCATCCTAAGCTTCTTATTATTCACAGGAGCTTTCATCAGTCCACCAGAAACTACTAAAATCTTTATCCTCGAGCTACGCACCACTTCGACAAGCGGCCCTCCAGGGTTGCCTGCTACAACTGACCAGCAAAACTCAGCACATAGCCAGCCAGAACACTCCCAACCCTTACCAGGAGCTTGTGACGCAATTAAATGTTGCTGTGAGGCAGTATTTAGCTCCTAATTCTAGGTTAGTTTGTTTGTTCAATCTTAGGGTCTTAATATTAAGATTTATAAATAAAAATCCAATCCCACTGTCCGTTATAAGTGGCGACGGGCTCACCCCCCGTCACACTGGACAGAGTTTCGGTACTTCTGGTGAAACTTGGATGTTCTGAAGTTTCAGAATATCTCTGACTACCTCCTCGGGGAATATAGTCGTGAGCATATACTTAATAAATAAAAATTGCAAAATATTATTAACATTAATAAAATCGTACCTAATCAATATTACGAGTAAAAGTGCTTTTTTTTGGTTTTTTTAATAATTTCTATTGAGATGTTGTTCACTAAAGTTTATTCATAAAACCTTTGGTCTCTGATGTAACAAAACAATTTATCGTCTTTAGCCACATTCAAAGTCGTGGTGGTCTAGTGGCGAATAACCATGTTTGACGTGTAGGAGGCGATGGTTCGATCTCCGTCCAAGCCGGCTCGTACCAATGAGTTTTTCGGAATTTATGTACGATTTGTAACACCATCGTAGGGTGGTGGGTGATGCTTTCGAGGCGTGTATTGTCCAGTCCAATGACTATTGTAAGTGGCGACGGGCTCACTACCCGTCACACTGGACAGATTTTCGGTACTACTGCTAGTAGTGAATCGTGGATATTCTGAGCTTTCAGAATATCTCTGACTACTCCCTCGGGGAATATAGTCGTGAACGTATGTTTATGCTTATGTGTGGTTTTAGAGGTACTTAATTCCAAATCGCATTTAATTGCAGGATATCGCTCTACGAACAGAGCCTGTATTGGACAGTTCTGTTCACTCTCATAGAACTCAGCCATCCGGACCTCATCAACATTGCTGTAGACTTCGTATTGAACAACCCGAGGCATTACTGCACCGATCTCGTCGTTAAGGTAAGCATTTGGTTGTGGACTTTATATTGTGTAAATATCCGATTCGATTGGTATAAAATCTTCTTTGTGATTCTGTTTCTAAATATTTAGTTAATGGGAAATTCCAGTTCCAGGCAGTTGGATGCCAAACAAATATATTTTATGTCGTTATTAATAGTTGTATTTCCATTCAGATAAGGGAGGATTATCTTCGTCATTTCAAAAGTCGTCAGCCCTGAAATTTTCTTCGATTTTCTCATCAACATCTTTGGAAACGAATTTTAGAAATTGTGCTCATGTCAAGAACACACAAATATGGGAACATATTTCATAATTACTAAGAGTTTTACTCTCTAAGAAGATTTTAACAATCTAACAAAATTAAAAAAAAAACCGGAAGTAAAATTGAATTTTTTACTCTCTCGTCGAAGCGTTCGTTGGCGTAGTGGAGCTTCGGTATTGGAAACGATCCTGAAGTTAAGCAACGTCAGGTACGGTCAGTCTTTGGATAGGTGAACGTTTAGTGGTATTCCATATCGAGCGTTTTTGTGCTTCGGAGGGCATGTTATGCAGTTGGTCCCGGAGAGTTCCGTCAGATGGCGTTGTAAATATTCGTTAAGCCAGATCAGAGGCCTATTAGGGCGGCTTGAAAATTCTCTGACAGCAAGTTGACCACTAACTTGCCTCCACCAACACGCACTGGGCCCGCGTGGTGGAGTATGGCCCACTCCCTCTCACCGGAGAGGCCTTTGCCCCGCAGTGGGATTCTACAGGCTTTAACTTTTTTACTCTCTGCCGTACAATGTAGATGATCGGAAAAACACAATATTAAGGCCTGACCAGAAAAATTAAAAACTTTGCCATGTTGCGGAATATCTATGGAATTAATTTTTGTACTTGGAACACTGACATTAAAGGTTATAGTCGATTGCAGCGCCCGCAAACCAGGTTTCTTATATATCGGGTCACGCATTACTTAATAATTGACCTAGTACATAAAGTACATAAAGTGTTCATTATTTGTATTTCTTCTCACAGGGAATAACTTCAACTCTCCGCCAGCAAGTGTTACCTAAAGATCTGAAGAAGACCATTATAGAGAAATTACTGGACAACATGAAGAGCTACGATGAACACCACGCGATACAGATCCTTATGGTGCATCTGTTCTCAGGTTTGTTATGGTTATAGCTTTGACTAATTATTATAAGGACTAGCCTTGCGGTAGCATTTCCCCTCTGCCACGGTATAAGCACAATTGATCTTGTGCATTTACATTCAATTTTACACCTTATCACTAAACCAGACAGCCTATAATTGCGAAATAATAACTTCGAACTTAGAACGTTGGGGTTCACACGAGACATTCATGATTTTTTACATTCAAAATTAGAATCTAAAGTTATTGGGAATAAAATCCAAAGTTGCGGATTTCATGTTACCTCGCCCCCCGCAAATAGTGGCAGAAATGTTTGTTAGTAGAATTACACGCGTAACCAGCTCACATATAAATAGTCAAAGGGTTATAGTCAGATATTTCTCAAAAATAATACATTCCATAATTAAAGACATAAGGAGCAAATTTTGAAAAAAAAATTTGTTTAGCATCGAGAGCAGAATTGAATTATCAAGGTTTCAACATTTTTATCAAAATATCAAATAATTTGTATGTATGATTTAAAATTTACTGAACTCAATGTCAACCGGTCAATCTAATTACTTACTTTATTCTTAAAATGTATCAATGAGCACGCTAGCGCTTTCATTCATTGCTGAAATGATAACAAATCGTTTTTCATGAACTTAAAATGGGAATTAGTTAATAACAATTAATATTAATTAGCCATTGACGAAGCTCCTAGCGGATATAGATGTATGTGATTAAGATTTGACGAAGCCTGCGTTGCGGATTAGATTATTGTTGGTATATTGTTTTGAATTCGAATAAAATTTATTAATTAATAATATAATGAAATTATTGTTTCAATGCAATGAGCATATGGGTATATGAGGTTTTGCGCATATTCATGAACACGTAAATACGAATTATACAGGGTGTAACAAAAAACCCTAGTAATACACAGGGGGTGCTTCAGACCATCAAACAGAACAACTTTCTCTAAGGGGCCAACATCGTAATCGCGAAAAAAACCACATTGATATTGCTAATTTAATTTTATTGTACAATTTGACGATCATGTTATGAATGGACATTTTATATAAAATATTTATGTAAGAATGTGACAATGTTAGAATATGAAATAAATGAATGTAATCTAATCTAATCATACTCATTTGGCTCGAGTAGGTTTGCAGTTTTTTATGGAACCGTTGATTTTTGTTCGCGATTTCGATGTTGGTGCAAATAGAGAAAGTTGATCAGTTGCAGCATCTTAAAAAGGACCCCATATAATTTTTTGTAATACCTATATTAATCTATCCACAGCCGACAGCAAACTTCTAAGCCCAAAACTGACGTCGGATGTCTCAAACATGGACCCAGACGTCCTTATGAATTCCATGGAACGAATAACCCTCCTTTACAAAGTGTTGAAACAAGCTAGAAGTCGAGAGAGCAAACAAATAATCACGTCTACACTCAAATATTTCCTGAGAGAGACTCTACCACCTGCCGCTACTCTGAGCAGAGTTGTCATAGAGTTTCTGGAATGCTGTAAGGAGGCAGAGAAGAGGAAATTGGGTGTTTTGAGCGATAGAGGGCGTTGGTTGCACTCGGCCGTTTTGAACGCGGAAATGGTTTTTGAGGTAAGATTGCGTTTTTTTTTGACATTTCATGAACAAATTTATCGAGGAAATATATCACCACTGCCTAATACATAGTCCTAATACCTCTCCCTCTGTTTCTATTTTTCCTAATTTATCGCAGTATGTCCGCTAAGACGTCAAAATCAGCTGAAACTATTTTGGACCTGCAGAATTTCGCTTCCATTCAATCATTAAGTTTTAACTCTCTCCTATTCTATCTCCCATAATGTCTTTCTCTCTTTTCTCTCGTTCAAAGAACACTATTACTTACCTATTATTTATATTTATTATCTCTCTTTATATCTTGGACGACCTGATAGCATAGTCTGTAGTGAACCTGCCTGCTGTGCCGAGGGTCGCGGGTTCGAATCCCGTAAGGGACAAATATTTGTATGATGAATATGAATATTTGTACCCGAGTCATGGATGTTTGTATCTATACAAGGTGTTACAAAAGTAAAAATAAATATTTAAAACTTTTAAGGGGGTTGTTTAGACCATCAAACTGAACAACTTTTACTATGCGACCAACATCGAAATCGCGAAAAAAAATCACCTGTCCCATACATTTAGCTCGAGTAGATTTGTAGTTTAGTATGGAACATCAGAATTTTGAAAGTTGCTCAGTTTGATGGTCTAAACTACCCCCTTAAATGTTTATTTGTATTTTTGTAACACCTTGTATATTTATTTTACATCGTTCTCTAGTCATTATAACACAAGTCTAGGCTAGTTTCTGGTACTTTAAATGTGACTATATAATTTGTGTGACGATGTCCAAGATATTTATTATTATTATTTATTATCTATAGGCTCCTTCTTAATATACTGACGGTTTTTTAAGGGGATAATCAGACCATCAAACTAAACAGCTTTCTCTATCACTAACGTGGAAATCGCCAATAAAAAGCTAGTTTTTCCGTATAGAACTGAAAACCTACTACACAAATGTATCGGACAGCTGATTTATTTTTCGCTCGATTTTCCAGATATTGGCAGAGGTTTCGGACATAAGCATGTATTTACGTATTTATTATGTATGTATGTATATGCTCACGACAATATTCCCCGAGGGGGTAGTCAGAGATGTTCTGAAATCTCAGAGCATCCACGTTTCACCAGTAGTACCGAAACTCTTAATAGTAGTATTATTAGTAGTATTTATTAGTAGTTCTTAAATTAAAAACTTTCATCTTTCACAGGTATTCGAGACCGCGGTAACGCAAGATCAACTGCCAGTCCTCAGCGGATGGATCTTCGAAGCCCTCTGCCATCTATTGCAAGGAAAAATATCATCAAACCTCCTCCCATATTGTCTCCTTACCTTACTAGTATCGGCAAGCTCAAACGAACACATACGAAAGATATCTCCTATAACTTATACCATTCTAAAAACAGGCTTTAATACCGCGGAGAAGGATTCAAATTGGGGTGTGTACGAAGATTTTGTTGGTGGTAGATTTAATATGAAGTTTTCTGATAGAAGGCTGCTGTGCATAGTTGCTATGCATTCTAATTTTAGTGGATCTCAAATGGAACGGTTGAAGGAATTGTGTGGTAATGAGTGTTTGACAGATTTATTGCAGTGCTTGGAGGCGTAATAGAAAAATAGACTATTAACATACAACGTGTTAATAAATAAGCGCGAAACCTCATACACCCCAACTGATCTACAACAAATTAATTCGATTAAAACAATTTAAAGTTATTCGCATTTTAAGTTTTGAGGCAAAAATGATTTGTTATCATTTCAGCAATGAATGAAAGCGCTAGCGTGCTCATGGATACATTTTAAGAATCTTGTTTTGGTAGTAAGTAGGGTGAGAATGCCCGAGCGATGGGTTGACATCGATTTTAGTAAATTTTAAATTTAACAAACAAATTATTTAATATCTTGAAAAAAATTACCAACGTTGGATTACCATGATAATTCGATTCTGCTCTCGATTCTGAACAAACTACTTTCTAGTTTTGCGTTAATTCATTAACACGTTGCATATGATAGACTACTGGTATCTACAATAGACAACTAGTATCTACGATAAAGAGATCTACGATAACATAACCCGTGGTCATGAGCCAATTAGTGAGCTCGTTAGTTGAGCAACAGATCCGTGTATTCGTTTTAGTACCGTGTGCAACAAAACACCCTAGTAATATACCATCAAACTGAACAATTTTCACTATGAAGACGTCGAGAAATTTTTTAAAAATCTGCTGTCTCCGCGAGTTTACTATCGGTTTCTTTGGGAAAGTTGTTCAGTATCATGGGTGCAATCACCCCTTAAGGTACCGCAACTGTTTATCCTAAGACCCTGTATACTACGATATGATTATTTAGGGCTTGTTTACCACTTCTCGATAAGTTCTTAGTACATTATCTGACAGATCGTTTGACATATCTTTCATACGAATTATAACAAGCAATCTTTCAGATAAGCTTTAGGAAATTATTTAGAAGTGGTGAAATAAGCCCTTAGTGTTTCTTAATGGAACGACGTGTTGTGAATGGTGGATATCCCTTAGTCCACAAAAACAAGTATAGTTTAAAGAATTAGTACAAAATGTGTCTAAATTTGTAATAGTGTTCATCTAATGTTTATCTAAACTGAAATATTAATAATTTTAAAACTATAATGAAATTACTAGAGCTTATTTAGGGAACTCAAATATATTACAAATGTGGTCAGAATCAGTCATTAAGTTTTTAAAGCTAGATCAGGTTTAAAAAAACCGTAGCTATGTTTTGTAAAGTAGTTGGAACTGTAAGAGCCATATCACGAGCGAATTTTAGGCTTAGGCGATTTTACAACTTCACTATATCACAACTGAATCGTCGCGATTTTTTTATTGAGCGATTCCGCCGCGACACTGATTGATCTAATAAATATCGCGGCGTTAACGCGGCGATAGCGCTTGCAAGGTTGAGGCTGAATGGCTGCGATATCGCGACCATATCGTTCCGTCGACGCCTACGCTCAAAAATCGCTTGTGTGATATGGCCTATAAGTTAATCCTCCATTAAATCTCTTGCTAGCTTTCACTACGTCAACAAGACAAGAAGTGACAACAAGAGATTCAACGGAGGATTAACTTTAATGAGAGTACGTGCAACTGACAGTTAGTCCTAAAGTTTGAGCCTCATCTGACAGTACGGAATCATAATTTTTTCACGCTCTATCCTTTTCTGTCCATCGGGAACGTCATTGGCTAGAGCGAGAAAAGTCGCAGCATTCTCGCTATATTTCTCGCTCTAGCAAATGACGTTCCTGAGCGACAGAAAAGGATGCGAGAAATATGCGATTCCGTGCTACCAGATGAGGCTCAACCCTCATTCAGTCGCGTAATGAGGTGTTTTCCTATACAATCGTAATAGACCCTTTGACATTTTACATAGAAATCATGATACTTACATACAAGCAAATTTTTTTAAACCTGGCCGGATTATAGTTGAAATTATTAGAGTTTTGAACTATGTAATTGTAGCGACGACACTTATAATGCGTTCTAAAAAGAACGAAAAATTTTTGTTCTCAAAAGAACAAACTAGAAAAAGTTCTGTGAAAACTTCGACTGCACTTTTCTGTGCAAATATAAAACTGTTAAAATTTTTATTAAACTATAATATAGGGTCCTTCTTAATATGCTGACACTTTTTTAAAGGGATGATCAGACCATCAAACGGAACAACTTTCTCTATGGGATTAACATCGAAATCGCGAAAAAAAATCTGCTGTCCCATGCATTTGGCTCGAGTATGATTGCAATTTTGTATGGAAGAGCAGATTTTTTTTGTGATTTCGATGATGTTGCCATAGAGAAAGTTGTTCAGTTGGATGGTCTGATCATCCCCTTAAAAAAGTGTCAGCATATTAAGAAGGACCCTGTATATTTAATAAGTATATAAAAATAACAGCAAAAGCATTAAAATCTAAAATTGAAAAGAAACATTATTTATTAACCTTAAAATTCTGATTTTTTTCTCAAAACCAAATTTGTTGTGATCTTCTAAATTATTAACTTATTAAAATAAGTATTAAAACAGTACTAAAATATTTTATATCCGATTGAAACGTTTAGACATTCCTAATACGAAGTGAAAATTATACAAATTAAACTTTGTTCTTAGTCTTAAAAATTAAATTAGGTGCTTTTTACGGAATCAAAACGCTTGTTTCAAATGCAATTTGCAGTAATGATGTTGTATAATGTATTTTTTCACCATAACTTTCAATGGCATT
The DNA here is from genome assembly GCA_963924505.1 of Agonopterix alstromeriana. Taxonomy (NCBI): domain Eukaryota; kingdom Metazoa; phylum Arthropoda; class Insecta; order Lepidoptera; family Depressariidae; genus Agonopterix; species Agonopterix alstromeriana. Next base: position 11,021,660 of record OZ004682.1, read on the forward strand.
CCGATCCTAACTTAATAGCGTTATGAGATACCTTTATAAATTTTCATCTCACGCAAAATTAGCTCTCCCGCAAGTCAGTGAACGATTGCAGACTCTAGCACGTATCTTTGGCACATGCCCGGCACTCTATAGAACGTTTTTGAATTTCGAAATGGCGTCTGCACATGCGCACTTTGTGCAAACTGTCCATGATATTGCGTGTAGGGTTAAAAGTTCGTTCTGTTATTAAAAATAGTATCTATTAGAACTAAAGAATTACTGAAAATGTGAATTTAGTGTTATTTTTCACCGTTTTTTATGCACTGAAAAGACACAATTTTATGTAGTCAAATCCAACGGGTGCGCGCGCCTGAATGCATTCCTTTGCTCGGCTCCCCTAAAGTGTCCCCAGAAAGTGTGAGGTGAGGTGGGGTATCTGAAGTCAGGGGAGCGGGGAGTGGCCGTGGGTGCTTTTGGTTCGGGGAAGACATTCATTTTCGCGGGGAGGGGGATTTTATTGGAAAATAATGTAAAACAAAATTACTGAATAGTTATTGTTACGTAACAGGGACAGCCCTCCACAGACTGAAACGGTGAACTCAGACCATCAAACTGAATAATGTTCACTATGGGAGCCTACCTCAGGAACGTGAAAAAATCTGCTTTTTCATGCAGTCGAGTCGGATTTGGTATGAAACAGCTGATTTTTTTTCGCGTTTCATAAGGTAGGCTCCATAGTGAAAGTTTTTCAGTTTGATGGTCTGAGTTCACGGTTACAGTCTGCAGTGGTTTTACACCATGTAATCGCTATCGCGCCTTAACTCTCTTTCTACGAGATACGGGATAGCCTTATCTCGCGCACTGTGCTGGACAGTGTTCAACTATTCTAGATTAACATTTTCACTACTGAGTTGCTCCTGCTGACCTGCCTCCGTGGTCTAATGGTTAAGAGCATTGGGCTCTTGACACGGAGGTCTTGGGTTCGATTCCCACGGGGGACACCTAGTGGTATGTCACTTTGTGCGTTTTTCCCCAGTTGGTTAGGACATTGCAGGCCGAATCACCTGATTGTCTAAAAAGAAAGATGGTTCCGTGCTTCGGATGGCACGTTAAGCCGTTGGTCCCGGCTACTGTCTCTCGTGGCAGTCTTCATTACATAAAAACCACGTCAGAGGCCGTAAGGCGGTCTGAAAAAAACTCTGACACCAGGGCTTTGCCCACACGATAAGAAAATGTTTGAAAATAGCTCTGTTGTCCATGGGAAATTACAGCAGTGAAAGTGAACCATTTAACTTCAAGGGTTGCCCTGATTTGTGATTGGAAGTTGACGCCGTCAGGATCGGAATGCTACTTTGGGCCTTTTCACACTAGCGATTTTCCAGCGAAAGCGTAGCGTGCGCGTTTTTAATGCTAAGCATGGATATACTATATTTTATCGTGTAAAATACCTTACTATTGTTTGAGTTACAAAACCAACCTACGTTTGCCGATTGCTAATTACATGGAAGAACGTTTTTTTGTATTATACTACCGGAAAGATCGTCTTAGGGGGCGTCCATTAATGACGTGAGATGATTTTTGTGATTTTTCGACCTCCCCTCCCCCCTTGGTGAGATTTCGTGAGATTTAGCTCGACCCCCTCCCCGCCCCCTCCAAATCTCACGTGATATTTTTCAAAATACGTATTTTTAGTGTAAATGCGTTAATCTGTGTTTGATTGCGTTAGAATTTAAAATTTTCAGTGTAGAAACATGTTTTACTTAATTAAACTTTTCTCTCAATTTTACTTTGTACCTTGCTGAAAAAAAATTACGTGATATTTACCGAGACCCCCCCTCTCCCCCACGTGAGATTGGGTGAGTTTCGCACGACCCCCTCCTCCCCCTAAACACCTCACGTAATTAATGGACGCCCCCTTATTTATGCACCACTTTTTTTAGCACTGTCGTATTTGTGTATATTGTTTTTCTGGTAGCAATAAAAGTATTGTGACTATGTCGAGATGATTTTAATTAGGTAAGGCTATTTATGAAAAAGTCTAGTGTGAAAAGGCCTTAAGTTTTAATTTTAATTAATAGTAATTTATAATAGTCATTTTTAAATGTTATTTATGTAACTAAAATTTAGTCTTAAGATGTACAATTGTATATGTATATGATATGAGTTAAAATTTTATTTCTAATGCAATGCTTCCGCAAGAGGTAATAAAAATTAATTGTAAACAGCCGATTTAAATTTTTTTGTATCTGCAATCACCTTAGACTACTTATATGCGGACCCGCCTCGCTTTAGCATTTCCCCTCTGCCAACGTGCAAGATCAAAAAATCTTACGCATTTACATTCAATTTTATACCTTATCACTAAACGCGACAGCCTATAATTGCGGAACAATAATTTCGAACTTATGACGTTTCACACGACACTGTTTTACATGATTTTTAATATTAAAAATTAGAATCTAAGCTAATGGAATAAAATTCAAAGTTGCGTATCTCGTGCTACCTCGCCCCCCGCAAAAAGTGGCAGAAAATTTTGTTAGTAGAATTACACGCGTAACTAGTCCTCATATAAGTAGTCTAAGTCAATTACCACCCAGCAATGTGCTAACATTGAATAATTGTCTATAGAACAGACAACTCTAATCTTTTGTACTACGATCAGCAGGGCGGCAAGCTTGTACCAATTGGCCTATACGAGTGTTACAAACAATTCAGTCTGGGTGTCTCCTCTAGTACCTTAATGCTCAATGTAATTTACAAGAGTAACTACAAAGAATTTTTTGTATCCAAAACAATATTTAAAATATATCTTAAGGCTAACTTGTACCAACAAGTTGTACGGCTGTATCACGTCTTTTATCTCGTTCGTTCGTGCGCAAATAGAAAGAGAGTGAAGCTGTGATAGCGCTATATCACGGTGCCATGCTACCTATGCTGGTCTCCAGTTTTTGAGAGTTACGCGGTTATTATTTAATCTAGAACACAACAATGACCCTCAAAAGTCCGCCATCGCACGACATCTCGAGTCGGGCTCTAACCATTGGATTGAGTAGCATAAACCACGAGTCCTTTCTACTGACCACCATTACTACTCGAGAATGGTGAGAGAAGCGATTGAAATTAAGAAACATCGTAATTTCAACAGAGAGGATGGTTTAAAATTGTCAAGTATGTGGAATCCAGTGGTTATCATAGTTAGTGCTTCACCGTCATAATCGGGTTCGAACAAAAATCGGAGTGACACAGTCAGTCTATTTTGTCGGGTTGGACCAAGTGACAAAAGTGACAATGACAATCGAGTGAGTTCCGATAGTAGTGGTCGGAGCAAACGACGAAGAGTGAGGGTAGACAGATTTTGTTGCTCTTAAAAAACTACCTTCAGTTCCTCAGTCATCCCGTGATCATGGCAGTTGTAACACTGCCGAAATATCGGGAACTCAAATATACCTAAACGCGGTAAGAACCTGTTAAAATGTTTAACTCTGGTCTCCAATCTAAATTACCAAAATGTATTGGGAATTTGTCGCTCGCGGAGTACGGTACCTACAATGTTCCGTCGTACTTAAGCAGCAACCTTATGTAAACTAATTCGTTAATGTCTACACAAAATAAGAAGTCAGCACAAGCTTCGTCAATAATAATACAACAGCCGGTAATCAGCAACATGCTTCGTCAAAATCTTAAACAAACAGATAGAGATCCGCAACATGCTTCGTCAACTTTCCTAACCAAAATCCACCTCACGCTTCGTCAGTAATACAACAAAAACAGGTTTAAACGCCTTATGTAAATAGTAACTTTGTGATAAAGATTGTCTTATGACAAAGAGTTTTCTTGTACCTACCTATTATACTGAAGATGTGATAATATTAAGAAAAACAAAAAACCCGACTGCATAAAAAACCTAAAAACAAGCTCTAAAATCACTAATCAGCTACAGCAGCTGTATTTGAGCTAATAGAATTTGAATGTTATTAGGTAGGCATCGCAAACTGGGACAAAGAAGATTTTTGGTTGGTTATTGGTTTGTCCCCGCCTGCAATACCTACCTAATATCATTCAAATTATATTAGCTTAAATACAGCTGTTATCGCTGATTAGTGATTTTACAGCTTGTTTTTCTCTTTTCAGTTAATAGGTTTTTTATGTAGTCGGGTTTTTTGTTTTTCTTAATAATTTAGTTTATTTCATACTTTTTAGTCTTGTGTCGAAACGGTAACATAAAAGTACTGTAATATATATATATATATATATATATATATATATATATATTTGGAATCGTCTGATTACTAGCTTTCATTTGATACCCATATTGTAATTTATAACAAAAACAAATTTTTATTCCCCCTCTCTTTTTTATTTCACAGGCGCCATCTGAAAATAATATAGCCTATGTCACTCTTACAATTTTTACGAATCTAATGACACCTCGTACGTTAAAATTGATCAAGCCGTTTAGGCTGTAGGCTGTGCCAAAGAAATAGACATACAAACATACATACATACATGCATACGCTCGAAAAACATAACCCTCCTTCTGGCGCAGTCGGGTAAAAATAATATCAAAGTGCATAAAAGAGAAATTTGTCAAGTTGCTCCAAGACACGGACAATGCATTGGCTGGTCTTTGTATGGGTACAGAATAAATATCCTACCAGAAAAACAGCTTAATACAAGCTCGCGTCGGCTAAAGTTAAAAAACCTTTAGACGTGCAATCAACAACGAAAATGAGTCATTTCAGCTTAGAAACTGAAGTTTTCATAGGAAAGACTATTTAATATAGTCTTCCTTTTATCATTTTATCGACAGATTATCGCCTAATTCATATTATCTACTAGATAATTATTGTAGATTAAATTCAGTTCTAGATAATACATTATTAGTTGTTACGAATCCAAGATGGCGGTCACTCGTCGAGGTTATATTTTTAGTGCGTTTTTGTCTGCCGTTTTATGTATTTTGTTGATTGTTGTTGCAGTTTCTAGTGATAGTTGGGTGAGTAAATATTTATTTCATTCGTGAAGTCGTAGTGGTTCAGTAGCGAGTAGCCTTCGTTGTAGGAAGTGGCAGGAACCGACTTCAATCCGCGCCTATACCGCCTCGTACCAATGAGTTTTAGGAACTTTTTCATGATTTGTAACTTTACTAGCTTTTCGGTGAAGGAAACCTAATTCTTCAATTACGAGGCAAGTAGCATAGCATATGCTCACGACTATATTCCCCGAGGGGGTAGTCACCTGAGAACATCTACATTTCACTAAGTACCGAAACTCTTTCCAGTGTGACGGGGAGTGAGTCCGTCGCCACTTATGGGCAGTGGGCTATTTCGAGGCATGTAGTAGGTAATATAGCCATTAAAAAGGCGATGGGCTCACTATCTGCCAGCCCGTTATTGTATTATAGTCGTGAACATAATTATTATAACTATGCTTAATGTTTAGTTTTGCTAAACTCAAGCTAAACCCATCTTTTTAAACTGGTTCCAAAAAAACATGTCCCTGGCTCGCTGGACTTCATTGTTTAGTGTTGTGAGATCACCGTATCAAGTCAATAGCAACTACTGACTGACTTTACAGGAGTTACAGACATGGGAATTACCTAGTGGTGTACCTATGCCCTGATACAAAAACCTTATAGAAGATAGATAGTGCTGGTTAAGAGGATATAGGCACCGAGGATATAGGCACCGAGGACCGAGCGCGCTGCATATAACCAATTAAAGTCAATGAAGTTTTTAAACAAGATTTAGAAACCTGTGTCTCTATCTGTATGTCAGATTTTCGTTGAAACTAGACAATACCTTTTTCCAGCTTCCTGGTTGGAACATAATAAAAATGAAATTAATCGTAATTGGTGTCATATATGGAATTTAAATTCTGAAATAAATGATTTGATTTGATTTGAATAGTTTCAATGCTAGGTAGGTACTAGGTATAATTTTAGATTTATATGGAAACCTTTGAGCCACTGTCATTAATATTTCCGTGTGTACAATAAAGTGTTAAAATAGAAGTAAACTTCGCCTTTATGGAGCGCTTTCGAATCGAATTATCGATCGGATTCGATTTTATCCTCTTTAAAATGAATCGCATAGTACCTACGGATTAAAATCAGAGTTAATACATAAACAATGTTTTAGATAGTATCAACCGCAACAGCCAATGTTCAGACGCCGGACAGTGTGGTTAGATATGGATTGTTCAGAGGAGAGTTGGAACTTTACGTGTTGTCCACACCAACTGTCAACACGCTGCGAAGTAAGTCAAAAAACACAAGGACATTTAGTCTAGGAAAAATAAGGTTTGAGAATGCATTAAAGACACTTTAGTAAATTGTGTTTGAACTAATTTTACTGTTAGTTTATAACACTTTTGTCGAGATTTCGTGGTTATACAGGCCCAGGAACCGTAGAAATTCCTTAAAATCGATATAAATGTACAAATGGCGAGCTTATTTCTATAGATATTTCTTGCAGCATACCAGCAAAAGAGACTGTTAATTATCACAAGTCAAATTGAATGTGTACAAACAAACAGTAAATAATTTAGTTTTGAGGTTAAAATTTTTGAAGACTTACAAAATTTTAAATATCTACTTAAATTTACGATATTAAGCGGGGATTATTATTGTTAAAAGTAAAACATATTAAACGAAGCTATCCTGTACAAAATCACCAGTTGTCCATTTTTTGTTCATACCTAAATTTCATGTTTTGTAAATGTCTTAATTATTCAATAATACACAATAAAAAATCGGGGATTATTGAAAATTTATATTTTTCAGGTATATATCGACTATATTCCAAAAGGATCACCTAAAGTGCAATTAATGCAACCTACTCCATACAAAAATCCGTAGATTTCCCCGACTAATTACCTAACATTAACGCACGAGAACTCCCGCCACATTGAGGACGATGAAGTGATTATGATGAGGGTTATTAGGAACCTTAAGACTGCAGCCCTGAAAATATTAATCCAAAAACAATCATGTTTAATTGTATAGGCAATTTTGGGAAAATTGACGAAATGAACTACTTAATCGCTTAACATGTTTAAGGTTAATGATAATGCCTCAGAGGAAGGATCTCCATAGAGACCGCATAAATTTACGATTGTATTTAGTCTTCTGTCTTATGACGTACCTTTAATAGTAGAAGGAGATGGAACTATAGATATTTGTTTATGTGGCTGTCCACTTTTTTTTGAGCTAGTGTGTGTGAAAAGTGACCGTAAACATAAGGCCATATGTCACTTGGTGCCTTTTGTCCATACTACTTGACACCACATACTCAAACCTAAACGTCAAAAAAGTTGACACTTTACAATTGGTATGGCGGGAGTCGCGCTGCAAGTCTGGCGGAAGGTAGACGCATACGTGTTGGCCTCTCTTAGGCTTGCACGTGGCTCCGCCATTTTGTGAAACTCTTTTGTGTTTTAACCATAAAACAATCACTTGAGATTATAAACTACTTGACATTGGCAGAATTGCCGCGCTAGACGCAAGCAACCGGCCATTAATTAAGAAAAATAGAAAAAAAATTGGTATGGCTCACTCTATTAGGTATAATCTCTTTGGATAATGCATGTTTATTATTCGTTTCCAGTGACATGTTTATCAGATATTAACGCATGCGCAGTGAGTTGTAAAACTGAACAGCAGGCCAGGCAAGATGAGGTAAGTTCATAAGGATATGGGGAATAACTCGAAGTAGGTACATATTCATAATTGGGCTAGGTATGTCTGCTCGTCCGGGTTTCCGGGGATATTATTTTACACTATGTCTGGCTTGCACCAAAAAGTGTTTAGGCTTATTCTGTCTCTCTCACTGCTAATACTAATGACGGTGACAGCATCATATTTAAACATACTTTTTGGTGCAAGCCAGCCTAAGTATAGTAACACCGCTGTTCTAGCCGCTAGGGTGGAATAAAAGATGGTGGTACCAGCGTTGTATCGCGCCTGCTAAATCGTTCGTTCGCGCGCAAAACGAAAGGGAGCTAGGGCGCGATAGAGCTTTATCGCGCCATCATGCCGCGGGTGCTGGTACTCTGTGGTAGTACTATTTTCAGACCATCAAACTAAACAACTTTGAATACGAATAACAACACAATCGCGTAAAAAAATCAGCTTTTCCATATTTGAGTCGAGTAGCTAAGGTACTGCAGTTTTGTATGAGCCAGCTAATTTTTTCCACGATTTCGTTGTTGGTCCGTTTTCCATAGTGAAAATTGTTCAGTTGGCTATCCAACCTTTCCCTTTAAATCTTAATAAAATCTTTTGTTACACCCTATTTAGTTGGCAAAGTTTCTGACCACCTCGTAAGGAACTATGGTCGTAAGTGAATGTATAATTACTGAACTTCGATGGTAATTAAGATCATCGATGCGCCACAGCGTTACGATGAGAGACTCCGAGGCCTACGAGAACTAGAAGGTCTTTTGAATTAATATTATGCTCATGTCCAGGTGCGAGCATTGGCTGCTGGTCTTCGTCCGAATCCAGCCTGCATATCAGTCACAACAGTAAATGAAGGTGACCCATGTAAGTAGGTTGTCTATGCTTCAGGCCACAGAGACTGCCATGTAACTAGAAATATCTAAGGCAGTTGAGGCTTCTTGCTAATGATATGATATAAGCATAGCTAATTTCAAATACATGCCAGCTGGGTGCGAGTATCTTCACAAAGAAGATTGGCTGTTAGACACATGAGAGCTCATCTTCTTTCTCGTTTGAAGGTGACCTCTATTCCTCGAGGGAAAGCCTCTATTAAGTCCTGGAGGGAGCAGGACACAGGGCACAGGCTACACTGCGATAGATGTCGAGTAGTTTGCACCTGTAAGAGCTCATCAATGCTGATCACAAAGTTGAAGCAGTCATCGTCGCCAAAATCAGTCAGGAGCACATCACAAAAGCAGTCAGATGCATCCTCAAACGAATCCTCCTGAATATAAAAAAATAAGAAACCAGTATCATTAGGTGTGATTAATCAGATGCAGTGAATCTAACTGGTGTAGCTACCGGCCTGTCTATCAAAGATGTTAACGATGTCTGAAAGGGATTTGTCGCCTTTTACGACACTGTCTGAGTTGGAGCTATTCTATACAACGTGTTAATGAATAAGTGCAAAACCTCATACACCCCAACTGATTAAGATTGAAAAAATAATTTCATAATTTTGATACTTAAAATTTAAAGTTATTCGCATTTTAAGTTTTGAGGCAAAAATGATTTATTATCAATTCAGCAATGAATAAAACCGCTAACGTGCTCATAGATACATTTTAAGAATCTTGTTTTCGTAGTTAGTAGAGTGAGAGTGCCCGAGAGGTGGGTTGAGATCGAGTTCAGTAAATTTTAAATTTTACAAACAAATTATTAAATATTTTGAAAAAAATTACCTATGTAGAAACCATGATAATTCGATTCTGCTCTCGATTCTAAACAAACTACTTTCAAAGTTTTGCGTTAATTCATTAACATGTTGTATAGGCAAAACATCACATGACAACCTTCTGTAGACATAACACAGTCTTTAGATGTAGGTATCTAGTCTGGGAAGGCTTTTCTACGATTGACAGTGTTAATGCCAGCGAAGTGAACTCTGGCCATGGATATCGTGGCAGTGTCTCTGGCTCATTTTACGGCCAAGCCATCTGACTTAGTTCATCTGATTTTACCTTACACTGAATTTCTACACGTAAATTATTCATTAGTATGATCATTAAGAGGATAGGCGGGCTGAAATGCTAATTTAGAGAATATGTCACTTTTCCGACTGTATACATATTTGTCCGATCCTCCCCACCCATACACCCCACCGACTAGAGTGCGAAAGAGACAACTGCAGCTCGGACCAATATTATCTACATAAAATCGACGAAAACAGCATTTCGTATTCCCCTGTTTCCTCCTCAAAAATTAGACCGATTGAAATAATTCTTTCAAGAAAATGTGAGAAAGACTTTGGCTATGTCTGTATGTTTTTCTTTTTTTGTTTTTATTGGTCAAATTTGTTTACTGGATGTCTGAAATCGGGCGGTAAAATTGGTCATTTTCGAAGGTCACTAGTTCATACAGTAATTAATTCATGCAAAAAAGCAAAACATAGGGAAATAGCAGAGGTAACATAGATTGTATGGTAAAAAATGTTTTGCTCTAGTGTCATTATCCAGGGAGGAAACAGGGGAATACGTTTGTATGGAAAAAACGGTACTCGCCTATCCTCTTAAGGTAGGTTGTCACAACATATTTCATTACATAATGGTTTGTGACCGGTATGAAAGACGTTTCACATCAAAAGAGATACTATAAATTATAAGACCCTCATTTCTTCCTTCTAGTAGAATCACCAGCGGTCATCTCCTTCGCATTCTACGTGTGTCTACTACTGATGCTCTTCCTTCAGTTATGCTTCGCTGTCATATCTGCTGGGCTGGCCATCATCAATGCCACTAAGAATCCTACTGAACCTATCTTCGGGTTACCTGGTGAGTAAAGCAGATACTTTGTAAACGAAAAAGAAATAAAAACACGACTAAATTTACAAAATCTCATATTGGTTCTAGTTATACAACGTGTTAATGAATTAACGCAAAACTAGAAAGTAGTTTGTTTAGAATCGAGAGCAAAATCGAAATATCATGTTTTCAACATGTTTTTTTTTTCAAAATATTAAATAATTGTTTTGTAAAATTTAAAAACTTACCGAAAACAAGATTCTTAAAAAGTATCCATGAGCACGTTAGCACATTCATTCATTGCTGAAATGACAACAAATCATTTTTGCCTGAAAACTTAAAATACGAATAACTTTAAATGTTAACTATCAAAATAATGAAATAATTGTTTCAATCTAATTATTTTGTTATAAATCTGTTGGGGTGTATGAGGTTTTGCGCTTATTCATTAACACGTTGTATAGAATCCTTATACATGGTCTTTGTACACATAATCCACATAACAATTGTATTTTTCTTATCGTGTGGGCAGCAAGCCCTGGTATCAGAGTTTTTTCAGACCGCCTTACAGCCTCCGAAGCGGTTTTTATGTAACGACTACTACTACTAGAGACAGTAGCCGGGACCAACGGCTAACGTGCCATCCGAAGTACGGAATCATCTTTCTTTTCAGACAATCGGGTGATTCAGCTAGCAATGTCCTAACCAACTGGGGAAAACGCATAAAGTGACATATCACTATGTGTCCCCCATGGGAATCGAACCCACGACCTCTTTGTCAAGATGTGCCCAATGCAATTAACCATTAGGCCTCGTTCAGGGAGACGCGCGGCGCGTTGGGTGGCGCGTAGCGCGGGCAATAAATCTATGACAATTAGACGCGTGTGACAACGCTTCTCCTTGATCGTTCTGATACATCACCGTGTGTTTGTGTTTCCTGCAGCACGCTCCGCGCACCGCGGCGCCTGAAGCTCCGCGTCCGCCTGAATGAGGCTTTAGACCACGGAGGCAGAGACAATAGTATTCATAATCAAGAATTAAGACAGAATTTTGACCATACCATTTCACCGGCAGGTTGTCTCTGGGCGAACGTAATCACAGCTATCCTGGGAATCACGGTGCTGCTAATGTTCGGCATATACTGGGCCGTGTCTGGTCTCCAGAGTCACTTGGCGTTCTCATACATTGCCATTGATCTATTCGAGCATGGGCCCAGTCTTGGATATTCTTATTGGTAAGTCAAAAAGGCCGAACAGTTCTCGAGTGGCGATCACGTACGTACCGGAAGGCGCTGCCGACAAGTTGGACCGACGACCTGGTGAAAGCGGCGGAAACCCGTTGAATGATGGCAGCGCTGGATCGCTCATTGTGGTGATCCATATGGGAGATGTCCAGTATTGCACGTCTTTCGGCTGAGATAATGATGAAGCAAAATTTACTGAATACTTACTCTCAAAAAGGGAATATTATATATTATGAGGAAACCTGCATTATGCTGAAGAAGAAATTCTCGTGCATATGTTAAGTTCAACAAAATGCTTTGGGCACGCGACTAAAGTGCATTAAACCCTCCTTGAGGGTAAACCCTACCTCAGCCCAGCAGTGTGAACAATGGAGGTAATTTATGAATGCAAGACTCCACTGATTTAGAGTTAACACTTTTGCCGTACTAGTGAGATAATACCTGCGCGCGCATAACTAATTTAAACACAGGTGCACAGCGTGGGAAAAAAGAAATCTGTGTGCCATTTTTCAGAAATATTTGTTTAAAAATATTTTTTATTTTATTTTATGTTTTGAAAAACATCGTATGAGAAACATCAGCATTGTTCATTAGTCATACACTCTCGGCTCATTTACAATACTCGCCTGCGGCTCGTGCCGCCTCGACTGTACTAACCAACGGGACCAACTTAGCGCACTTCTATCATAATGTACTAATGTGATCCATGATATATGTATTTTTAAGTAATCCAATACACTTTTATTTCTAGGATCCTAATAGGAGCGATACTATGTTCACTGCTCAACGTGGGACTGATAGAGTTAAGGAAATATCTTCTGGAACGGGACCCACCGCCGCCCACAATCAAAGTAGAGACCGTACATTCAGATGGAACTATATTCTTGTATTAGACTATGTAATTACGTATATAGTAATTCCTAATGAAATTGTTTTAAGAGAAATGTTTTTATTTAACTATTTTCTTTATTGTAGCTTCAGCATTATAAAATATGGTGGTTGGATTAAGAGAATATACATAGCATAAGCATATGCTCTCGACTATATTCCCCGAGGGGGTAGTCAGAGATATTCTGAAACCTCAGAACATTCACGTTTCGCCAGTAGTCCCGAAACTCTGTCCAGTGTGACGGGGGGTGAGCCCGTCGCCACTTATAATGGACAGTGGGTACAATACATGCCTCGAAATTGAAGCATGCAGGTTTCCTCACGATGTTTTCCTTCACCGACAAGCCAGTGGTGTTACAACTCGTACATAAATTCCGAAAAATTCATTGGTACGAGTCGGCCTGGACGGGGATCGAACCATCGCCTCCAGCACGGCAGGACCACCACGGCAAGAGAATATGCAAGCGAAGTTTAATTCTATTTTGAATATTAAAATCAATGACATGGCCAGATTCAGATTCTTTATTTTGCTAGAATGTAGGTACACAACAATGTAGGTAATAAACATAATTAACAGATAAAAACGATCCAATACACTCTGCCTAGAAGGCGTGCAAAGTTATAAATATACAAAGAGAATAATTAGTTATTAACATTCCAAATCAAAATTCTACAGTAATGTCAAAATAAAAAGAAAACATAGTATCATAACCATGCCAATATTATAATTTACATCAATCAATTAAAGTTAATGACATTTTTCAAATACGATCTTAATACTAGTTTCTGTGTATGTGGTATTATTACCTACTAACATTTTTTTCGTTAACAGATTACAGTTTCAAAGTTACAGTGGCTCAAAGATTTCCATACAATGCTATGTTTAAAATACCTCTGGCTACCTCCTCGGGGATACAGGGTGTTAGGGTTAACAGTTACATTACTTTAAGAGGTATACTACCTCCGTGGTCTAATGGTTAAGAGCATTGTGCTCTTGACACGGAGGTCGTGGGTTCGATTCCCACGGGGGACACCTAGTGATATGTCACTTTGTGCGTTTTTCCCCAGTTGGTTAGGACATCGCACGCTGTCTCACCTGATTATCCGAAAAGAAAGATGATTCCGTGTTTCGGATGGCACGTTAGGCCGTTGGTCCCGGCTACAATCTCTGGTGGTAGTAGTCGTTACATAAAAACCACGTCAGAGGCTGTAAGGCGGTTTAAAAAAACTCTGACACCAGGGCTTGCCCACGCGATAAGAAGAATAAGGGATGCTTGTACCCATGACACTGATTAACTTTCCCTAAAGAACCTATATGAAATTCTCGAAATACAAATTGCACTTTCCATACTAGATGCAATCGGTTGATCGAACGTTTGTATGAAAAGACGCAAAAAGTTTTTGGGCATTTCCTATAGATTTCTTAGGGAAAGTTGATCAGTATCATGGGTACAATCACTACTTCTTATACAACGAGTTAATGAATTAACGCAAAACTAGAAAGTAGTTTGTTTAGAATCGAGAGCAGAATAGAATTATCATGTTTTCAACATAGGTAATTTTTTTCAAAATATTAAATAATTTGATTGTAAAATTTAAAATTTACTGCACTCGATCTCAACCCACCGCACGCGCACACTCACCCTACTTACTACCAAAACAAGATTATTAAAATGTATCCACGAGCACGCTAGCGCTTTCATTCATTGCTGAAATGATAACAAATCATTTTTGACTGTAAATTTAAAATGCAAATAACTTTAAATTTTAACCATCAAAATAATAAAATTATTGTTTTAATCTAATTATTTAGTTATAAACCAGCGGGGGTGTATGAGGTTTTGCGCTTATTCATTAACACGTTGTATATAAGTAATTCAACTGTTTACCCTAACACTCTGCATAGTCGTGAGCATCCATAAATCCACTTACTTTAATAGAAAAGAAATGACGCGAATAAAAAGATTCAAATGACGTTTATACATTAACAACTTTGCATGTAATCTGTCTGTCTGAATCTTATTACTACAAGCACTTTGCTTTAATCCGTACAAGTTAGGCTTAGATTTGCATGCGTTTAATAATAAAGCTTTGCATTTGCAATCTTAATGACATTTTGCATGGCGTAGACCGTCTCGAAAGAGATTAAAGAGAATCGTGAAATTCTGTGTTGTTTTTTTTGTCAAAGTTCATTGAAAATCTCTCATGTATTTTTTAATTTACTAGGTTATGCTCGCGACTTCGTCTGCTTTTAAAATGTAATCTATGTATCCAGAACGTATTTACCGGTGTGGCAAATTTCATCTCAATCCATTCACCCGTTTATGTGTGATTGAGTTTCAGACATCGACACAAACTTTCAGATTTAAATTTTAAGGTGTTTCCCGCTGTGTTAATCCAGAACATATTCTATCTGTGTACTATAATAATTCATCCAAATAAACGCAAAACTAGAAAGCAGTTTTTTTAGAATCGAGAGCAGAATCGAATAAGTATCAAGTTTTCAACATAGGTATTTTTTTTCTAAATAATTAATACTTATATGTTTGTATAATTTAAAATTTACTGACCCCTCCGCTCCTTACTACCAAAACAAGTTTCTTAAAATGTATCCATGAGCACGTTAGTGTTTTCATTAATTGCTGAAATGATAACAAATAACTTTAAATTTTAACTATCAAAGTAATGAAATTATTGTTTCAATCGAATTATTTTGTTATGAATCAGTTGGGGTGTATGAGGTTCAGCAAAAACATCCGAACATCGTTACAAACTTTCACAACTATAATATTACATAAATAGTATTAACGTTAATAATTAAATAACGAGAATTTATACAGAAATGTCACCCAAAACACACTAAAATAACGTTTCATTTTGCTTGCTTTTAAAGGCACCTAAATAAAATACATACGCTCGAAAAACATAACCCTCCTTCTGGCGCAGTCGGGTAATAAGCTCCTTATTCAGTGAAATGTACATAATTTTCTTACATAGGTTTACCTACAGAACATTGTAAACCTTAAAAATAACAACCTTATTTTTCACACGTCTCAATTTGAAGGTCCATTAATTCAGTGTCAGAGATTACTTACCCTAATCGGTAACAAAATGGCTCGATCATAAATTAAATGAGCGTTGTAAATTGTTTTTATGACAAGCCGATTTTCGTGCTCACGTCAAATTTCGATCATGAAAATAATATTACCACAAGGTAAGAAAGAGTACATCCTACTAGGTAATACTAGGTATACAGTGTGGACATAGTGTAACTGCCTCCTTGGTCTAACGGTTAAGAGCATTGTGTTCTTGACACGGAGGTTGTGGGTTCGATTCCTACGGGGGACACCTAGTAATATGTCACTTTGTGCGTTTTTCCCCAGTTGGTTAGGACATTGCAGGCTGAATCACCTGAT
Source organism: Agonopterix alstromeriana (assembly GCA_963924505.1). NCBI lineage: Eukaryota > Metazoa > Arthropoda > Insecta > Lepidoptera > Depressariidae > Agonopterix > Agonopterix alstromeriana. The sequence continues at coordinate 11,037,647 of OZ004682.1, forward strand.
TGTCTGAAAGAAAGATGATTTCGTGCTTCAGATGGTACGTTATGCCGTTGGTCCTGGATACTATCTCTCGTGGTAGTAGTCGTTACATAAAAACCACGTCAGAGGCCGTAAGGCGGTCTGAAAAAACTCTGACACCAGGGCTTGCCCACACGATAAGAAGATAGTGTAATAAAAACTATCAGTGGTAAAGCTCAGCTCTCGCAGTGGGTCTATAATCGCACGGTGTGCGGGCGTACCGGCATTCAATTAGCTAAGTCGGTACCGCGCGCTGGCAAGTCCGTACCGGATCGCGCTCCTCCCGACCCCGCACACAGCGCTCGATTGACCTTTCGCGATAGCAGAGCTTCACCACTAGTAGTTTTTATTACACTACGATATGAATCCCTGTCCCCCACCAATTTTGACCTCACTCCCTCTTGGTGATACTGGGAGGTGGACGACAGTAAGTAATGGGTAAAGACAATATTAGGCACAATTGCAAGTTGATTTGGGCTACGATTGTGCCCAAACCGCCCTGGCTTTTGTAAAGTAGCGCTGGCATGCCAAGCTCGACAAAGCGACAAAACGAGAATATCGTCATGCACGCTTATTTTGACATAACGTACGTAAAGTAACAAAGATAGGCACATCTCGTTTTTCTCATTTTGTCGGGGGTGGCATGCTAGGCTCAAATAACATTTTGGCCCAGTCGTGCCGTATATTTGAGTATACGACCGTTTCCAAATTCTGTTACTACAGGTACCCCTAATATTTTTCAATCTATGGGTAATTTTATTTGTACGACCATAATTTGGCTATACGGGGTGTTAGAGTAAACAGTTGCTTTACTTTAAGAGGTGATTGTACCGATGATAAAGAACAACTTTCTCTAAGAAATCAATAGAAAATTCGCATAAATGTTTGGACTTTCCATACTAAATGCAATTAGCTGATCGAACGTTTTGTATGAAAAGTTAACACATTTTTTTGAATATTTCCTATCTGTTTCTTGGAGAAAGTGGTTCAGTATCATGGGTACAATCACCCTAACTGTTCAGCCTAAAACTTAAAGGTAACATTTTAATAACCAAATAATGTTTGGAAACTAAACTCATTTTGGAAAAGAAAACTTCGTAAAACTGCGTATAAATTCGAAAGTTATGATCTAATAACGTTTTATGACTATTTTATCGTTATCGCTTCGCTATAATAAATTCTTAAGCATATTTTTGATGATCAAACTTAATTTTTAACATGATTTCTTTACTAGCATAAGCATAAGCATATGCTCACGACTATATTCCCAGAGGGGGGTAGTCAGAGATATTCTGAAACCTCAGAACATTCACGTTTCGCCAGTAGTCCCGAAACTCTGTCCAGTGTGACGGGGGGTGAGCCCGTCGCCACTTATAATGGACAGTGGGTACAATACATGCCTCGAAATTGAAGCATGCAAGTTTCCTCACGATGTTTTCCTTCACCGAAAAGCCAGTGGTGTTACACAAATCGCACATAAATTCCGAAAAACTCATTGGTACGAGTCGGCCTGGACAGGGATGGAACAATCGCCTCCTGCATGGCAGGCAACTGGATACTTATTATTTAAAGAGGTAGTTTAAACTATCAAACTGAACAACTTCCACTATGGATAGCAAATATACAGCTGTTTTTTACAAAATTGCAGTATCTAATACTCGACTCAAATGTATGGGACAACTATTCTTATCATTTTTTTGACTTTGTCTCCATTATGAAAGTTATTCAGTTTGATGGTCTAAACCACCCGTATAAATATTACTAGGGTGTTTTGTAAGCCGTGGTGGTCCAGTGGCGAGTAACCTTGCCTGCCGTGCAGGAGGCGATGGTTCGATCCCCGTCCAGGCCGATTCGTACCAATGAGTTTTCGGAATTTATGTACTATTTGTAACGCCACTGGCTTTTCGGTGAAGGAAAACATCGTGAGGAAACCTGCATGCTTCAATTTCGAGGCATGTATTGTACCCACTGTCCATTTGAAGTGGCGACGGGTTCACTCCCCGTCACACTGGACAGATTCGGTACTACTAGTGAAACGTGGATGTTCTGAGTTTTCAGAATATCTCTGACTACCCCCTCGGGGAATATAGTCGTGAGCATGTGCTGTTTTGTAACACCCTGTATGTGCAGCCAAATAAAAATACCTAAAAACAAAATCCCAAACAAGTTCAAAACAAAATCCCCATCTCAGACATTGCCTCATTACAAAATCCAACTATTTATAATTTGCTCAGGCAGCGTATCTCTCAACACTCCGGAGCCAGTGGACCCAACATGATGGATGACGGACCCAAATTGCTCTGGGCCATCTCGCAGCGGACGGACCGAATTTCGTAGTCGTACTCTTCAGTTTACTGTGCGGGTTAAGTTATGAGAGATTTGAGACTAGAGTTATATCAATTATTATTGAGAACTCGAGTTAAAGACTATTTTTAGGAATTATTTTACACTCAAAATAATTTGTAGGTACTTATGCTCAATTCACATTACGACGGGCGGGCGCGGACGAGCGGAGGGAGCAATGTGAAATAATACCTATTTCAATACCGAAATAGTTGACAGAGAGAACGCCCATAGTCCCATACGGGCCCCACGGACGGGGATGGAGCTTTCTCTGAAGACTCTATCGGTATTGAAATACATATAGTGAATAGAGTTTAACTCAATGTCCTCATAATGATTTTTCATTATCATCATCAGCCTTTATATGTCCTCCCTACCCCCAAGGAGGCGTATGGGCATTAGTCTGGCGTTAGTCCACTACGCGTGCTCAATACGGATTGGAGGAATACATATGCGGATCGAAATTTCTTCTTCAGCATAAGGTATTATGCAGGTTTCCTGACGATGTTTTCCATCACAGTTTGAAAAGCCAATTTTGACTAGAACGACTGCTTCGTCTCTTTCTTATGTGTTCTGTTTCGTTAAAAGCAGCATCACAGTTACTAACATGTTGCTTATTTGGATCGGGGTCGGATACAGGATTCTCGGTAGACCCAATTACAGTTCCAATCCTTCAAATTTCAAGTATTATTGAAGGAGTTGATCTGATCACAGGGACTGGCTGTCCTCGTGACCTAGCCCGTAATAATGATAGGTAAGCATACTTTCCTAGTTCGACGAGCCAGCTAATATAATTTTCCGCTCTCACCTCGCTCATAACTTATCCCGCCGACTTAAGCACTCATGTCGGCCGCGTCAACCCCAATTTGCATGTAATCATTCCAATGCTGAAGATATTGTGTGCCATTAGATTTATAACTATTCTCAATTTTAACTGACGATGAATTATTCAGAGGGTTCTTTCTGTTTTGAGTCCTTTGGGAAAATTGTTTGGGTTTTGATGGATTCTATTTTTTTTTGTATGTATATGTTTTCTATTAATGCTTCCAGTAGGTACTTACCTACTGTAAGTACAAACAGTTCTTCTTATCGTGTGGGCAAGCCCTGGTGTCAGAGTTTTTTCAAACCGCCTTACGGCTTTTGACGTGGGTTTTATGTAACGACTACTATCACGAGAGATAGTAGCCGATCAAGTGATTCTGCCTGCAATGTCCTACTGGGAAAAACGCACAAAGTGACATATCACTAGGTGTCCCCCGTGTCAAGAGCCCAATACTCTTAACCATTAGACCACGGAGGCAGTACCTACTGTTGGAAAAGCATTGAAAACCAAATTCGACGTAGTACGTTAATATGAAAAACTGTTAATATAATTTCTGAAAATACAATATTGGCATACCTAACTAATTTACAGTATAATATGTCTCCGTATTGAGAAGAGAATACCTTCACTATACAAATTGGTGTGACGCTAGATATTAGGACAAAGATATAATTACATTTAGGTTTGATTCGGTCTGAATTATGGTTCAATTCGGGACTGTAATTACAGCCAGCCCAAATAGAGAAGGGCTGTTTTAAAGATATGTCAATCGGCTTATACAATGTTTTTTCTAAAAGAGCTCGATATAGCTTAGCATAGCATATGCTCACGACTATATTCCTCGAGGGGGTAGTCAGAGATATTCTGAAAACTCAGAACATCCACGTTTCACTAGTAGTACCGAAACTCTGTCCAGTGTGACGGGGGGTGAGCCCGTCGCAACTTGTAATGGACAGTGGGTACATTACATGCCTCGAAATTGAAGCATGCAGGTTTCCTCACGATGTTTTCCTTCACCGAAACGCCAGTGGTGTTACAAATCGTACATAAGTTCCGAAAAATTCATTGGTGCGAGTCGGCCTGGACGGGGACCGAACCATCGCCTCCTGCACGAGAAAAAGCTCGATATCATCTTATCAAATCTAGTATTCACTAGCACATTCTACTTATATCTGGAAAATATATTTTAGTAACAGTTCAGCAGTTTATCCCACTTCAAACAATTTATATACTAACACTAAAAAGCTTTATCTCTTTTACCCTTTATCAAAGATAACCCTGAAAAATCACCGCTGCCTCCCGGCGGGAGAGAGACGGATAGTGCGTGAACGCTCGGAAATTGCAAACATAAATTATTTGGCAGTCACCTGAGGTAGCTTAAACGTGCAAGCATGGATTTGGTGGGAGAAGTAGCGTTTTCAACTTCGAGGCGTATGTTGTATTCACTGTCCACCAAAACTTACGAGAATTCGCGCATGCATAGCACAGCTTACGAAACGTGCTGAACAACGGCCTGGCCATGGACGACGAGGCTCGTGATTTGGTATAGAATGCCCCAGAAAGGGGACAAATGCACGGTACGGCAGGACGTAGAAATAATGAAAATGCGCCTAGGAAACAAGCCTCGAGCAAGAACTGGGTACATATCCCGCGATTCGGCTCATATAACCGCGAAGTTGGAAAAGCCATGAGAATGTGGTAGGTTGTCCACCAAAACTAGTCGGCTTGTTCTGTCGGTGTAGCCGAAGTCCGAGACCACGCACTGTGGGAGTTTGAGCTATATGAAGAGGAGCGGAACATAATGCTGATTGCCTCATAAGAATCGAAATTTTCCTCTGATGCCACAAGGTCGCTGTAGTAGACGGGGACTGTCTACTATAGCGACCTTCGAACACCTTCGAAAACTTCGAACACCTTCAGATAAATGGCACAAAATCAGGAAGGAATTAAGGACGGCTGCGGTCTGCGATAATGTCTGCGTAATCAGTAGATGTCACCCAGAAAGGGGAGATGTAATTTATGGGACATAATGATAGAGATCGAACTTGTAGGGAGTTAAGAAAGTGCGCAAATAGCACGCACATTTCTCGATTCAGCTGGTATAACCGCGAGATTGGACGAGCCATGAGAAAGTTCTGTCTACCTAAACTACCTGTTCTGTCTGTTAAAATAGGCCTACTTCCTGACGAGCTGGACAGCGTTTGGGTACTGCTAATGAAATATAATTAGAGCTTTTGGTCTGCATTGATATATAACGGGTGGATATTTAGTGTTTGCACAAAGGAGGCGTGATAAAAAAAGTGTTGAAACCCCTATATGATCCCTTCAATCTTGGTCACTCAAGCAACATCATACTTCCTGTCCATCCCGAAAAGGGAATAAAATCTGGAGGTGAGAGTGTAATGAACCGCTACCGCCCCTTCTCTACCACCACCCTTACAATCGACAGAAGCGAAAGCCTATAAATTTCCCAAACTTATCTCGCGCTTCTGAAAATTGTTTCACGCACGAAGCCGCTTACAGCCGGATGCATCTTCCGTTGTTTACACTTGACAGCTCACGTTGGATTTATTAGCTTTATTATGGAGAAAGTTAACTGGTGTTTATTATTAATATAATTATTTTTATGCATTTGTAACACACTGGCTTTTCGGTGAAGAAAAACATCGTGAGGAAACCTGCATGTTTCAATTTCGAGGCATGTTTTGTACCCACAGTCCATTACAAGTGGCGACGGGTTCACTCCCCGTCACACTGGACAGAGTTTCAGTACTAGTGAAACGTGGATGTTCTGTGGTTTCAGAATATCTCTGACTACCCCCTTCGGGGAATATAGTCGTGAGCATATGCTATGCTATCTCGTTTCATCTTACGCTGACATTTAATTTTACCTCATGCACAGACTTAGGAACTAAAAGTCTAAGTCCTGATCAGAGCCATCATTTAATCGATAAAACATGACACCTGCGACAACCCCCTTTAGCTTAGACCTTATGCACACCAAATTCGCAGCATACTTTAGAACGGCAAGACAAATTTACCCGAAACCGACGAGTGTGTATGAAACGAAACGACTTATGACTGTGGAAGAGTCAAAAGAGGTGTGTCAGGATCGTAGCCGATGGTTATCAATTGTGTCTGCCTACCCCAATGGGACACAGGGTGACTAATTTCTTCAACATAATCAAACGTCTACAACTCTGATGCCCATACCGTGTAGCTAGCGGATATTGTCACTGCAACCCGCCGTAGCGGTTTCCTTTTCTAATATATGATATTAAAGAGAGTAAGAGTGGACACAAGTTTGCTCTTTAAAATATCCGTTTAAGCATCGCGTAACTGATAATATCCAACAACAGCTTTAAATCAGTGGCTTTATTATATTTTCTCAGTACTTAACACTTTTTTTTAGTGAAACTAACATTTTCATAGTAACAATCGTTCAATGATATGAACGATATGCCTCCGGTCCAAAAGAACCTAAAACCAAAATATACTATTACCATATAAGCAAGTATAATTATTTCTAAAATCTCTTGCATCTGTGCAAAATAATACCGGGTATAAATCTCTGGGTAATAGGTAACGTAAATACCAAAATGACATTAAAATACTAACCCATTTCTGGAGCAGAAATGTAACGAACATTTTGCCTTTAGATTTCATAATAATTTACGTGGAAAATGCTAATGGTTGGCAAAAAAGTGGAACTAAAATAGTGGTTACATTTAAAAAGTAGTAATTTGGAATCTGAGCACAGGATTTTCATTAATTTTGTATTCAGCAAGCGTAGGAATTAGGGTTTGTTAGTAGTTTGTTGTTAGAAAGTTTACCTCTATCTCGACATCTGGTGAATATTGTGCAGTATATTTTGGCACTTTTACAGATTTTACTCGACTAACGGTCAGTTGCACGTACGTTCATTTAAAGTTAATTCTTCATTAAATCTCTTGCTAGCTAGCTTTTACTAATGTCAACAAGACAAAAAGTGACAGCAAGAGATTTAATGAAGGATTTACTTTAATGAACGTAAGTGCAACTGACCGTATGCCTTGCGAATCTAGCGTCAAAGAACTATTTTGACTGGCTAGATACAGGCAAAGATATACGAAACTGACTGCCAACCTCCGGTAGGTATCTAATGAAGAAAAACAAAGGAAGAAGAGTTTAAATATTTATTTATTTGGCCTATTTTGTTTCCCACTGCTGGGAAAAGACGTCGCCTCTTTTCCTCCAATCCACGCTATGCAACGCGAAATCGGGCCAGCCGTTCAGGAAGGTATTCAAATCGTCGCTCCATATTCTCTTGGGTCTTCCTCGACGTTGGTAACCATCATGTGGAACCCATAGTTTATTATGATAGACAATTTTTGGTATCAAAACTGTCGTCTTTCACACCTCCATCTCAAATTGGCTGATGAGAGGGGGTATCGAGGGCTATGTTTTAGCACAAATAACAACTAAGTGTTGTTAATAATTTAGCTGCAATTGAAAAGGATCGACTTACCCCACGGGATCATCTCGTACACCTTTCCTCTAATTTAATCTAGTCTTATAGACGGATCTGTTCACTGAATTATATTCTCGAATAGTGTCAAGATTTACTGCAAGAACTCTAGAAACTTTAATTCGACATGGAAACGATATGTCCAGAAAATTCCTAGTTTGTAAAACACCTGCATTTCTAAAAACTGTTCTTTTCACCTTTCCGTTTCGAAAATGTTCGAATTTAACACGGATTCAGTGACGCGTGTATCCGATGGCGAATCAAAGGGGACAGCGTATCGGAATTTTCAGTTTATTCACGTCAATGGATTCCATTCTGAGGTTCTAACAGTTTTTTAAAAAAACCATATGACCATGATTGATTTCGGATTGGAAGTTTTCGACACGATTTGCTTTTATGTTCCGGATCGATATTGAATAAGTGGAATTCTTTTTAAACCATTTCGGAGTCAGTTTCTTCTCTACGAAAATAGGATTAAAGCTTGTTTTAGTGCCAGGAAGTTGGAATAGGTATTGTCTATACCTGGAGAGCAGACTGCCTTACAAGCAGTGAAACATGAAAATATTCCTTAGCGGGAGGTAATGTTCGTCCTTCTTTCGTAAATTCCCGTCATTGTTTCTGACGTCGACTTTGTCCCTTTCTAAACAAACGACAAAAATTTATAGAAAGGGACCAACGTAAAATCAGAAACATCGACGACGGACAGGTACGAAAGAAGGACTGACATTACTGACCGCCAAGGAAAATTTTCGTGTTAGTAAGGTGGTTATGGATCCATTGGTTAGAAATCCATGGATACCGTGCGTAGCATATAGGCTGATGGTATTGACCAATCAAGGGACGCGTTTAGTGCTGCGCTAACGAAATGCAGGCCGTTGATTGGTCAAGACCGCCGCGCCGGTTGTGATTGATTGTTACCACAAATATAAACCTAACCCCACATAGTAACCAGGTGACGCAGCAGTTACGAAACTATGACGAGTTGTAAATACCTATTTCGTAATTCTGCGACCGAAAATGACTATACAGGATGAAATTGATATCATTAGCATTCTTTTAAACTAAGAGTCTACCCTTCAAAGTGAACAACTTTTACTATGGGAGCTAACCGAACGGGAGTAAACTGCAATGCCTACTCGACTCAAATGTATGCAACAGCTGATTTTGCTCCGATCGGTTTGCTCCCATATTAAAAGTGGTCCAGTTTGATTGATAGACTCTTAGTTATACTTATGGGAAAATTGCTCAGTGGCGATTTGCAATTTAGGTAAAATTGTTTTTTTGTCAATTAGAACTAGGCTTTTAGTCTAGGAAAAATAAGGTTTGAGATTTCATTAAAGACACTTTAGTAAATTGTGTTTGATATAATATTACCGTTAGTTTATAACACTTTTGTCGAGATTTCGTGGTTATATTGGCTCAGGAACCTGAGAAATACCTTAAAATCGATATTTATTTATATTTATATTTTTTATATTCATTTATTGCCATAAATTGTATGTACATAGATAGGTGGTAACATAAATTTCTTAGTTCAATTACAATTTTACCCTTGCGGGTGTAGCAAACATGACGACAACACAATGATTTATTGAAATTAATTAATAAGGACCATGTAATTCATGATTCACCTTGCTTGCAATAGCCCAGCCAACAATACTAATAATAATGTTCATTCAATTAGATTAGACGCAGAAGACACAACACAAAATAAGATATTTTACAATTATTTTACAGTAACATTATAGGCCATTAATTAATAAGTATGTCATTCAATTTAATAGTAATAGATTAGATTTACAATAAAATTATAATTAGATATGTCATTGATAAGGAGATAATAGTTACAAATTTACATTAGGATTTGATAGACTAAGGATAGATCTATAGAATATTAGTTTGTCACGTGATTAAATTAATTGTCATTATAATTAATCTTAAATGTTTCAAAAAATTCACCTAAATTGTATGGACAGTTTTTGACTAGATTTAATTTTAACATTCTAAAGAATTGTTTATCTGGTAAGGATCTCAACCCCCCAGGCAAACTGTTGTACACTCGAGCTGCATTATAGGAGGCAGTTCTCTGGTAGGATGCAGTCCTGTGACTGGGTAGTTGTATACCCTTCTCGCGTTGCATATTTAATCGCTTGCTTCGAAAATCGCGTTGTAAAGGAAAGTCGTCAGGATACCGTCTAACAATTTTGCACAATTCGATTACATACAATGAAGTTATTGTATGCAATTTCAGGCTTACGAATGCGTCTCGACAAGATTCTCTATTTGATTTTATACCACTTAGTATGCGCACACATCGCTTTTGAAGTATAAATACTTTGGGAACGTCTACTGACCCGCCCCATATAGCGATGCCGTAGAGCACTCTGGACTGGAAGAACGCGTAGTAAGCTTGTAGGGCTGCATTTAATGTTGTTATTTGAGTCAAGTTTTTCAGGGCATAGCAAAAGCTACTTAGTTTTGACTCAAGGCTCTCAACGTGCTTCTTCCAATTTAGGTACTCATCCACATGTAAACCGAGCAATTTTGCATCGCCAACAAGCTCAATCGAATTTCCCTTCAAATCAATGTTTATATCGGCTGCCGTTGATCTATAATTTCTGAAGTGTAGTAATTTCGTTTTACTTATGTTAGTACTTAGGTTAAGTGATTGCAAACAGTCAACTATAGCAATTAAGGATTCCGCGATAGCTTCTTTCATCGACAACACATCGTTTCTTTTAAAAGGAAAGAAAATCGATATGTCATCTGCGAACATTACAATTTTGTTGGAGATGAGTCTAGGCAAGTGATTCACATAAAGCAGAAAAAGCAGTGGGCCGAGGATGCTTCCCTGGGGAACACCGTGTAGCGCATTTGCAGTCTCGGACTCTAGGTCTGTCAGAGTTTTAGTATCTTTGTTTAGTGAAGTTATGACAACAGTTTGTTTACGGTTCTGGAGGTAGGATCTAAACCAGTCGTTTACTGTACCCCGTATGCCGTAGCGATATAATATATCCAACAGAACATCCCAATTGACATGGTCGAAAGCCTTGGATAGGTCGAGCAGCACCGCCATAACATTGTCATCTCCATCAGTTGCCTCCGAGACATACTTTGACATGTTATAGATTGCATCAGTAGTTGAGACTCCTTTTTGGAAACCAAATTGTTCTTCTGTTATAATTTTATTTAATGATAGAAACGAAAGAAGTTGATTTGCCATTGTCTTTTCGAAAACCTTTGAGATAACAGGCAACAAAGAGATTGGCCGATAATTGTTTACATCGAGTTTATCTCCTTTTTTAAATATAGGTTTTATATTTGCTCTCTTCAGTCTGGTTGGGAAAAATCCTTCACTAAGAGATCTATTTAAAATAAATGTCAATGGGTCGATGATCGTATTTATTATGTATTTGATAACCTTTACCGGCATACAGTCATATCCACAAGATTTTTTGTTTTTTAGACATTTTACTACTTTTGCAGTGTCTTCTCTATCCACTGGTCTGGCGTACATCGATTTTGTGTAAAATTGAGGCAATGTGGTAGCTTGTGGGGCTACATCGTTCGTTATTGCAATGGTTTTATAAAAGTTGTTAAATATATTAGTAGCCTCCAAAGTCGAAGTTGCTATATGGACTCCATCAGTAAGGCCCGTGAAGTCATTTCCCGTTTCTAGCTGAGTTGGTCCATTAACATTATCATTTATAAGATTCCAGGTAGTTCGTATTTTGTTTGATGATCTATTTATAATTTTTTCATAGTGGCTACTTTTGGCATAATCTATCAGTTTCTTCACTTCATAACAGTAACTTTTATACTGGGTTCGAAGAGTATTATCCTTGGACTGTTTGAATTTTATAAAACATTCTCTTTTTTCTGCACATAAGTTTTTGATTTCTGGTGTGATCCATCCCTTACTGTTTTGCTTCTTATTTACGTCTATTTTCTTTTTTGGAATGCACTTATCAAAGGCTTGCAAAACGATGTCGTGGAATGTGTTAAAACAATCATCCATAGGTTCCATGTCATATATACGTTCCCATGTTTTTTTTTCCAGTTCTTCATTTAGATTGTGTAGGCTGGAGTCGTTTATGATTCTCACCCATTTGTAAAGTTTTTCTGTTGAGGTGGTTTTGATACGCTTGGGAACGTTTACATATTGAAGGGTATGATCTGATATCGACAACTCTACAACGTTCGCATCATTCAACCCAAGATTACTAATTATATTATCCAGACATGTTTGGCTATGATTAGTCACTCGCGTTGGTTCCTTAATAAAGCATTTAATACCAAAATTTTTAAGTAGGCATTTGAATTTAATAGCATCCGATGTCTTTGTTAACATATTGACATTGAAGTCTCCACACATTATAATCTTTTTTTTTCTCTTCGTCGTCAATAGCGAGTCCAAGAGATTTTCCATGTCGTTGAAAAAGTCATCGTTTTTTTTTTGTGTGTTTGGTCTATAGACGCATATTACATATATCCCACTGAGATTGATACCGCACACTTCAAAAACGTAAGGAATCGATTTCTTATGAATTTTAGGGAGCTCATTAAAATCGATATTTTTCCGTATGTATATACAGCACCCACCACACACTCTTGTATTCTTCCTACAAAAACTAGACGCCAGTATAAAACCATCTATAGTAATTGTTTTAAGGTGTGGGTAATTTTTATGGTGTTCCGTTATACATAAAACGTTCACATCATGACCCTGTTCGCTACCTAGCCAAACTTCGATCTGCGCTTTTTTGGACGAGTTCAGGCTGCGAACATTGATATGCGCGACTTTCCAATTTTCCCTGCTAATATTTCTAATATTATCATTTCCAACGATTCTATGTTTCTTTCGAGACGGTCCTCGGGGCCTTGGATTCGGCATTGTAAAGTCACAATTTAAGTAAGGGACGAAAAAAGTCTGCATTTTTGGAGGGGCTGACTGTGGCTGATGTGGTTTGAGAGGCTGCCGTTTTTGGCGGGAAATAGTACGTTATCTTGCCCTTATTTTTGGATACGTTTTGGGTTTTGTGATTTACTCTTAGTTTATGTGATTCTACGTCTACATTTGCTTCTGCAGTAGATACATCGGTCAAAAGTTCAGTACTTATTCCTTCGATTAAAAGGGCTAAGTCTCTGAAAATTGCACTTAGGCCGTGGAAATTTACGCTTCCTCTTTGCTGGAGAAACATGTCAGGTGAGTAATCCAAATTTAGGTTTGAGTCCAATATGTACGCATATTCGTGGGTTACGTTATCAAGGTATAAGAGATGATTAAATGTCTCATCACGTTTATTGTAAAAATTAGAGAATTTGTTGCATTTGTAGGTTGGTAGGCAAATTATAATGTTGGTATGCTGAACCTTTTCAACTTCCTGTCTAATGAAGTCAATTATAGTGCGATAGTTTTTCGTTGTTTTGAAATCCACCTCCCCCACAAATACAATACAGTAGTCTCTTATAGTGAAATTTTTGAGTTTATTATCTAGACCTTTGAAGACCTGTTCTATTCCTCCATATGAGTTAAGATAGTGACAAGTTGCTTCTGGGTTAAAGTTAAGGTTAGTTTCTGCTATTTGTAATATATTACTATTAGGGTTAGTGCTTATCATACATAACTTCGATTGAGGTTCCTTCTCTTTTTCTTTTCTGACTTGTGTTTCGCAGCGTGGCTGCTTCGCCTGTTGATCTCCGACTATGAAAATAATATTCTTGTCCTTTTCCGTAACATTGGGCAGCTCCCCTTCATCATTATTTACTGGAGTAGTGTCATGGTCAGGCTCAGTCTCGGGCTGAGATTGCACATTCAATTCTAAGAAGCTTAGGTTTCCTTTGTTGTTGGAGCGCAGGTCTAATAGCACTTTATCTTTACGATTACTATTAATATCACTTCGGCTCTTACCTTTTTTCGTGCTAGTTTTTTTAGAATTAGAACCGCAAACTCTCTTCAATCTATCAATCTTCATGTCGTAATTTTCTAATTTTTTTTTCAAGGTCCCGTTTTCTAGCAATAAATTTTGTATTTCATTGTCTGCAATATTCAACTGCTCTTCCAAGTAAGAAACTCTTTTCTTCAATTCGTCTACATCTCCTGTTTTGACCGTCGATAATTCTGGACAACTTCTATTTAAATTTTCCTCAGTAAATGACGAATACTCAAGATCGTCATCATCATCATCATCATCATCATCGTCGTCGGAAATTATATCGTCTAGTGATTCGTAGGAATTCGATGTTGGTATGTTAATTTTACATTTATTTCTTAGAGTAACATGTTCAAAAATAGGAGTTGAAGCGGCAATGTTTTTCGCTGTTGGATTGCTTACTTCTGTGCAAGATCTACATTTCCACTTCTGTTTTCCTTCATCCCCCATAATGAAGAATAGCTTTTCCAATCCTGCACAATCAATATCGTAACTAACATTGCAAATTGTGCAGGTTACATACTGTTTCTTTGGAAGAATTTTGTTACATTTACCGCATTTGTCCGCCATCCCTGCTGCGTAGAAACAGTCAACTCGGAGGTCCGCGGCGTAGCAGATTGTACAAGCGGTGCGTAGCAGATGACGTAGCTGCGTAGCACTGCAACGCGCGGCGGGGCTGCAAGGGACGAGTCGGGGGCGCAGGCTCGTAGTCGCTGCCTACGACGCTCACCGTCAGCACTCGGACTCACTCGGTTCTGTTCGGGGCGGGCGGGGTCAACAGCCGGCCGGCTCGAATGACTCAGGCGCTCGGTGCACGATACTAGTCTCCTTGTGTGGGGTAGGTCAGTTCCATAAACCGTTGCAATTATTTTTTAAAACAATTGTGGATTTCTTGGTGAACCCGTCGAGATATTGAAAAAACTGACTATATCACTAAAAAGGTATTTTGTTATGCTTTGTAATGGTACCAATTTCTACACTAAAGATTTATTTTAAGCAACAAAATTTTTACGATAAAAGAGGAGCACAACTAGAAAACGTCAATCGTCAGTCGACGATATAAATGTACAAAGGGCAAGCTTGTTTCGAAAGATATTTCTTCCAGCTTACTAGCAAAAGAGACAGTTAATTATCACAAGGCAAATTTAATGTGTACAAACAAGCAGTAAATAATTTAGTTTTGAGGTTATAATTTTTGGTGACTTACAAAATTTTAAATATCTACTAAAATTTACGATATTAACCGGGGATTATTATTGTTATAAGTAAAACATATTGAATGAAGCCATCCTGTACAAAATCACCTGTTTTCCATTTTTTGTTCATACCTAAATTTAATTTGTTGTAAAATTATTACCATAAAAAATTTGGGATTATTGAGAATTTATGTTTTTCAGGTATTTATCTACTATATTCCAAATTATCACCAAAAGTGCAATTAATGCAACCTTCTCCATACAAAAATCCGTAGATTTCCCCGACTATTTAGTTTCTGGGAGTTGACGGATGCAAAGCTGCACAAAACCGCTCGTTATGGAAATCATTGGGGGTGGCCGAGGCTCTGTCTCATGTGTTTTGGTTGTAACGATGATGATGATTCAATAACGTTTGGGCTAGAATAACAATTTGTATTTAAGGGAATATAATTCGGAGTGTGCTCCATACAAACGAAATCTGGTGATATTTTCAATACTAACTAATTAAAGTCAATGAATTTTTTCTGAAACAATCTAGAAACTAATCCCTTTGCTTGTATGAAGTCAGATAGAGAGAAAGATGTAGTTTTAAAGTTACAGTGCCTCAAAGATTTCCATACAAATCTTAAATTAATCCTAGCATTGAAACTATATATTTTAACGAAAATCGGACACGATACAAGCATAGAAATTTGTTCCTAGATTGTTTCTGCAAAATTTCATTGAGTTTAATTGTTTAATATTGAAAATATCACTAGACTTCGTTTGTATGCAGCAGGCATTTACACATTCGGAATAAACTTTTCTCTTAAAAACTGTAACAGAAGTGTGTCTGTACATTGAAGATATCTTACAAGAAAAATATTACGATATGGTTTTAGGTGTCCCTGACTTCGAATCACCTTTTTTTTATTTTGGCTGACTGTTTGTTTTTGTTTGTTTGTATGTTCGAGCATCACGCAAAAACTACTGAACGGATTTTGATGAAACTTTTTTTATTTGGTAGCTTATGAATTATGATTTGATTTAAAATTTGGTATATAATTTTTGCGTACGAAGTCGCGGGTAAACTCTAGAATAAAGCAAACAAATGTAATTTCTGGGGTGGACCGAAACTACCAAAATAAATAATAAAATATAAATGACCTTTAAACAAGGTCAAACTAAGCGACTAATCTGTCTGGAGTGTCATACATAATGTACAAGGATCCCATGTGGCCAACAAAATAAATTGGTCGGTTGATAAAAATGTACTAACGGCCGCCGCAAATGTCGGACGTCGAACATTCATGGAATGGACGGACGGAGGCGGGAGCCGTTCCACTTTGTCACTTTTGAGATGTAGATTATTTTACATTAACACAGTTTTTGAGAGTTACGCGGTTATTATTTAATCTAGAATTAAACATTTTAACGGGTTCTTACCGCAACGCCGCCGGGGTAGTGGTCGGAGCAAACGACGAAGAGTGAGGGTAGACAGATTTGTCTGCTCATAAAAATCGACCTGCAGTTCCTCAGTCATCCCGTGATCATGGCAGTTGTAACACTGCTGAAATATCGGGAACTTACTCGGGTAAGAACCCGTTAAAATGTTTATTTTACATTAGTTTTTACTGCCCGATTGCGTGAGAAGGAGGGTTATGTTTTTCGAGCATATGTATGTTTGTATGTTATTTCTTTGGCACGCCCTACAGCTTAAACTGTTTGATGGATTTTAACGTATAGTGTAAGAGATACGGAGAAATTTGGTAACCATAAGCTGCAAGGCTGATTCAGTGTTCATAGGGTGTAGAGCATCTCTGTGATGGGGTTGACGCAAGTCTGCCTGCATAAGTCCAGTCGGTTTAGGAGATACAGCCTTTCAAAGGTCAGTTATGGTTGCAAAAAATGAACTGATCATAGAATATTATTGTAATATGCACTGTAGCTATGTAAACAGTACAAAAACTGACATGAACTGCCAGTCGGTTTAGGAGATACAGCCGTTCAAAGGTCAGTTATGGTTACAAAAAATGAACGATCAGCTGCAAAGCTGATCATAGAATATTATTGTAATATGGACTCTAGCTATGTGAAAAGTACAAAAACTGACATGAACTGGCAGTCGGTTTAGGAGATACAGCCGTTCAAAGTTGTAAAAATTTATGGTTACAAATAAAATTGGTCTCAGGAAAGGATGATCATACGATATTATTTTAATATGCACTGTATTTATGTGAACAGAATAAAAACTGGCATGATCCGTCCGTCGGTTTTGTAGCTACAGTCGTTCAAAGTTGCAAAAAATAAATGGTTGAATAAAATCTAAACGTTAAAAAAAGTGGACACTTTACAATTGGTATAGCTCACTCCATTAGGTATAATCTCTTTGGTCGGGGGTTAGGATAGAAAAACACTAAAAAAAATCGAACATTTTTCGGGTCCCAAGTGACCAAAGCCTTTATAAAAGCGCCTTTTTTCGTTACAATGGCAGGTTAGGGCGTTAAGGCAAAGTAATGGTGTGACATTTGCGGGTTCTGAATAAGCAGATTACACTCTTTTAGGGTTCCGCACCGCACGTTCGTGAAACTTTCATCAACGCTTTTTACTGCTGCGAATGTGGCCCGTTTAATCATGGATTTGAATATTTTGGAGGATTACAAATTATACCCAGTTTTTATAGTCGTTGGTAAAATTTGCTCGAAGAGTTTTTTTTTTGTAGGTCAGCGTTTTATCACGTTTTGATAAATCGAAATTTTTACGAGGACTGCGAAGCTAAGAGTCTCCATACAAAAAGCGAAAAGATTTATTTATTTCACTTAAGAGAAGTTTATTCCGAATGCGTAAATGCGTGCTGCATAGAAACGAAGTCAGGTGATATTTTCAATACTAACCAATTAAAGTCAATAAACATTTTCAGAACAAATCTATACGCAAATCTATATGCTTGCATGAAGTCAGATTTTCGTTAAAATATACAGCTTTAGTCCTAGGATTATTTAAGATTTTTATGGAAATATTTGAGGCACTGTAACTTTAAAACTATACATTTTAACAAAAGTCTGACTTCTTACAAGCGTAGAGATTAGTTTCTAGATTGTTTCTGAAAAATTTCAGTGACTTTAATTGGTTAGAATTGAAAATATCACCAGAATTATATTCCCTTAAAGAGTCTATTTTTTTTATTCAGTGCACTGTTATACAGGGTGTAACATTAAATGCGTTACATATCGAAGCTTTTAAGTGATAAGACCGCCTTATTTTGTGCCTGATGTAGTTTTTTTCTGTATTTTACTGTTTATGTTTTTGGTGTGGAATAAAGTACTTATATTTGATAGATTGATTGATCGAACATGCTTCAGACCATCAAACTGAGCAACATTCAATATCGAAATAGCGAAAAAAAGTGTGCTGTTCCATAGAAAATGTCATTAGCTACTCGAACAAAATGTATGAAACTGCAGTTTTTTTGCGATTTCAAATTTGATACTACTGTAAAAGTTGTTCAGTTTGATGCACCCTATTCGATATAATGTTACATACTTTATAGGTTTCCATTTTAAATCAAAATCTCTTCCTTCTTTTGGAAAACAAATGATTTTGTGTTCGTGCATAGCATACATAAACTCATGAACATAATCCGTTGAGGGGTGGTTTAAAACATTACAATCAATCTACCAACTGTCTTTTTCAAGTTCAACTGGCAAGGTTCACCTTTGGATGAAATAAAGTATCTAGATTGAAGGTTTCAATATCAAGTACTAAGTAGAAAGAGCTAGTTCTTCCAGCGTGAGAAACTTTATCCCTTAGTAGACTCGTATGACACGGCAAGGTTCGAAATTGGGTAGTCCATTCTAAATAGAGAGCGTCGATGGCTCGTTGCGAAGAGGTATGGACACTCAATCATGAGAGTCCGGGTTCAAATACGTACGGACGACATGCCATATACCTACCATTGATTTTTCTAAGTTATAATTATGTACGTAATACCGACTGCTCTCAAATGGTTAAAGAAAACATCGTGAGGCAATCAGCTTACGCACTGAAGAAGAAATGTTGATGCATATCGATGTGAAATCTACCAATCCGCATCGTGCACGTGTGGTGGACTAACACAAACACACCCTCCCTGAGGGCAGGGCCTGTGTCATGCAGTGGGACTATAAAGGCTGATGATGATGACGATTCTAAATGGTCGAATCCTTTACACAGTCTTCAAAATCTACACAGTACGAGTTCCATTTTAACTTAACACTTTTATTCCTATCGTAAAAGAATCATTTTACCAAAGCATATATTTTTACAATGTTCATTTCTTTCTTACGAAGAGTAAGTTATTTCCAACAAAACCTCGTTTACGTACAAATTAAACGAAGTTCCACTTTAAGATTTATTTCCTTTCTTTCTCCACATGCCTTGTTCCTGCATTCGAAGACTGCTGACGAGCCAGGGAGGGAATAAGGGGAAATATTGAGGCCCACCTTTAGGTAATAATGTTGAACGAGACCTCATAAAAATGTAAGTACCTAAAATCGACAGGTATTTGTCATAAGTTTGGTTGTTTTTGTGCTAGATTTAAAGATATTGTTAAATAAACAGATTGAGAGATTGACTTTTAAATGAATGAAAATGAATGAAATATATTTTATTTACACCAAAAGCAAAATACAATACACAATACGAAACAAAACGAATTATGGTACAAATAAGGCGGCCTTATCGCTAATAAGCGATTTCTTCCAGACAACCTTAGTTAAATAGGTTTGTTACTATGCTTTAGATCTCTAGTTCTGTCCGTATCCTACTTCGTTTTTCTGACTGTGGCTGTAATTGTATACCTATATTTGCGGTCCCATAAGTATACTCTAGCTAGAGAAAACCGCCACACACTGACATACACACAATCACACATTTAAACATACAAAATCTTACGACTAGTTAATCCCTCACGGCGTGGTCAAAGGCTATATAACAACTAATTTTTAATAGCAATATAGAAACAGCTATAAACTCAGTGACATACCACCGACTCGACAGATGAAGAACAACAGCTTTAATTTTAAGTTTTTAAATGGCAAATAATTAAAAACAGTAGTTCAAATTAACTCTACGGGGCCCTAAAAACCTAACTACATCTATGTCACCGTATTCGTAGTTGAAGTAATGAAATGTACGAAGCATTTGAGACCAAGTATAATTCAATTCGGTAGGTGTAGGGCAGATAAATTGCTTCTGTGTTCATTTCAAATAAGATGTCCCCGGTGTCGACTCTTATATCTCCGTCGGAAACACGAAAATGGCTTGATTTGTGGAATATCGGATATAAAACGAATCTAGTGTTCTTCTTGTCGCAGAGCAAATCCCTTTTCTGTGAGATATATTCGTTTTTGTATGGATATGTAAATCTAGGCAGATTGGGTTCATTGGGATGGAACGGGTAGAAATATAGTTTCTGACACTTTTTTTGATAGAGTGAAAGTTTATTAGACGACCCGATGTTATTTCACTACGTCATCATCATCTCAACCGATAGTCCACTGCCTACACATACTCGTATGCCTCCCTCAAGGATCGCCACAACGACCGGTCCAACGGATTCCCGCCGCCTTCACCAGGTCTTCGGTCCACCTTGTAGGGGCCAAGTGTTGTTAAGGGCCTATGTCGAAAAATAATTGAAGCGAAATGGGCGTGTTATAGCTTATATTACTGTCTAATGCGAGAAAAAGAGATGGAGCGGCGCGCGAGCCTGAAATGACGCAAGCGTAAAACAAACTTTATTTAATTGTGATTGTAATATTTATGTAAGTTCATTTCTGCTCTAATCAAACTTTACAAAATATCAATCTCTTTTTTTTAAATCAAGTCTCGTGTTTATATTATTCACCGTTTAGCAGTTACAAGCGTTTATTGATAAAGACTGAGGCTACTTCCCTTATTTTTCTATCGAGAAAATGTCTCTTAATCGTGTTTTGGCTCTAATCAAAACTTCAATTGTATGTTCAATTTACACATATCCGCAAATCATAATCCTACTGTTAGTACTTCATGATATATGATGCTTTGAAGAATCCTATTTTTTTCGCATCTCCTCTTAAGGTTGTGTTGTGCGTAGGACTGTCGATCCAACAACTCGTCGTCTTGTGTTCGAACAAGAGGTCCTGGGTTCAAACTGACTGTGAATGACACTACATGCAACTGGAAGCGCTAGTTGGCGTAGTTTAGCTTCGGAATTGGAAACGAAGTTAAGCAATGTCAGTCTTTGGATGGGTGACCGTTTCGTGTATTTTATCTCGAGCGAAAGGCACGTTAAGCAGTTGGTCTCGGATAGTTCTGTCAGATGGCGTTGTAACTATTCGTTAAGCCAGGCCAGAGGGCCTTTTAAGGAGGAGAATTCTCTGACAGCAACTTGCCTCCACCAACACGCACTGGGCCCTCGTGGTGGAGTAAGGCCCACTCCCTCTCAACATTATTCGTGAGAGGAGGCCTTTGCCCTGCTGTGGGATTCTGCAGGCTATAACTTAACTTACTCCATAGTGAAAGTATTGTTCAGTTTTATGGTCTAAATCACCCCTTTACAAATTTCTAAGGTGTTTTGTTATACCCTGTAGAAGAGATGTATAAAAGTCTTGATTTTTCGAAATTTGCGTTTTTTACGTAGCTAAACTTCATTTCAAATAAGTACGAAAAAAAATTCCAATACCTATACAGGGTGAAATATATATAGTTAGCATCCTTTTAAACTAAGAGTCTTCCCATCAAACTGATCAACTTTTACTATAGGAACAAACCGATAGGAGCAAAAAAATCTGCTGCTCTATACTAACCTGCAGTGCATACTCGACTCAAATGTATGCAACAGCAGATTTTTTTGCTCCGATCGGTTTGCTCCGGTAGTAAAAGTTGTTCAGTTTGATGGGTAGACTCTTAGTTTAAAAGGATGCTCATGATATCAATTTAACCCTGTATAGCTTTCTGGCCAATTCTGATTGGGAAATATTATTTATTTATTTTATTTTATTCACCGTTTAATAATTTTCAATTGTTTAGATTAGGTTAGGTATTGTTTTATTCAGTTGGATTTATTTTATAGTGTTGTATTGTTGCTGTGTAAATAGCAAATACTATTTATTTATCAGAAAGATATACTATCCGACATATCTTTGAAGTTACTAAAGCTGTTCTAAGAATAAGTGAGAGGAAGTCGATCAATCAATCAATCAAAATTGTTTATTCAAAATAATATCACATAGATAACTTTCTGACGTCATGTTTTTGAATCTACCACCGCGTCGGAAGGTGTTCCGTTGTAGAGAAGATGCGGCCAGAAACTCTACAACAGACTTCTTTTAAACAAAACAAAATATACATAGTACAATTACAAAAATCCAATATTAAATTATATAGTGTAACATTGTCAAGATCAGACATTTTGGTCATTCAAATAATCATCGAGTTTATAGTAACCTTTTTACAGAGAACTTGTTTAACATGGGACTTAAACTTTTTGTCTGGCAAGTTTAGAATATTCTCTGGTATCTTATTATTATTATAGCGTATACAGTGCCCCATGAAAGATGTGTTGACCTTACTAATTCGAAAATGTGGGAATACAAATTTATTTTTATTTTTTGTGTCGTAAATCTGTTTTTTTTAATTCAAAATAGCCTTATAATTTCGTTGCTATTTGAATCGGAGTATAGTCTACGACATTATATTATATTTATAGTCATTTATTGCCATAAATTGTATGTACATAGATAGGTGGTAACATAACTTTCTTAGTTCAATTACAATTTTACCCTTGCGGGTGTAGCAAACATGACGATAACACAATGATATATTGAAATTAATTAATAAGTACTATGTAATTCATGATTCAGCTTGCTTGCAATAGCCCAGCCAACAATACTAATAATAATGTCATTCAATTAGATTAGACACAGAAGACACAACACAAAATAAGATATTTTACAATTATTTTACAGTAAAATTATAGGCCATTAATTAATAAGTATGTCATTCAATTTAATAGTAATAGATTAGATTTACAATAAGTCATTGATAAGGAGTTACAAATTTACATTAGGATTTGGTAGACTAAGGATAGATCTATAGAATACTAGTTTGTCACGTGATTAAATTTATTGTCATTATAATTAATATTAAATGTTTCAAAAAATTCACCTAAATTGTAATTAAATCTCGTATACCTAAAGCTGAAGCGTCTATCAACCTGAAGCAAGCGACCAGGGCAAGAAACTTTGAGATTGAAGTGAAGAAGTCAAATTCTGCAGTTGGCTATGAATTGTGCAGTATAATGCTCGAAAACTAGAGTTCGTTCTCAGTTTTGTCTGTTAAAGTTAGACGTAAGCCAGTCAGAAGTTTTCATCTAAAGCCAATATTTTTAACCTCGTTTATTTATTGTTAGATCGATGTTGGTCCCATAGTGAAAGTTGTTCATTTTGATGGTCTAAACCACCCCCTTAAGAGTATATTACTGTTGGCGTGCTCCATACAAACGAAGTCTGATGATATCTTCAATACTAACCGATTAGGCTCAATGAAATTCTGCAGAAACAATCTAGAAACAAATCTCTATGCTTGTATTGTGTCAGATTTTCCTTAAAATGTACAGTTTTAAAGTTACAGTGCCTCAAAAATTTCCATACAAATCTTAAATTAATCCTAGCATTGAAACTGTATATTTTAACAAAATTCGGACTTGATACAAGCATAGAGATTTGTTCCTAGATTGTTTCTGCAAAATTTCATTGAGTTTAATTTGGTAGTACTGAAAATATCACCAGACTTCGTTTGTATGCAGCGCGCATTTACGCATTCGGAATAAACTTCTCTTAAAAGATTCAAATGTTTATTTTTTACTTTTGTACCACTATTGTAACCATGTATAAAAAAAAACTAATTAATGAAAATTAAGAAACTCAATACACCTACTTACATGATAAATGAATCATGATATCGCTGTGTTAAATCCTCACCACAAAATCAACTTTTTGGAAACATGTTGAAACCGCCTTTTTCTAATCTAGTACATTAAGCCGAGGTTAGCCAGGCGTTACCCAATCTAAGTTGGAACGCATTGGAAGGTCAATCTCCTGTTTAGAGCCAAACTGTGGGGTCTACGGGAAATTGGGAGAAAGTTCGGATGACTATGATCTTTATTATGTTTGGGATAAAAAAAAAATCGCCTCTACATAAGTGCCTCCTGCTAGTGAACTGCCACCGTGGTCTATTAGTTAAGAGCATTGGGCTCTTGACACGAAGGTCGTGGGTTCGATTCTTACGGAGGACACCTAGTGATATGTCACTTTGTGCGTTTTTCCCCAGTTCCCAGAATTTATATTGTAATAGTATTTAACTTATATTCATATTATGTTGTAGAGTTTCTGGCTGCATCTTCTCTACAGCCACAACACCTTCCGACGCGGTGGTAGCTTTAAAAAGATTTGACGTTTGATAAGTGTGCTCCTATATTAAATAAAATATATTGACTTTGACTTTGGTTAGGACATTGCAGGCTGAATCACCTGATTGTCTGCAAAGAAAGATGATTCCGTGCTTCGGATGGCACGTAAAGCCGTTGGTCCCGGCTACTATCTCTGTTGGTAGAAGTCGTTGCATAAAACCACGTCAGAGGTCGTGAGGCGGTCTGAAAAAACTCTGTCACCAGGGCTTGCTACCCACACGATAAGAAGAAGTGTACTGGCAGCACGAAGAGAGCTTCCAGATACGATAAGGTTTTGAGTGCGTCGGTGATGTGGCGCGGATAAGTATGGACACTCAATCATCAAGCTCAGAGTTTGAATCCGCACGGATAACTTGACATTATGTATTTCTAACGTATGAACGGAATACCAACTGCTCTCAAACGGTGAAGGATAACATCGTGATTAAACCTGCATACGCAACACTAAATTCTTAAGTGTCTAGTCTACCATCCAATCTGCATTAGGCATGTGTATTGCAATTACGTCTATACACCATTTTGAATCTTTCCGAAAACATGTTTAAAACTCAAATCAAAAAAGTCCTCTGTAAAAAAGCATATTATAAACTGGATGATTATTTAACTGATCAAAATGCTTGGGTCTGAGGTCACTAGCTTATAGTTTATTTACTTTACTGTATAGTATCAATTATTTTATTAAATAGACTATGTATTATTGTATACATAACTTTAGCTTAAGAATTTATATTGTAATAGTTATTAAGTCGTGTTATGTTGTAGAGTTTCTGGCCGCATCTTCTCTACAGCGACAACACGTTCCGACGCGGTGGTAGCTTTAAAAAAGATTTGACGTTTGATAAGTGTGCTGTAAGCTCCTATATTGAATAAATTATATTGACTTGACTTGACACCATCCCTGAGTGTAGGCCCTACAGTGGGACGTATATCCGATGATTTTTTTACCGTTACGAAACTTTCGGGGATGGTTCAGACCATCAAACTGAAAAACCTGAAATCGTAGAAAAACTACTGTTCCATATGATACTAAACTGCAATGTCTACTCGACTCAAATGTATGAAACAGCTGTTTTGTTATTTCGCAGTTTCAGGTTTATTCTCTATACCTGAAATAGTAAAAGTTGTTCAGTTTGATGCTCTGAACCACCCCTGAAAATTACGACACTGTAAAAAAATCATCCGGTATAGGCTGATAATTATGGTAGGATTATGCTCTCCAGTGGGACCTGTAGTGTGACCTGCAGTGGGACCGGCAGTGAGAGGCTAATGATAGTAATATGAGACAGTGTTTTGTGTTAGAAAAGTAAGGGTGGACAATGCTAGAATTAATTAAAGAAACACATAGTTTATTCACAATAACCAACAATCTAAAATAAAGCGATCTCGCTTCATTGCGTTTGTCCCTTCCAAACGAAGAACCTATGGTCCCCCTACAAGATAAGGCTCTCACGCACGACTGACCTTTGCTTAGCAAAGATTTGATTTGCGCCGTTCTCGCCGATTCCTTCTGAGACCAGCGTCGGCGGGTTTATTGCTGATTTAACGCCGGAGAAAGGGTCTCTCTTAATTTTGGGTTATTTTATCAGCTGGCTCAAGATATTATGTCCCTAAGGAATATAAGCCCATGATTTTTAATCGTCTTTAAATTAGACATTTTGCGACAAAAACCAGCCATAACGCATCATTCGTTCTGACTTCTGACATTAAATCTTTCAAATATTTTCAATTTATTAAGTTAGTGGTAGTTCTTTTTTTCAGGAAGATTATTATTGATTAAACAACAGTAGTAGTAGATTGAACACAATTAGATTGAACGCGAGTAGATCGAACACTAGTAGATAGAACACAATCAGATTGAACACGAGTAGATTGAACACGAGGAGGTTCAACACAAGTAGATTTAACAAAAGTAGATTAAACACAAGTAGATAGAACGCAATTCGATTGTTAATAATTACATTAAAAATACAAGTAGATTAAACACAAGTAGGTTAAATACGAGTAGATTTAATACAAGCAGGTTAAATATAAGTAGATTGAACACGAGTAGATTGAATACAAGTCTTTGACTATTTATATGTGGACTGGTTACGCGTGTAATTCTACTAACAAACATTTCTGCCACTTTTTGTGGGGGGCGAGGTAACATGAAATCCGCAACTTTGGATTTCATTCCTCATAACTTTAGATTCTAATTTTGAATGTTAAAAATCATGAAAAGTAGTCTCGTGTGAACCCCAAACGTTCTAAGTTCGAAGTTATTATTTCGCAATTATAGGCTGTCTCGTTTAGTGATAAGGTGTAAAATTGAATGTAAATGCACAAGATCAATTGTGCTTATACCGTGGCAGAGGGGAAATGCTACCGCAAGGCTAGTCCTTATAATAATTAGTCAAATCTACAAGTACATTGAACACAAGTAGGTTAAATACACATAGATTGAACACAATGAGATTAAACACAAGTACACAGAACATACGTACCATAGGTACAATGTTAAATTTCGATTCAATGATATATTTTTGCGAAACAGTTTAGGTACTAGCTTTTGGATTAATTTTTAAATACATGTTTAAGTTTTCGGAATGGAATGAAATATCTGATTAACGGTAGCTTTTAAACACGACAAAAGAAATTTCACTACCTAATAGAGTCATGCAAAACACGACTCAATTAAGAATTCAACCATTCTCCCTACAACGAACGCCCAACTATACTAAACTCAAAGGAATTTGGCGCGAGAGCAAATGAGATGGCAATTTGCATGTCTCACTGCACACTAATATCCATACCAATTACGAAGTCCTCTGACACAGCTCTTACGCCTTCATAATAAATATGAAAATGCAATGAATTCGGGATTTCAAGAGCGTCAAAGCATGCCAATGTTCATTAGACGTAGCAGGGCTCGTAGATACAACGTTTAGGTTTAAGTTATAAGAATCAAATTGGCTTGGTTTACAGGTCTTCGTATTTGCGAAGTGTAATTGCTAGTTAGAATGCTAAGTGGTGGATACGATGCCAATATTACGTGTCAATGATAAGTAGCAATCAAATACATGGCCTCGAATTACGCATTGAACCTGATATTAATCACCTATTTACACTCACGACCGTTTTTCCTATCTGAGTGGTCAGAATCTTTGCTACAACGGTTGCGCGCTGCATACAAACGAGGTCTTGACCAATTAAGAGACTAATGTTTGTATGAAGTCAGATTTTTGTTAAAATATACAGTTTTAGTGCTAGGATTAATTTGAGATTTGTATGGAAATCTTTGATGATTCTGTAACGTTAAAACTATACATTTTCATACAAACATAGAGATTAGTTTCTAGATTGTTTCTGAAAAATGTCATTGACTTTAAGTGGTTAGTATTGAAAATATCACCAGACTTCGTTTGTATACAGCGCGCATTTACGCATTTGCAACTGGCAGTTAGACTCTAAACTACCCCTTCAAATATGAGTGCCGTATTTTGATTTATTACATCCTTTATTTTATTTCATAGGTGCCGTGGTGGTCCAGTGGCGAGTAACCTTGCCTGCCGTGCAGGAGGCTATGGTTCGATTCCCGTACAGGCCGACTCGTACAAATGACTTTTTCGGAATTTATGTACGATTTGCAACACCACTGGCTTTTAGGTGAAGGAAAACATCGGTCCGATAGCGGTGTAACTTTCAGAGGCCTATTAAAGCAGCATAAAAATTATCCAACTCCCTTACGACGCCTTTACCCCGAATTGGGATCCTATACGTTACAACTTACTCTAGACAAGTGGGTGATTCTGTTCTACAGAGTACAAACCGTTTTGATGTTTTGCCTTAATTTGCTAACACTTTGTATGAGTTTGTATAGAATAGAACACGAACAAGACAAGCCTAACAATGGATAGCAAGTAATAATTCAACTGTACAAGACGCTCGTCAGCCTGTGTCAACATGTTTGCTCTAAGTTTACTCTTGTGTTGAATCTAGAACTGGTGCATGTAAAATTGTGTGCCAAGTTTTAGAACTAATAAATAGATAGCAAACTACCCATTTATATTCAAAGTCAAAGTCATAGTCAAAGTCAATATAGTTTATTCAATATAGGAGCTTGCAGCACACTTATCAAAAGCCAAACCTTTTTTTTAAAGCTACCACCGCGTCGGAACGTATTGTCGCTGTAGAGAAGATGCGGCCAGAAACTCTACAACATAACACGACTTAATAACTATTACAATATAAATTCTTAAGCTAAAGTTATGTATACAATAATACATAGTCTGTTTAATAAAATAATTGATACTATACAGTAAAGTAAATAAACTATAAACTAGTGACCTCAGACCCAAATATTAATTATTAATATACTTGCTCTAATGTTAAGATGACTCTAGTTTGATATAAATGCACTTGTTTGTGCTTTTATATGGATTCATGGTGACCAGAAATAAATAGAATTTCATTTCACTAACTAATTACTTGAAAAAAGTAAATTTCTCCATTTTATTATACGCACAAACCGCGTAATGTTTTCTCAAAATGACACCACAAGAACCGCGAGTAATACTTTTGATTTACCAAATTTTCGGCTTTGTACTCTTGTACATATTATTCTACTTTTGCTGTATGTTTTTGGTGTGCAAAAATAGATTATTTTTATATGTTATGTTTATGTTCTCCTCTAAGACGAGAAGTAATTCGTGGATAAAATAAAATAGAGCCAGACACCTAATATTTTAAACTTGGCTGGCTGCACTACAGTGCCCCGTATAATCAACCGTGCAAACGGCAGCCACCTGTGACTGCTAGTAAATTGGGCATTCAATACCAGAGATTTGGACACTCTTGGTCCTAAATCATTCAACAGGATTTATGATTTCCCATTTTGGGCACAAATCACTCAAACATTTACAATTTGATGAAAGGACACGAAAGCGCTGAAAATTTCATAGTAAACGCAGAATGACCTCACCTCCTACACTATCTTCAGATACCGCACCTCACCCAGAACTTCAAGAGCGATATTAGTGATGTAGAGACGGTGCTTCAGACCATCAAACTGAACAACTTTTACTAGGAATCAACTTTGAAATCGCAAAATAAAATCTGCTGTTGTTTTGCATCATTTTCATGTTCTTGTTCTTGCATAGCAAGTGCACACTCATTTTATTTCATACATTTATTGTAGGTATATACAGGGTCCTTCTTAATATACTGACTCTTTTTAATGGGATGATCAGACCGTCAAACCCTGTATGTATAAATATGCTGACACTTTTTAAGGGGATGTTCCATACAAAATTGCAAACATAATTGAGCCAAATGCATGGAACAGCTGATTATTTTTTCGCGGTTTTGATGTTGGTGTCACAGAGAAAGTAGTCCAGTTTGACGATCAGATCATGCCCTTAAAAAATTGTCAGAGTATTAAGATGGATCATATTAATAATTTAAAGAACTGGAAAATATATTTCAACAAAACACATTTTTTTTTGTAATTTTGCAAACATTTTCTAGTTTTTAACGATTATGTTAGGATTTAAATTTTTTAGATAAAATGTTTGTGATTCAATCACGCATAAACGGCGGATCTAACTCTTTTTAACGTCAACGGCTATGAAGTCGCGGACAACAGCTAAGTGGGTACTTTAAAATAAAAGGTACTAGAAAAATATTGTACCTATGTAGGTATAGAATAGATATTTGAAATGGTTCAGAACAAAGTGTACTCTTCTGAAATATTACATGATAACAATGGACTAGGGGTGTTCAATAAAAAATGAGAATGAATTAGATAGCATAGCATAGCATATGCTCACGACTATATTCCCCAGAAGTAGTCAGAGATATTCTGAAACCTCAGAACATCCACGTTTCACCAGTAATACCGAAACTCTGTCCAGTGTGACGGGGGGTGAGCTCGTCACTACGTAATGGACAGTGGGTACAATACATGCCTTGAAATTGAAGCATGCAGGTTTCCTCACAATGTTTTTCTTCACCGAAAAGCCAGTGGTGTTACAAATTGTACATAAATTCCGAAAAACTTCATTGGTACGAGTCGGTCTGGACGGCAGGCAAGGTTACTCGCCACTGGTCCACCACGGCTTTTTAGAATTAGATACTCCTTGGCAAGAGAAAAAATTTATACTGGCAGGCAAAATAGACAATCAATCAATCAAATCAATCAAACAAATATACTTTATTTTACACCAAAATACAAACAGTAATATATATAGAGAAAAAAAGGCACAAAATAAGGCGGTTTTATCGCTAAGAAGTGATTTCTTCCAGGCAACCTTAGGGTAGAGGAAACGGTGAACGAATAAAGGTAGGCCGTGTTTCCGTGGCAAATACAAAATAAAAAGCGAGTATACATAATAAACCTATTATAAATACATATACACGTAATATATAGGCATATATAGTTACAACATTCGTTATAAATAATAATAATTACAATTTTTTTTATTTTCCGCAGTAGGTACACGATTTTTAGAGGCTCAGGATAAAGAGTTTTTACTAAGGGAATTTGAAATAAAATAATTTGTATTAAACGATAACTGCGACTTTACATTCTCACTTTTTATTGAACTCCCCTAGTATGTCGTATATTTACATAAAAATAAAATTATGCTAACATTGTCTCCGCATATTGCTTTCTTCAAGGCAAAATGGTTTGGAAGTAATACTTTGTTCTTTATATGTCCCACCAACCAGGCCGTTTTCATATATCCTGTTGCGTATAAGGGTTCTGAAAAATGAATATGTTTATTCACCTCTGGGATAAGCACGTTAAGGGAATATAATTCGGAGCGTGCTCCATACAAACGAAGTCTGGTGATATTTTGAATACTAACTAACTAAACTCAATGAAATTTTTTTGAAACAATCTAGAAACAAAGCTCTATGCTTGTATTCAGTCAGATTTTAGTTAAAATTTATAGTTTTAAAGTTACAGTGCCTCAAAGATTTCCTTACAAATCTTAAATTAATCCTAGAATTAAAACTGTATATTTTAACGAAAATCTAACTTCATACAAGCATAGAGATTGGTTTCTATATTGTTTCTGAAAAATTTTGTTTGACTTTAATTGGTTAGTATTGAAAATATCACCAGACTTCGTTTGTATGCAGCGCGCATTTACGCATTCGGAATAAACTTCTCTAAACAAATTGGTTTTCTATGACTGTAGGTCGAAGTCTTGATAAACGAATAATAAAAAGAAAAAGCCTAGGTCGAAGACAAACTGTAAGTTTGCGACAAAAAAAAATTATAGAACATTTTTTACCTACAGTTTTCTCCAACATGTTAAAAGATAGATAAACAATTTATTTGTATAAGTAACACACATAATTTATAAGGGTGCGTCCATATCTGGCGTACGCGCGGGGAATGCGCAGCTACACGCGCGCCGCTACTTCAATGAGATGTTTACATTTAAAAAAAAATAGTTCAAAGACTATGGCGTTACAATCGTGCTCATTGAGCTGTCAACTTGAAAGTGTTCAGTGTTTGTCTAGATTCCCTATTTTAAGGCAATGGGAGTCACGTTCAGGAGGGAGTCTCTATCCAATCTCTAGGATTGTTTTTGAGTAAGAACACAACTGAGAAGGATTGCGGAGCCTCGTGGCAGGCTGAGACGCAAACCGCGCGAACACTACGTGAAAGTCAAGTGTTCGGGGCAAACCCTGCAACGTGACTCCCAACAGATTAATTGGTAGACGAACGAAAACGGCGGAAAATTGAAGTTTTTTGACAGATGTCAGATTACGAAACGTCACTTTTTTCTTGACCTCTGTCATTTAGGGTGTGGCGTGTTCGTGTCATGGACACCTTGTTCTAAATGAATAACATTGTAGTAGAGTCACGTTGCAGGTTCTGACCCGAGAACTTGTCTCGCGTGTTGTCCGTGCGTCGCGTCTTTGCCTGCCACGAGGCTCCGCATTCCTTAATCTCTTCTTGTTCTTTATCAAAACAATCCCTGAGATTGGGATAGATACTCCCACAAACTACTTGACATTGGCGGAAATGCGGTGCTAACGCACAAGCAAAAAGTCCATTAATTATAAATAAATAAAAAATTTTAAGGCAATTTTTTGATTTATTAATAAGATTAAGATGGTTTTTATATGAAAGACGTTGTGTTACTTTGAATGCATAGAGTTTTTGTATAGCGAATGCTCATTTATTTATAACAAACTAAAATCTTCGGTGTTATTGCGTATTTATTGGTAGTGAACAATTTATCCTTTGGCAACACCACCTGTCAGACATTATGCAAACCAGAGACAAACAGCACTTTTTACTGTCAATGTGACCGGTTTTTCTGCACTTTTTATTATTGCTATCTGGTGATTTTTCGTATTACTAGTCTTGGAAAACGCCTCAATGTTGGGTGCGCCTCTC
Source organism: Agonopterix alstromeriana (assembly GCA_963924505.1). NCBI lineage: Eukaryota > Metazoa > Arthropoda > Insecta > Lepidoptera > Depressariidae > Agonopterix > Agonopterix alstromeriana. The sequence continues at coordinate 11,070,328 of OZ004682.1, forward strand.
TAGCGCAACTCATAAAAGGCTTGTATAGTGAACCGTTAGCGCGCGGCTCTTACGCCGCACGGCGCAAAGAGCTATGCACGCGCGCAGCTAGCGGGCGGCTTGCGAGCGACGCATTCGCTAGATGTGGACACACCCTTACACAGTTCACAACAAGTTTACAAAACAAGAATACCACGAAACATCATTGGTACGAGTCGGCCTGGACGGGGATCGAATCATCGCCTGCTGCACGGTAGGCAAGGTTCCTCGCTAATGGACCACCACGGCTACTTCCGCGACGGCCGCTTCAGTTTCATGGTCTGATAATATTAAGCTGGAAGATCCAAACCAAATCCCATTAATTTCTAGCTATACTTTATTAGGAAATCTGATTTAGTAGACAATGGAGGGTGAAAACCAATTATAACTAAAACAAACAAAATTAATAATTCTGTAGTTAGGTACACTAGTCTAGCATTGTTATATTTCATTTCACTAACAATAGGTACTAAAGGCACCGAACAAAGTTCAACTGTCTTTGATTACGACTTCTAGACTTTGTAGGTATTGGCTGAAAAACGAGCCTTTCAAAGGTCCGGACTACCCCTTAAATGTCTTCCGTTTTGAGATAAAATATTAATAATAAAATCTTATAAAAGAAGCCGTGGTGGTTCAGTGGCGAGTAAACTTGCCTGCCGTTCAGGAGGCGATGGTTCGATCCCCGTCCAGGCCGACTCGTACCAATGAGTTTTTTCGGAATTTATGCACGATGTTTCGGTGGAGGAAAACATCGTGAGGAAACCTGCGTGCTTCGATTTCGAGGCATGTATTGTACCTACAGTCCATTAAAAGTGGCGACGGGCTAACTCTCCGTCACATAGGACAGAGTTTCGGTACTACTGGTGAAACGTGGATGTTCTGAGGTTTCAGAATGTCTCCGACTTCCTCGGGGAATATAGTCGTGAGCATATGCTTATGCTCCTGTATAATAATAATAATGAAATATTAATTTAGGTATAATTTTCACTTCCTTCACTTAATTTTTTTTCCTTTTCTAAACTATTATAAAACTGAAACCGAAGTTTGTCTGTACAATGAAGATACTCGTATTTACAAAAAAAGATTCCAATATGGTTTTTAGGTATCCCTGACACCAAAAAAACCTTTTTTAGTATTTATGCCCGTCTGTTTGTTTGGGCATCACGCAAAAACTACTGAAAAGATTTTGATGAAACTTTTTTGTTTCATAGCTTTGCCCAGCAGAGAGATGACACAGGCTAAGAAAAAAAAAGCTTATGATCTGATTTAAAATATGGTACATAAATCTGTGCGGACGAAGTCCCGGGTAAACTCTACACTCTAGTACTTTGTAAAACAGTGTACAGGTTGTAAAATGAAATACGTTATAATTATATCTCAGGTAGTTCTTCAGACCATCAAACTGAACAACTATCACTATGGAGCAAAAACCGAAAGCGCGAAAACAAAAACACCTGTTCAATACAATTAGTTCAAGGAGCGCTTGAAATTGTTTCTAGGGAACAACCGATTTTTTCGCGATTTCGGTGTTGGTCCCAATGGTGAAAGTCGTTTGATGGTCTGGAGCACCCTTTTAAGTATGTAACGCATTTAAGTTTACACCCTCTATGTTTTAGAAGTTCCTATTTGTTTGATTAGTATTTTTTTTAATGCTAATTTATTTCATTACAAATAGCAAATTTTCAAATTCGTCTCTTCGTTTGAGTGCACTATTGAAGCTCTTTTTGAAGCGTTGATTATCAAGCCTCACATTGATTAACTGTCTTTCTTTATTTAGTGACGGTACTGCTAGATCTTTATATTTCAATATCGGTTTTCGAACAATAAATGACAAATGACTTAAAGTCGAAACCTTACAAACTATCTTGTCAGAAAGTTATTAATTAAACAGTTTCGTGTTAACTGACGGTTATAAATTATTGTTAAATATAGACGGGATTGGTAGATAAGGGTTAGGACGAAATTAGTTTTTGTCTCCATTGTTTCAATTGGACAATAATGGAAAACTAATTACAAAATAATGTGAAAATCAAAGATTGAATAATGTTTGTAGAACGAAAGATTGAATAACGTGTAACGCTTTAAAAAAAGATTTGACATTTGATAAGTGTGCTGCAAACCTATATTGAATAAATTATGTTGACTTTGACTTTGGCTTTGTATCAAACGGGATTTGAACCCGCAACCTGTCAATTTGGGGGAGTACTTGCCGTTTTAGGATTCCGTAGTCAAAGGAGGAACCCTTATACCTTTACCTAATTTAGTCCATTTTGTCTGTCTGTATGCCTCGCCTCAATGAATCGATCATTTTTGCACGAAGCCGTGGTGGTCCAGTAACCTTGCCTGCCGTGCAGGAGGCGATGGTTCGATCCCCGTCCAGGCCGACTCGTACCAATGAGTTATTCGAATTTTCGGTGAAGGAAAAGGTCGTGAGGAAACCCGCATGCTTCAATTTCGAGGCACGTATTGTACCCACTGTCCATTACAAGTGGCAACGGGCTCACTCCCCGTCACACTAGACAGACTTTCGGTACTAGTGAAACGTGGATGTTCTGTGGTTTCAGAATATCTCTGACCTCGGGGAATATAGTGGTGAGCATTTACATGAAGACAGAAATGATAGCAACCCAAATACAGAAATGTGGTGTTTAATAAGAAACACATTTTTTCGTTTTATACAACGAAAATAGTTCTCGAAATGTTTGCGCACAAAGTCAAAAATAAGTTACAAACTGCTATTGGATAGAATAATATAATATCTAAACAGTAGGCCTATCATGAGTTTACAATACTTTACTACTGTAGTTACGTCGCCAATTTTGTATGGCAGAAATAAGTTCTCAATGTAACCACTAGGAGCGCTGTACGAAACTTAATACAAAATTGGTGACGTAATAGTCTAGGAAAAATAAGGTTTGAGATTGCATTAAAGACACTTTAGTAAATTGTGTTTGAAATAATATTACTTAATATTAATTAATATTAATGTTAGTTTATGACACTTTTGTCGAGATTTCGTGGTTATATAGGCTCAGGAACCTGAGAAGTACCTTAAAATCGATATTAATGTACAAATGGCAAGCTTATTTCTAAAAATATTTCGGCTAGCATACCAGCAATAGAGACAGTTAATTATCAATTGGCAAATTTAATGTGTAACAGCAAACAGTAAATAATATCGTTTTGAGGTTATAATTTTTGAAGTTTTACAAAATATTAAATATCTACCCAAATTAACGATATTAACCGTGGATTATTATTGTTATAAGTAAAACGTATTGAACGAAGCCATCCTGTACAAAATAACCACTTTTAAATTTTTTGTTCATACCTAAATTTAATGTTTTGTAAATGTCTTAATTATTCAATAATACAACATAAAAAATCGGGGATTATTGAGAATTTATGTTTTTCAGGTATGTATCTACTATATTCCAAATTTTCACCAAAAGTGCAATTAATGCAACCTACTCCATACAAAAATCCGTAGATTTCCCCGACTAGTAACTACCGTACAGTACAGCCTACTGATCTGTATAAACTAACCAAACGACAGTCAATAAGTGACGCTTAACAAAATAGTGACAAAACACAACACATTAAATAAATTACCAGTTAACTACTATAAATTACTAAGAGGCTGAGTAAACATTGTATAAATTACATACAATTAACTTAAACTGCCTCCTCAAACCGTTTGGTACTTACCGGGTTTAGTTAAATGTAATGTAGAACTATTTTAATAATAGTAGGTACATTATATTTAGATGTAAAGATAATAAGGTACTACAATGTTTTTTATGTTATATTGTGTGTCAAGTAGTTTGTGGGAGTATCTATCCCAATCTCAGGGATTGTTTTTTATCAAGAACAAGAAGAGATTGAGGATTGCGGAGCCTGGTGGCAGGCAAAAACGCGACGCGCGAACAACACGCGAGACAAGTGCTCGGGTCAGAACCTGCAACGTGACTCTACTACAATGTTATTCATTTAGAACAAGGTGTCCATGACACGAACACGCCACACACTAAATGACAGAGGTCAAGAAAAAAGTGACGTTTCGTAATCTGACATCTGTCAAAAACTTCAATTTTCCGCCGCGCCGTTTTCGTTCGTCTACCAATTAATCTGTTGGGAGTCACGTTGCAGGGTTTGCCCCGAACACTTTACTTTCACGTAGTGTTCGCGCGGTTTGCGTCTCAGCCTGCCACGAGGCTCCGCAATCCTTGTCAGTTGTGTTCTTACTCAAAAACAATCCTAGAGATTGGATAGAGACTCCCTCAAACCATTTGACACATGCGAAAATGCGGTGCTAACGCACAAGCAAGAAGTGCATTAATTATTTAAAAAAAAAAACAATTTTCCGCCGTTTTTGTTCGTCAATCAATTCTGTTAAAATTCGCTAAAAAGTACTAATAAACCAGTTCTACAGTCTGTTTGCTCATTATTTCACTCCACTAGGAGTAACCACAAGGGAAACCTGAGGAAACTTATGTTACAACAAAAAAATACGATGCTTAAATCCACACCATTGTACAGTACGACCAGGAAAATAATTCCGCTCGGCAATCTTCGTTTGCGCAGAGCAGACCAGAGTCCCGTCAAAACCCGAAGTCATTTAGTAATCAAAGGGTGCAAAGTCAACAATTAGCCAATAGCGGCAAGGTATTAAAGGTGATACATCCTGATTGGCCAATATAATTTCGCTCGCTATTAAGTCAACTGCGCAGGTACATCGGTGAGAATATAAACCTGGTACTACTGTACTCCGGGAACAGTGTCAACATGCCTTTATAATCAAGACAAATTGAAAGAAGATGGTTATTTTCATTTCAGGTTAATCTGTTGGTTAACTTATGACGGCATAGCTGCCGCTACAATCATCATCATCATCATCTCAGTCGATGGACGTCTACTGCTGGACATAGGCCTCTCCCAAGTATCGCCACAACGACCGGTACTGTACTGCCCTCGTCTAACGGGTTCACGTCGTGTACCTCTGCTAACTATGTAACAATACAGGGTGTTAGGGTAAACCGTTGCATTACTTTTAGGGTTGATTGTACCCATTATACTTAACAACTTTCTCTAAGAAACCTTAAGATTTACTTATTTTGTAAACTATATTGTATCTGGCTTGGCTTGGATTTAAATTAATAATTACGATGCAAAATTTTATTCAAATTCAAAACAATATAACAAAAATAATCTAATCCGCAACGCAGGCTTCGTCAAATCTTAATCACATACATCTATATCCGCTACAAGCTTCGTCAATGGCAGCACACAAGATAAAATCCGCATGCAAGCTTCGTCAGACTATCACTAACTAATCTAAAGGCACTGCCCTTCGCAACCCCGGCTCAAAGGTCCCAAAGATACTGGCCGCATGGGCTCTGGATGGCCAAAGAAATAAATAATAAAAATAATAAGAATATAATAATATATTAATAAGAATTAATAATTTATTTATTATCTAAGGCTTAGATAGTATTTTTCATCATCATTACATCCTGTAACGTCCTTCTGCAAGGCACAGGCCTACCCTCAGGCCTGTATGGGCGTTAGTCCACGACGCGTGCACAATGCGGATTTTTAGTCTTCACATACGCATCGGAATTTCTTCATCAGCGTATGCAGGTTTCCTCACGATGTTTTCCTTCACCGTTTGAGAGCAGTCAGTATAGTACATAAGTTGGAAAAACTCATTGGTACATGGCGTGTCGTCCGTGCGGATTCGAACAAGCGCCACAAAATTGAGTTGCCATATTTCTCCGGAACGCTCCACCGACGCTCTTTTAGATAGTATTCGCTGTAGCCAAAAACGAATGGAAAAAAACTGAAAAAAAAGTGTCAAAAACCCACAGAACGTAAAAACATCTTCAAAATTAAGTGTCAACAATCAACAATCAAATTCGGAACAATTATCTAAAATGTCTGCAACAAAAAGCAGTTGTAACGCATAACCATGGGCATAACCGTAAAACCGAGAGGACCGAGAAAATGTTTCGACGCCAGATAAAACTTTACTACGCACAATTTGGCAGTATCAAGTCTTTATGGTACAGTAAAATTTGTGTTTCGAGGACCACCATGACGCATAAGCATAAGCATATGCTCACGACTATGTTCCCCGCGGGGGTAGTCAGAGATATTCTGAAACCTCAGAACATCCACGTTTCACCAGTAGTACTGAAACTCTATCCAGTGTGACGGGGGGTGAGCCCGTCGCCACTTATAATGGACAGTGAGTACAATACAAGCCTCGAAATTGAAGCATGCATACATTTAATTGATTAGTATTGAAAATATCACCAGACTTCGTTTGCATGCAGCGCGCATTTACGCATTCGGAATAAATTTCTCTTAAGTATCTTTCACCTCACCTATCCACCTCCACCTATCCTTCACGTCACCTCTCGGCAACGCAAAAATATTTAATTTCTTTTACTTTATTTGAGGTACACAACTCAATGAAGTGCGAAAGTGAGATCTAACGAAGTATGAGATGAAAAATCATCTCATACCTTTTAATTTAAGATACTCGACATAAGTCAAACATAAAGCTTTTTAATCTTATTTACAAACATTTCTATTTAAATGTTTAACGAACCATTACTAACTGTCCAGTCGCTATCAGATATATCGTAGCATACAACGTGTTTAAATATTTCTGAGCAGTGCTAATTTTTAATAAATTATTTACAGTAAATATTACCAATTACATCTAAACGTGTATTTTGTCATAAATATCTGAACAGCTAATTTTCAATAATTTCTTTACAATGTTATTTAAAATTGAAATGTAAAACAACGGAGTAAATGATAACCCTGACTGCGTAAATACATTTGATTTCAGATTTTTTTGATTAGTTATGTGTAAAGAAGCCATTGTGGTCCAGTGGCGAGTAACCTTGTACCAATGAGTTTTTCGGAATTTATGTACGATTTGTAACACCACTGGCTTTTCGGTGAAGGAAAACATCGTGAGGAAACCTGCATGCTTCAATTTCGAGGCATGTGTTGTACCCACTGTCCATTATAAGTGGCGACGGGCTCACCCCCCGTCACACTGGACTGAGTTTCGGTACTACTGGTGAAACGTGGATGTTCTGAAGTTTCAGAATATCTCTGACTACCTCCTCGGGGAATATAGTCGTGAGCATATGCTATGCTTATGCTTTTTTTGATTAGTTATGTGTAAAGAATTAATTGAAAATAATAAAAACCGGCCATGTGCGAGTCGATCTCGCGCTAAAGGTCCCGGAGAAAACAAAACTTTTTTGTAAGTTAATGTGTTGTGTGTTGGTGTGTACGGAACCCTCCAGTTTTATTTAACAATAACACATGGCTATGGCAACACAGTAAACAAACATTCGCGTCACGATTTCTGGACAACAAAAGAACTAATATTACAAGCTAAGCCTTACTTCACCTTACTTGACAATATTTCATAGCAAATCCAGCTCAAGCTTAGCACATTCCACATAATAGTCCCTAGTCCTAGACCTTAAGACAACCACGTAAGGTTAAAATAGCTCGATTTTTGAGACATGCTGTATAGATTAGATCTTAGCATTCCGCTCGGCGTCCGACTACGCACGAATGGAGTCTCTTAAATGTGGTAACCCTTTTGACAATATAGTTTTTGGTCAAGTAACTTTTTTCAGAAATATTGTAATTTTGGTAAGTGGTTTGGTAGTTTATTTTATTAGAGTACTTACCTACATCGTTTTAGTCGAAATACTTATGTTGGAGTATTTTGGCAGTTGGGGATATGCAGCCTAATTTTGAATCCTAAAAATAAACGCAATGCTATTCAGACGAGCTTATGAATTGCGCACGCGAATTAATTGCCATTGGACGCACAAGAGCCGGGAATAATAAAATAAAACTTTAAAATAAAATTTTAGGGTTCCGTAGTCAACAAGGATCCCTTATAGTTTCGCCACGTCCGTCCGTCTGTCCGTCTGTCCGCGGCTTAGCTCAGAGACGCTTACTAGAAATCGCGCACGCGAATTAATTGCCATTGGACGCACAAGAGCCGGGAATAATAAAATAAAACTTTAAAAAACATTTTTAGGGTTCCGTAGTCAACAAGGATCCCTTATAGTTTCCCCATGTCCGTCCGTCTGTCCGCGGCTTAGCTCAGAGACGCTTACTAGAAATCTGGAACTTACTTAGTACTAGAAAGCTGTAATTTGACATGGGTATACATATTAATCACGCCGATAAAGTGGAAAATAAAATCTTGAAAAATATATTTTTTAGGGTACCTCCCCTACACGAAAAGTGGGGACTCAATTTTTTTTCGTTTATCCCATGTTGTGGGGATCCCGTTAGCGAAATATTAAGCTTTAAGGGGATATAATTCGGAACGCGCTCCATACAAACGTACTATGGTGATATTTTCAATACTAATCAATTAAAGTTAATGAAATTTTGCTGAAACAATCTTGAAACAAATATCTATGCTTGTATGGAGTCAGATTTTTGGTAAAATATACAGTTTCAATGCTAGGATTAATTTAATATTTGTATGGAAATCTTTGAGGCACTGTAACTTTAAAACTATACATTTTAACGAAAGTCTGACTCTATACAAGCATAGAAATTTTAGATTGAAACTGAAAAATTTCATTGAGTTTAATTGGTTAGTATTGAAGATATCACCATAGTACGTTTGTATGGAGCGCGCTCCGAATTATATCCTCTTAAAGTGAACATTTTTGTTAGAGTCAAATGTTTTCGAGGTTTTCACTCTAAGGCGACGATATGGTAAATGTCAATAATACAAAAACATAAATAATAGAAATGTAAATACAAATACCTATTAAAACATTTGTCTAATTAAAACAATGTTAAAGAGCTCGACCGTCGACTCCAGGAGAGGGGGAACGACGCTCGCTCCGGGTACTACTTGATGCAAAGGTTGTCCATCGCCATCCAACGCGGAAACGCGACAAGCGTTATGGGCACCTTTGCATTTGGTATGGCCCGGGGAGGGCTTTTCGACTTAGTGTAAATATTTTATTAAGCTAGTTTTATTTTAGTTAGTTATATTTAAGTCTTTTATTTTTTTATTTATGTTAATTATACCTATACTGATAAGTATTGAGAAAACTTGACCAATATTTTCATAAAAACAAAATGTTTCTATTAAATTAATTTATAGAATGCTGCTATAATAATGTAGTTAATTAAAACACCCAAGTGCAAATTAAAACAATTATACTAAAACATCTACCGAATACTTTGACTAATTATTATAAGGACTAGCCTTGCGGTAGCATTTCCCCTCTGCCACGGTTTAAGCAAGCCATGTAGCAATGAGTTTTTCTTACTTGTGTACGTCATACCGAATGCTCTTAAACAGTGAAGGTGAACATCGTAAGGAAACCGGCATATGCTGTAGACTTTGACTAATTATTATAAGGACTAGCCTTGCGGTAGCATTTCCCCTCTGCCACGGTATAAGCACAATTGATCTTGTGCATTTACATGCAATTTTACACCTTATTAAGACAGCCTATTATTGCGAAATAATAACTTCGAACTAAGTACGTTTGGAGTTCACACGAGACTACTTGTCATGATTTTTAACATTCAAAATTAGAATCTAAAGTTATGGGGAATAAAATCCAAAGTTGCGCATTTCATGTTACCTCGCCCCCCGCAAAAAGTGGCAGAAATGTTTGTTAGTAGAATTAAACGCGTAACCAGTCCACATATAAATAGTCAAAGACCGAATATAAACACTTTTCAAAAGAAGCGCTTTCAAACTTTCTTTAAAATTATTAAAGCTTTATTTCTCCCCCATATTCAAAGAGCAGTTCATTAAATAGACTTAGGTAAAGTTTAGTATCCCACACAACCTTAAGTTTAGGTTTTTGCGAAATTGTGAGTTTGTTTAGGTACTCTAGAAAAATCTGGATTGTTTGCAAGAATTCAATGCACGTATGAGGGTGATCCACATGTTTTATCATTGTTAAACCTTGAGCCAGCACGAATTGGTTTACGTTGGGTTTCTCTAGATTTGTTACGTATGTAATGGAAAATGTTATGTAATAGGATACCTAGGTTATTTATGTGATTGTTTTTAGAGACGACGGGCTCACCGTCCGTCACACTGGACAGAGTTTCGGTACTACTGGTGAAACGTGGATGTTCTGAGGTTTCAGAATATCTTTGACTACCCCCTCGGGGAATATAGTCGTGATCATATGCTATGCTTATGCTTGTATTTAGAGTAATAAATTATTAAGATAAACAAAAAACCCGACTGCATAAAAACTTATTAACTGAAAAGAAAAAAACAAGCTCTATGATCACTAATCAGCTATAGCAACTTTGTTTGAGAAAATATAATTTGATTGTTATTAAGTAGGTATCGCAAACGGGGACAAAGAAATTGTATGGTTGGTCATTGATTGGTTTGTCCCCGCCTGCAATACCTACCTAATAACAATCAAATTATATTTACTCAAACAAAGTTATTATAGCTGATTAGTGATTATAGAGCTTGTTTTTTTCTTTTCAGTTAATAGGTTTTTTATGCAGTCGGGTTTTTGGTTTATCTCAATAATTTTGTTTATTTCTTACTTTTTAGTCTTTTGTTGAAACGGTAACATAAAAATACTATAGTATTGATATATTTGGAATCGTCTGATTACTAGCTTTCATTTGATACCCATATTGTAATTATTAACAAAAAAAAATTGTTTATTCCCCCTTGCTTTTTTATTTCGCAGACACCATATTAAAATAATATAGCCTATGTCACTCTCATGATTTTTACGAATCCAATGATACCTCATACGTTAAAATCCATCAAGCCGTTTAGGCTGTAGGCCGTGCCAAAGAAATAGACATACAAACATACATACATACATACGCTCGAAAAACATAACCCTCCTTCTGGCGCAGTCGGGTAAAAAGTTTAAGGTATGAGTACAAGAGCGATTAGAAATAGAAAATATAAGGTCCAACAAAATTAGCTGAAACTATTTTAAGGATATATAAACATGGTTAAGTGGGACCTGGATAAGTGAGAAACCGCCATAGCTGGAACTCATGCTGAGGTCCCGACACTTTAGCACTAAATTACATCTGTTAGTGGGATAAAGCAAACCTCTATATCTGAGATTCGTTCTTTCGATTTAATCGTCATAGTTACCTCTATAATTGAGACAGTGAGTGTATTTTTTTACCTCTTTTACTGAGACTATATTTTAAAGCATGTATTCATGTATTACTGTTGGCGCGTTCCATAAAAATGAAGTCTGGTAATATTTTCAATACTAACCGATTGACTCCGACCGATTAACGAAAATCGGACAAGATACAAGCATAGAGAATTGTTTCTAGATTGCTTCTACAAAATGTCATTGACTTTAATTGGTTAGTATTGAAAATATTACCAGACTTCGTTTATATGCAGCGCGCATTTACGCATTCGGAATAAACTTCCCTTAAAATGTTTAGTTGTAGAATCGTCAAATGTGATAGGTACCAACCCTAATTAGACAACTTTAAAACAGTTTCGGTTAAACTAAATGCAACTTTATACTAACACACGTAAAGTAAATAACTGGGACAGCAAAAACGTCTGGCATCAAAGTACCTATAAAGTTTGTCACAAGTTAGGCAATTAAATGCGACCGTGTGGTGCGTGATCTGCTTAAAGAGATGTATGGCCAGGAAGTACGAGGGTAGCGGGAGAGATAAACAGGATACCCTTCTTCTTATTTACTATACTACACGGACACTCCCTGCCCCTACCAATTGGCTATTTGACAGTTTTCGGAAAGTTATTTATTCGAAAAAAAAAATGTCATTAAGTAATTTGAGATTCGCGCAAAAACAGCCGGACACGTGACATTTCTGACTGTGACGTCACATCACAATAAACAAGTAAAGCTAACTACGACGCTTCAACTCACATGACGTTTTATTATTTGAAATGTGACGTCACACGATGCTCAATCATGGCCGCCCGTGTTTCGGTTTTTGTAATCCACAGATAAAAAAACTCTAATTTATTTTTCAAAAAATAAAATTTTTACAATTTACTTTAATGCAAAAAACATATTGTATGATTATTGTGAACCTATAAGCTAATATATTTACCATATTTTATCGTTACAGTTGTCAAATAGCCAATTATGTAGTCTTATCTCTCTCACTTTCACTCAGTATCAAATCTGCTTACCTTTAAGTTTTTTTTTTTGGCTCCGTAGACAAACAAGGAACCCTCATACTTTCATCCATTCTGTCTGTCTGTATGCCCCGCCTCAATAACTCGCTCATTTTTGCAACTATTGAAACGAAATTCGACATGAAAACAGATAACAGTAACCCAAAAACAGAAATGTAGTAGTTGATGAAGAAACGATTTTTTTCGATCCCCTCCCATACGATTTCGTTGTATAAACCCAATTAGGGGGTTGAAAAAAATAGTTTTTTACCCAATTACGCCAAAAAGATTGTTATGTTTTTCAAGCGTACTATGTATGTTTGTATGTCTATTTCTTTGGCACGGCCTACAGCCTAAACGGCTTGATGGATTTTAACGTATGAGGTGTCTTTAGATTTGTAAAAATTTTGAGAGTCACATAGGCTATATTATTTCAATATGGCGTCTGTGAAAGAAAAAAGAAAGGGGGAACAAACAATTTTTTTTATTTAAAAAATACAAAATGGGCATCAAATGAAAGCTAGTGATCAGACGATTCCAAATATATATATTTTATAGTACTTGTATGTATTGCAGGCGGGGACAAACCAATAACCAACCAAAAATCTTCTTTGTCCCCGTTTGCGATAGGTACCTACATATTAACATTAAAATTATATTAGCTCAAATAAAGCTGTTACAGCTGATTAGTGATTATAGAGCTTGTTTTCTCTTTTCAGTTAATAGGTTTTTTATGCAGTCGGGTTTTTTGTTTATTTAATAAATCGATTTAGGTGTCGTTGGATAGGTCTCGTCTAAGGGAACAAAACTATTAAGGAAACTAAATAGCTATAACGCTTTGAAGATTTCAGGATGAAATTGCGTGTAAAGTGGCGATAGTGGCTACCCTTTATAGCCACAAAAACACTGTATAAGTAGTTTTAATTTCAAATTAGTAGACTTTACGCTGGCTTTATTTAAGAGTCTAAGTTTGCGAATTAAACACAGATGCATAATGCATTCTCTCGTTCTTTCATTCCTAGATCTGATGGAACGGAAAACCGTAGCATTTTACTGTACCCAACCATAAATATAGCTCAAATTATAATGTTATTTTGTTGTTAAAAATGGAACTAAGCCCTGTAACTGTACTTTTGATTGCACTGTTATTTGTGTCCTTTGAGAGAAATCGTGTATTCTAGATCATAAATTTCATAATAGAATAAAGTTAAATAAATCGGAAAAAAATTCACATATCTAGTGTCTTCCACGACCTTCGGGTACATAGAACTGAATTAAATTTTTCAAAAATTTACAACTTCTGAATAACCCATCGGTGATACGGACCTCCATTTTTTTGAAATATAGGGTCCTTCTAAATATGCTGACATTTTTTTAAGGGGATGATCAGACCGTCAAATTGAACAATTTTCTCTATGGCACCAACATCGAAATCGCGAAAAAAAAAGCATCTGTTCCATACAATACTGCAAACCTACTCGAGCCAAATGTATGGGAAAGATTTTTTTTTCGCGATTTTGATGTTGCAGATTAAAAAAGTGTCAGCATATTTGAAACCCTGTATAGCCCAAAGTTATACCTTTAAGTTTTTTTTAATTTTTTCGATATCTCATTTTGTTTTCGAGATGTGATTTTTTTTCTGACTGTAACCTGACAAAAAATGACGGCAATGTTCAAATTGTTTTCGATTTTCAATAAAAGTTTTTGAGTTTTTTCAAAACAACATTTTGACGAGTCGAGACGCATCTTTTGACACCCCAATCAACCACGTAGTCTCAAAAAGTTGCCAGGGTGACGTTTGCTGAAAATCGGCCCTATACCGAAGCGACAAAAAAACCATTTACTATGTTTAAAAAAGGCAGTTTCAGTCATTTTTACCGGTTACTAACACGGCTACATCAGAGATGTTGACAATGTTTGGACGGGATGAGATGAGTCGCTCCGTGAAAAGATTGAAACACTTCACCTACCAATTTTAAAGATTTTTTGGCCCCATAACGCTTCGAGCCATTCAATTTGACCAGAATTGGCTCACGTTTGGTTAGATTGTCTGATTCAACTTAAATCTGATGAACACTTTGAAAAATATGCGGAGGAAAAGTACGTGGATTTCGATATTGTAAAAAGTATGTTGTATTTTTATTTACGAAGGTTAACATGACAGGTTAAGAATACGTCGTGATAAAGTTAAGAAGAGATGATTAAATTAATCAGCAACACAACATCCATGAAAGTTTACGAAAGTGAAAATTTTAGGTTTGAGTTGCGAGGAGAACAATTTTCAATGTTCGCATAAAGATACAAAGTGGAAGTTCCATAGGTTGAAACTAATTTTAAAAACTTCAGTGTTTATTCTACTTACCAAACAAGAAACAATAAGTGGTTCTTAATGGGCCACTTTACGCTGGAATCGGCTTCCAAAGTTAGTTCGGTGAAAAAACTGTTATCAAAAATTTGGCTCGAAAATTTTTAATTATCAATTCTTTATTCTTGTGGTCAACACTAGTCAATTATCATCAAAAACGTTTACATAAATTGAAATTCAACAACCAGTAAAACATTTTTAAGATAACACAAAAATACCACAAGTTAGTCACTAACAACGATATTTTACTGATCGTTTAATTTTAGTTTATCAAATATACTTCTAAACTATAAAAATCACGGAAAATAAATGGGGTATTTTCAGATACATATAGGTTAGACAAACCTAAAAAAAAATATTTTACGTCTCCGTCTGGATCACCCTGTATAATATAAAGTACTTGCAAATAATTGTAACCATATTATTCGATCGATGACCTATCACGTAGAAAAGAAACTGTGACAAGTTTTGTTATCCTTGACTTTCAAACTTGTTAGAAGTTGTTATTTTTCTTTTGGTCTGATCGTGCGTTCGCGCCGTGAGGGCGAACTTCGACGCTCAAGAATAGAGCTATTAATACAGGGTGTTAAGAGAAATTTATTCCGAATGCGTAAATGCACGCTGCATACAAACGAAGTCTGGTGATATTTTCAATACTAACCTATTAAACTCAATGAAATTTTGCAGAAATAATTTAGGAACAAATCTCTATGCTTTTATCAAGTCCGACTTTCGTTAAAATATACAGTTTCAATGCTATGAATAATTTAAGATTTGTATGGAAATCTTTAAGGCATTGTTACTTTAAAACTGTACATTTTAAGGTTGATCTGTCACGATTCAAGCATAGAGATTTGTTTCTAGATTGTTTCTGCAAAATTTCATAGAGTTTAATGGGTTAGTATTGAAAATATCACCAGACTTCGTTTGTATGGAGCGCGCCAGCAGTAATATACCCTTAAGGTAAATAGTTGTATTAATTTATTGGGTGATTTTAACGGTATATTACCGTTGGCGTGCTCCATACAAACCAAGCTTGGTTACATTTTCAATACGGATAGTATATAGTGAATCTAAGATTTCCATACAAATCTTAAATTAATCCTACCATTGAAATTGTATATTTTAACGAAAATCGGACAACATACAAGGATAGAGATTTGTTTCTAGATTGAAGAAAAATATTCGAATTTTCATACAAATGTTCGGTCAACTGATTGGATTGGTGTGGAAAGACCAAAACTTTTTTGGGGATGTGTGTTCCTATATTTTTTTTAAAAAAAATTTTACTAAAATTATAAATGTCAAAGTTTGGATGTTTGTCACTCAATCCCGCATAAGTGGTTGAACGGTTTGGATGAAATTTGGCACGTAGCAGATATAATATGTCTGGATTAATACATAGGATACTTTTTTAAGGCTTACGCAAACCGAGTCGCGGGCAAAAGCTAGTTTCCTATATATTTCTTAGGGAAAATTGTTTAGTATCATGGTTACAATCACCCCTGAATGTAATTCAACTGTTTACTCTAACACGCTGTATATATATTATAGATTCCTGCATTTGTCTTGTCTAGACAAATTGTTGTTTTTAAGTGTTTAAGTTAAATTTCTTTTTGGAAAACTATTAAAGTTTTTTTTTCAATTATTTGTACTTATATACTTAAAGTCTATAAACTATAAAGTTTGTAAGTAGTTAGTGACAGCTAGTTCGATATTAAGAGAAGTTTATTCCGAATGCGTAAATGTGCGCTGCATATAAACGAAGTCTGGTGATATTTTATTACTTACTAACCAAGTTAAACTCAGTGAAATTTTGCAAAAACAATCTAGGAACAATCTATGCTTGTATCGTGTCAGATTTTTGTTAAAATATACAGTTTCAATGCTAGGATTAATTTAAGATTTGTATGGAAATCTTTGAGGAACTTTGAGGCACTTTTTAGAACTGGACATTTTAAGAAAAAATTTAAGAAGCGTTTATGTTAATTAACACGCATTTAAAAAAATCGTTGATTGCAGCTTTTGTACGAGCGGGGGGATAAGTGGGATTTCCCCCCTCCTTCTCCCCGGAAATCAGAATATTTGCATGGAACAGTGATTACAGCTATAATTTTTATCGCGTTTCTATGAAAATCTCCCCCGGAAATGAAGGTCCCCAGAAACCAAAGGATACGCGCTTATTTAGTATTCTTCAATATTTTTACTTTCCGTATAAATCGGCGCGTCGCTCATTTTCCTCCTTATATTTTGATTATTAACTACGAGATGATGGGCGTCACGAGATGCACCGTTATACGGAAGATTTTCCTTTTAAAATTGGGAAGTTCCACACCTCACCTTCGTCAGTAAGAAATGGAAGTGTCTGAAAGAAGCCATTTGTCCAATTACGACAATTAAGAGAGGTCCAAACTTCTTTCCCTTGAGGCCAATAATTCTTACTTTCGTACTCGGTTTTGTGTAAGGTTGCAACTTTGGAACGTAAGCGGTAGCGGGTCTTAGACTATTTATACGACTATGTATTATGGACGAGTTACGCGTGTAATTCTTTTTAGTGGACTTGCAACTTTGGATTTTATTCCTCATAAATTTAGGTTCTAATTTTGATTATAAAAATCATGAAAAGTAGTCTCGTGTGAACCCCAAAGGTGATAAGTTCGAAGTTATTGTTCCGCAATTATAGGCTGTCTCGTTTAGTGATAATGTGTAAAATTGTATGTAAATGCACATGATTAATTGATCTTGAAACGTAGCAGAGGGGAAATGCTACCGCGAGGCTGGTCCCTATTTAAAGGTCGTCTAAGTAACGTTTAACTTCATAGTTGTTTAGAACTTTTGCTACAGTATTGTGTAATTTTGGATCAAGTGTTATAATTATCATCAGTATTTAATACGTCCTATTGTAGAGCTTGGGCCATCTGTCTCGCAAAATATGCAATATTGGACCCACCTTTATTTTGAGGTGTATGTTCTCCTTCGTCAGTAACTTCCTGAATCGCATAGTTTAGCTTATCGCTTTGCGTATCCCATGGCTTATGCAAATTCCTTTTGTAGCTTCAAATTGCTTCGCTTTGCCTATTCCATCGCTAATTGTTCCATCTACCACTTCAACAATCGCTTCCCCAGCAACTTAACAAATAAATTCAACAATTGCTTCTTATATTAATTCACCAATCGCTTCACTAATTACTTCACCAACTACTTATCTTATCACTTCATCAATTGCTTCACCAATCGCTTCTCCAAATGGTTCAATAATAGCTTCTTCAATATCTTCGCTACCCTTGCAAGCCAACCTTACCCAGCTCGGGGCGAAACAATAAAACTTTCCCCTTTCCCCGAAGGCAAAACTTGGTATCAGCTGTTACATCGCAAATAATACCTTTTATATCTCCCAAGTCTCTCGCACGGCGTAAGTTATCGTAGGTATTAAGTACATGTAGCTTAAATGTAACTTAATCATAAAGTACTTTTAACCATGTTGCGAAATCTTAGTTTTATTTTTACCCGACTGCGCCAGAAGGAGGGTTATGTTTTTCGAACGTATATATACAACGTGTTAATGAATAAGCGCAAAACCTCATACACCCCAACTGATTAATAACAAATTAATTAGATTGAAACAATAATTTCATTATTATGAGAGTTAAAATTAAAAGTAATTCGCATTTTAAGTTTTGATGCAAAAATGATTTGTTATCATTTCAGCAATGAATGAAAGCGCTAGCGTGCTCGTGGATACATTTTAAGAATCTTGTTTTGGTAGTAGTTAGAGTGAGTGTGCCTGTGCAGTGGGTTGTGATCGAGTTCAGTAAATTTTAAATGTTACCAACAAATTATTTGATATTTTGAAAAAAATTAGCTATGTTGAAAACATGATAATTCGATTCTGCTCTCGATTTAAAAAAAAACTACTTTCTAGTTTTGCTTTAATTCCTTAACACGTTGTATATGTATGTTTTTATGTCTATTTCTTTGTCACAGCCTACACGGCTTGATGGATTTTAACGTGTGAGGTGTCTTTAGATTCGTAAAAATGTGAGAGTGACATAGGCTTTATTATTTCAAGATGGCGTCCGCGAATTTAAAAAGAGAGGAGTAATAAACATATTTTTTGTAAAAAATACAACATGGGTATCAAATGAAAGCTAGTGAACCGCAGATTCTCTTATAGTACTTTTATGGTATCATTTTGATACTACAGTAAAAAGTATGAAATAAACTTAATTATTAAAAAAAAACAAAAAACACGACTGCGTGAAAAAAAAAAATGAACTGAAAATAGAAAAATAACGCTTATAAATTATAAATCAGCTTTACCAACTTTGTTTATGCAAATGTAATTTGAATGTTAATAGGTAGGTCCCTATTGCAGGCGGGGACAAACCAACCAACAAATAGGTAGGTTTTATAGTTATTCTTTGTCCCCGTTTTTGTTTTCGATTTTTTATGCGAACTCGAAATAAAGGTGTAGTAAAATGCCGTTTATAAAGACTCGAGCTTTTTGAAACGGTTTACTAACAAACCCGCTATATCTATGAACAGTACAGCAGAGTTAGATAGGTACTATATTTATTATCGTCAGCTATTTGATAGTTGTACATATTTGAACAACATTTCTTTGACGTTTATTTCGCAGTTCCAACTCTGAACTGCTACCAAATATTTACTTCATATCTCTTTTACCTAGTTTTATGATGTTTGGTGTTTAACACAGATGTAAAATTTGTTACGAAGCTTTTGCCCGAAAAAACCTTGCCACAGCACACTATTTGCGGTTATGTCTCTCAGATGCTGAATTACTTTAATGCAAGTGATTGTGACAAAGTGCTAAGGTTATCAATTCAACAATCGAAAAGTATTCTTCTTCTTCTTCTTATTGTGTCAGCAAGCCCTTAAGTACCTCTCCAGAACAAGTACTATTTAGAATCGCGAGATTCAATATCATGTTTGAACTTTGACTAATTATTATAAGAACTAGCCTTGCGGTAGCATTTCCCCTCTGCCACAGTATAAGCATAATTGATCTTGTGCATTTACATTCAATTTTACACCTTATCACTAAACGAGACAGCCTATAATTACGAAATAATAACTTCGAACTTAGAAAGTTTGGGGTTAACACGAGACAACTTTTCATTATTTTTGACATTCAAAATTAGAATCTAAAGTTATGAGGAATAAAATCTAAAGTTGCGGATTTCATGTTACCTCGCCCCCCGCAAAAATTGGCAGAAATGTTTGTTAGTAGAATTACACGCGTAACCAGTCCACATATAAATAGTCAAAGTGTTTGAATGATACCAATGATATTTTACACTATACAGGGTACCCCTTTATGTGCTGACACTTTTTGAAGGGGATAATCAGACCGTCAAACTGAACAACTTTCTCTATGCCACCAACATCGAAATCGCGAAAAAAAATCTGCTATCCCATACATTTGGGTCTAGACGGAGTTTTTTTGGCTTTTACATTTGGCTCGATTAGGTTTACAGTTTGGTATGGAACAGCTGATTTTTAATCAGATGTTTAAGTAAATACACGAATCATAGAGGCTTTAAGTATATTTTCATCCGATTCTGTAATAAACCACCTAATAATTCTTTTTTTTAAGACCCGTAAATCTTAGGAAGTTATAAAACAAAACTCTAGACAGTTTTACGAAATCAGGGACACCGGAGGTCATAAATTACGTCCTTAGACACAATTACTCAAAAAGTAGTCCACCACTAGGGTTGCCAGGTGCTTTTTTGCAAGGCTGGACATAACCTTTGAAAAAGCCGGATATTTGAGTTCGAGGCCGGACAGATGGTGAACCTTTATAGTCGAACGTGAATGCGGTCTTTGCCAAATATTCCGTCTGTAATGAAACCCTTAGAAGATTGGTGGATGTGCAATGTTATTTTGGTTTCGGCCTTAGAGGGACGTACATCAATGACACTTAACAATACGTGTAGAGTGCAATAAAACTAACAAAAAAGTTACCTGTAGGAGTTCGGGAAAGGTGTTTCTCTTACGATACCTTTTGAATCAAGTGTGCGAACCTCATTATCTTTTTCATTAGATAAGCCACTCAATTTACTAAACATTAATGGCTTCTATTTAAATTTAAACGAATATTCACGACAACCGTATAATATTATGATATTTGTATAATATTATGAAACGAAATGAGTGACACTATCCATTCAACCAAACCAAAGACGTTCCTTTACGACGAAAATTGCTGTCAAAGTTGCGTTTTGTTATTGTTTTTTGGTGGACTTGCCCAATTTACAAAGTAACTATCACTTTTGAATCCATACTTTTAGAGATGTGGAATTTTTTCCACAGAAGTCTTAAATATCTTTAGTTTAAAATAATTATGACCGCCGACCAGTATAGCTTTTAGTTATCGTAAAAATGATTGGGTCCAAATTTACTACTGTTCTTTCCGTTGATCCGCGCGATTTGCTATATTGGTTCACGTGTACCTCGCTCTCGTAGCATGATAGATAGTTCCTGTAATTTAAATGATAAAATGCCGGACTTTTAAATATTTGGCCGGACAGGACAGTAAATAGCCAAGAATGTCCGGCTCGCTTGGCAACCCTGTCGTTGACAAATATCTGTGAACTCTTATCCTTATTCGTATAACAATAGAGTTGATATTCCAAGCGGATTTTTTGCAGTATTTTCTAATGACTTTAGAGTTTCTCTTCTCCCAGAATTTGATAATATTTTGTCACGTTAACTTTTTAAGAGTAAAAGTTTTAGGTAATAAAATGTAGTGTCATAATTTTTCATTATTATTATCTCTCAGAGTTCAGTCTTGTGGAAGTCGGTCTGTTTTAACCGGCTACGGACGAGTCGAAGCAGGAAGGTAATGTTTTTAACTCGCGAATAGCGTCTAATTACGGTTTGATTTTTTAAAGTGTATATAGTTATTAATTTTTAAACAACAGAAGTGTTTAAGGAAGAACCGCCTAAAATAGAGATCCATTATCTTTGCCTACCCCTAAAAGACAAATGCGTGCGTGTTGTAAAATTCATCAATGTCATAAAACGCACAATTTATAAGTCATGTTTTTAGTTTACGTTACGTTATGTTATATTATACAAATGTAAAACTCTTCTCCTTATCGTGTAGGCAGCACGATAAGATAAGATAAGATAAATATTCTTGCAAGCCAAGCACTGGTGTCAGAGTTTTTTCAGACCGCCTTACGGCCTCTGACGTGGTTTTAGGGTTCCGTAGTCAACAAGGAACCCTTATAGTTTCGCCATGTCCGTCCGTCTGTCCATCTGTCCGTCTGTTCATCTGTCCGTCTGTCCGTCTGTCCGTTTGTCCGCGGCTTAGCTTAGAGACGCTTAGTATTAGAAAGCTGTAATTTGACATGGGTATACATAATAATCACGCCGACAAAGTGGTAGAATAAAATCTTGAAAAATATTTTTTTAGGGTACCTCCCCCCTACCCCTACACGAAAAGTGGGTATGACTTTTTTTTTCTCGTCTATCCCAGGGTGTGGGGTATCGTTGGATAGGACTTTTAAAAATATTATGAGTATGGGAAAACCATTTTTCGATTTAAGCATCCGTTTGCGTAATATCGAGCTTTAAAGTAAAACATTTTTTAGATCAAGTGCCCCCCCCCTCCCCTGCCAGCTAAACGGTTGTTTCTGGATACGAGAAAAAATCACGGCACGGTATATAACGAATTTAAAATGAAAACTATCACCGCTAAGTATGCTTTACAAGTTAACGAGTAATAGTCGAATATCTATAAATGTACTTTTCGACTTTATTAGCCGTTAAACCGTAGTATAAAACAAAAAGCCCCATTCTAAGTCCTTATATTGTGAAGGGCAACTACGGAAGCCTACCCTGCGCGTGGCGCGACACGCACTTGGCCAGTTTTTATTATGTATAACTAAGTGCGTTACAAATATTCCACGAGGTATTTCAGACCATTTAACTGAATATCACTACAGGGTGTAAAGAAAGGTATCATTAATCTTTAAACCACATAGTCTACCCATCAAACTGAAAAACTTTTACTATGGGAGCAAACCTGTCAGAACAAAAAAAATCTGCTGTTCCATACGTTTGAATCGAGTAGGTATTGCAGTTTAGTATGGGACAACTGATATTTTTAGTGTTCCGGAACTGTGGACGGTGGCAATCGAATGCAAGACATAAATCGCGCAACAAAAAGTATCACAAAGAATATATGAATACACGGTTTGACTACATCCGTTGGTCCACGGCTGGTCCCCAGGTATCACACCTAGCCTGGCGGAAGATCTTCCCTTTTAAATGAAAGAATCTTCCACCTCAGTTCCTCCATACTACGCTACCAAACTCGTCCTATCCTACCAAAAACTAGCACCATTAATTAGGATCAAAGTAATTTCAAACACATGATTGAAAATTTACGTTTACGCTAAATCGAACCTTTTGGTGTAGGAAGTAGAGCTGAATATCACTGTAATCTCATACGTTTAAATGTCGTCATAATTTAGGGTTTAGAGTGTAAAATGTTCAGTTGCAATTGTTTTGTAATATAGAGTGTGCAATATTTTGTCTGTTAGTACACCAGGCCTTGTTGTCCCACTGTTGGGCAAATGCCTCTCTCCGTGCGTCTCAGTTTTGCGCTTCGATAGGCAAGTTCTTCAAGAATCTATCTATTTTCTCCCAACACCTTCTAAAAAAACTAAAAAAAAAACTCAAAATGTTTTATTCAAAATAATATCACATGGATAGCTTTCTGACGTTATTTTTGACTCTACCACCGCATCGGAAGGTGTTCCGCTGTAGAGAAGATGCGGCCAGAAACTCTACAACACATATCTTTAAAAAAAATATATATATATATAAAGTACGCTTACAAAATACAATATTGAATTACATAGTGTAACATTGTCAAGACCAGACATTTTGGTCATTCATATAATCATCGAGTTTATAGTAGCCTTTTTTACAGAGGACTTGTTTAACATGGGACTTAAACTTTTTGTCTGGCAAGTATAGAATATCCTCTGGTATCTTATTATAATAGCCTATACAGTGCCTCATGAAAGATGTGTTGACTTCACTGAGTCGAAAATGTGGGAATACTAATTTATTTTTATTTCTTGTATTGTAACTATGAACGTCACTGTTTTTGGGAAAGAGAGACAAATTTTTGGGAACCAATAAGTCTAGGTCTAGGTCTGGGGGACCGCGTTGGTAATGGTTTTGTCCCATAATAGGTCATCTGGCACTTCCCAAAAAGTACCTACAACACAGCTCACAATGACAATAGTAATAAACAGTGTCATCATCATGGGCCTTATTCCATCTATGTAGATGTTTCAAACAGCATCTATTTGGATAAAGCATCGACGACGGCGCCGTTTTCGTAAACAGCCGTGAATTGAACTCGACTTATCGCTTTTTGCAGTGATTAGTAACAAAAGCGACAAAAGCTAGTAATATTTTAGCCAAAATCACACATGTACAGTAAAATCTGGAAAATAAGTCCGCTCGTCAATCTTCGTTCGCGCAGACAGGGACTAACATTTCCCGACGGTACTCGAAACAATTTGATAATTAAATAAATAAATAAATATCTTGGACATTGTCACACAAATTATCTAGTCACATTTAAAGTACCAGAATCTAGCCTGGACTTGTATTATGATAACTAGACAACGATATAGAATACATAAATAGATACAAACGTCCATGACTCGGGTACAAATATTCATATTCATCATACAAATATTTGTCCCTTACGGGATTCGAACCCGCGACCCTCGGCACAGCAGGCAGGTTCACTACCATTATACCATTACAATTATAATCAATCTTATGGCTACGCCATTAAAGAGGGAGATTGACTGCCTCGCAGTCTAATGACCGAATGTGGATGGCGTGGGTCTAGCGTCAGGCGCGAAATCAATCGACCAACAGCAGCAGATGATTTTTGACGCGCAACCGTAGAATATCGTATAGTCAACTGCACAGGCACGGTACTACTGCAATGCGGTATTGCAACCAAAAAGAGCTTACTCTATTTATCTCAACAGTTTTCTCATCTCCACAATGCTAGTGATAGGTACCAAGCTAAATTGCTTCCACTAAATAACGCAGTATTAAATTATTCTGTAGCTCACACTTTACACAGTCTCCCGTATCGTATTTCGGCTTACTTACTGAGTAAATATTGAATTAGTATTCTATTTATATTTGAGTAAACGTTACGTTACGACATGCTATGTACCATTGAGTTTTTCTAACTTATGTACGTAGTGTCGACGAATGATGAAGGAAAACATCGTGAGAAAACCTGCATACTATGAAGAAGAAATTCTGATGCGTATGTGAAGTCTATCAATCCACATTGGGCACGCGTGGTGGACTAACGCCCTCCTTCTTGAGGGTAGGTCTGTGCCCTGCAGTGTGACGTATACAGGAAAATGTATGTTTTTTTTCGCAATTTCGATGTTGGTCTCATAGAGAAAGTTATTCAGTTTAATAGTCCGTGAGCATTTTAAGTTGGACCCTGTATGGGCTGATGATGATGATGAAACATTATTTTGACATCTGTGCCGTGTAGTGTTTGGTTTTGAATAGCACCAACCCAGACGTGTGTTGTAAGAGGCGACTACTTCCTTCAGGCATCGTCAACATCTCTTCAGCCGTCACCGCACTATGGCTGCCGGTTATAGTTACTGCATCCGACCACCACTGATTGTAGGTTGTAAGGATGCGGGTTGTAAATCAATAGACGTGTGGACAGTTTAGTATATGATTTAATACTATTCAATAACATGCGATACAATTCCTTATGAACTACTTGTTACCTACACTACACGCCCCACAAAAAGGGAAAAAAAATTAGGTTAGATACATAATTTTTTTAAATATATATATTTTTTTTTTTTTACAATTTAACACTTTTACTGATAATTTCTTGTTAGATACATTATTAAGTTTGATAAATTTAATCAACAGTAGGTTTTATTTATTTATTTCTTCTACAAATACAATTAATACAAAAACAGTTTAGCGCGCAGTGAGACAGATTTAAAAATAAGATTTTATATAATTTTATAAATTTTAGTAATTTACATATACAACGTGTTAATGAATTAACGCAAAACTAGAAAGTAGTTTGTTTAGAATCGAGAGCAGAATCGAATTATCATGGTTTCAACATAGGTAATTTTTTTCAAAATATTAAATAATTTGTTTGTAAAATTTAAAATTTACTGAATTCGATCTCAACCCACCGCTCGGGCACTCTCACCCTACTTATTACCAAAACAAGATTCTTAAAATGTATCCATGAGCACGTTAGCGCTTTCATTCATTGCTAAAATAATAACAAATCATTTTTGCCTCAAAACTTAAAATGCGAATAAATTTAAATTTTAACTATCAAAATAATGATATTATTGTGTCAATCTAATTATTTTGTTATAAATCAGTTGGGGTGTATGAGGTTTTGCGCTTATTCATTAACACGTTGTATTATCAATTATAAGTTGGTTACATTTTTTACTTTTATTTTCTATCCATTAATAATAATTAAGTAAACACATTCATGTAGAGTAAATAGTTAAATACACACTTTTTAAATACAACAGTGTAGTCTGCAATATAATTTTTTCAGAGTATTATATTTTAACATTGTATCTATACTAAGAATCCTATTTGAAAAGAGAATGTCAATGGTAAAATTATTTTATTTTATAGGTAAATTGCTATTTTGGGTCATCGTTTTTTTTTTCTTACCTTGTTTCTGGATTATTCAGAAGAAAACACAGGAACTTTTACTTTAAAGTTAAATAATATCTATTTACTTACCAAAAATAAAATGCTGATCGTCGCTGCATTAATAAGACGACACTACTGGATGCTTTGACGAAAGTTATGTCACATAATAATTATAAGCCTTTATTTACCTATTACCTATCGATTATCCTAAACTAGTGGGTCCCTATTTTTACTTAATTACCTGATTAAAGTGCACTTATTTTGTCCTTGGCTTTTTCTACCATGGTATGTCATGTCATGTAAGCTAGCTTTACGAAGCATTTAACAGCCTTTATGTATATAAAAGTTTCCTACGTACGTTTTATTTTATTTATTTATGGTACCTCTTTCATCATGCCCTCTTTTGGGTAACATGTGTACATATTTTATTTTTACCTTTTTTTTTATTTTTATAATAATTGGTCCGGACCAAAGTGGTAATTAATTATTGAGTTAACTCTTTACATATTTTTTTATTCATTAACATTTTACCACATTTTATTTTTTGTCAAAATGCACAAGTCCCTCACGAAGTCTTCTCGAGAACATCATGATCGGGCGCATGGCTGGACATTATACTATTAATTTATTATTCGTTCTTTTTATGTACTTACGTTTCATTATTCTTACTATTTTCGTTCGCAATCACTTAACCTATCAACTAAATCTATGCAATAAGCCAAATGTTCAAGCTACCGCACGATTTCTGGGTGATCAGTTCAGTTATCAGTAACAGGGACTCTAACATCTGCATTATTACAAGAATCAGTTCCATTGCACAATATTCAAACTAATCAATCTTTCAGTTCAATACCTAATCCTTTCCATCCCCATTTATCTCTCATAAAAAATATTTAAGTATTTCATTCAAAACCTCTCACAAAAACACAACAAACTTTCTGCCATTAAACACCCCCTCAAACATATTTAACAGCCATACGACTCTCGTTTTGTACAACATTCTATTCTCCTTTAATTCATAATATTTCCACATTTCCTTTAATACACAACATCTTTTCACAATTTCAAATTTAATAATTCTTTCATTACCAACAAATGATACCTATATCAATCTATCTCATACCTAGTTACCTATTTACTAATTAGTCACTTCTAAGTCTACCATTTACGGGCAAGTTATTTCATTTTGTCGAAGTTGTAACTGAACACTCTTAGCCATACAGATTTTTTGTTTATGAGCTCGTATTTTGTACATACCTTGGGTCTATTTCATACTTCTCATATGGAGCTCGACTCAGCTTTATATGGTGCGATCTCAACAAAGTCATAAGTTATTTTATGTGTTGACAACTATCAATTTTAATGAACTCAATGAATCCTATACAAAAATTCACTTACTTCCTGTCATTGATCGATTATTCGTTTTCTTCTCCGGAACGATAATTTGATCTTTTGACCTTACCTTAGCTGCACTCATTACACCTACTGTGGTGCAAGTTGATCCGCTAAAATAGTGCTTGAAATCAAGTGAAAATAAATCAAGGAACTTTCAGTTAATCTAAAAAAATACATTAGTTTAATTAATTTTGTTACTCTTTGAATTTTTCTCTTTCCTACACATAATTAGATATTTTCCTAAATTTCAATTATTTGTTCTGACTTACAACTTTCTAAAATACATTTATGAATTTTTATTAATTACAATTTTAAAATAAATTTTCTTTTGTTCAATCGTTTCTATAAAACAAATAGTTCATATTTCATTGCCAAAACAATTTGTTATTACAATTTTATTAGTCTTAGGAGAAAACACGAAAAAAAAAACTGTCATTTTAACAATAATCCTCGCTGCAAATAATTATATTTTAGTATAATTTCTCCATTACTTTTTAAAATTAATGACTTTGATAGAGCATTGTAAAGTTAATTTATCCGTTTTCAATATAACTTTTCGACGATTCAATTATCTAGCCGTTATGTTATTACAAGTATATATCACTTCCTCACTCCCGAACGAAACAGGAATCGTTTCAACACTCACTAAAAGTACACTTTATTAAACTTCAATTGTCTTCTATGGTAACTGATGATCAACGGCTGGATTAAGCATGATTTTCCCTCTTAAATTACAGGGATAGGTCTTCTCATGTTTGTCCATAATGAGCTGGAAACCACGACGCCATCTGCCTATTTTGTTATATTTAGAACTCTCTAACAAAGCCTTTCCCGACGTTTTCGTCTTTCTTCTTTTTCTTCTTTTTAGCCATCTCGTCCAAGGCTGACTACTTAATAAAAGAAGATTGCATTACAGCTAAAAATAAAACTAGTTTTTCCCACTAAAACATCACTTTTGATTAAAGTTCAAGTCCTTATAAGGTGGTTACACGCGCACTTTCGAAGAAACGGTGTCGCATGGCAAGGTCGCCATGTAAGGATGCGGGTTGTAAATCAATAGACGTGTGGACAGTTTAGTATATGATTTAATACTATTCAATAACATGCGATACAATTCCTTATGAACTACTTGTTACCTACACTACAAGGTATCGGTTTCCTGTTCCATCAGATTTTGGAGGATATGGACGAGAGAGTGCATCAGCATATGGCGCACACACTGATGCACTTAAAATATACTGCCCACTTGACTGCTTTTTTCTGTAGTTCAAATCGGATATGAGAATCTAATAGACAATTAAATGCAATGTTTTCTACCTAGACTTGATGTTTCTTAGCTTACCGAATTTTTGTTTTTCGTAAGTGATGGTGGAACAGTTGGTTTCGGCTTTGAACAGCTCACCTGATTTCTTTCCGTTGGTACCGCACGAGGCAACAAAGGAACATGGCTTCTTATGCAGTATTTTTGGGCGACAGGCCAGCTACCTTTCATTGTCATTTTCATTCTGATAGAGAGTAAGGAAGAGAGAGTGCATGCACTACATTACATACATACAATTATGTACTTCATAACATCCAGCGTACCTGACAGCTTTTCTGTAAAGATTAGCAGTCGCCGTTGTCGAAATCGACGATGAATCCATAATCGTCATCATCACATCCCACTTATCTCATCATTCTAAGTATGTACCTAAGTATTTAATCAAGGAACCAGCACAGTTAATTGAGTATAACAATCACTTCAACTTAAGCCAAAACTTTGTAAGAATGGAAAAGCTTTGCAGGTCAATAACCTTTGGAACTACACAGTTCTAATAAAATGATAAAAACTTCCTCTTGATATATCGTAAAAACTTTTTCCTGTAACATGGCCTATAAATTATGGCGCCACATCAAAAGGAGGTTAAAACAATAGCAATTTCTCTTTATTTCTTGTTGTTTGTGCTTCTTTTTATTCGTATTTCATAAAGCTTATTCAATTTCAGTAGGATTATTTTATATGGAAACAAAAAACTTACCTCGTAATTGAAAATCTTACCAAAAATCATTGGATTTTGATAAAAATAATACGAATAGATACATACCTATTTATTCAGGCATAGCTCCAAGACCACGGGTCTAAACTGGTTGCAGAGAGCATGGGACAGAACATCATGGAGGAATATTGAGGAGCCATGTTCGAAGACGGGAATTATCAAAGGATGTGATAGTAGAGGTTAAAGACTCATTACCACCACTGTTTCTCGCTGTAAACAAGGATCAATAGCGGCGACAACTCACAACAGTAGACAGTGAAGTACAGCAAGCCTGGAGATGACCTTAATCTGTTTAGGTACTCACAAGTAGGTAGTAAGTAGTGGTAGTATTATCAACCAATCTATTGATGATTTAGGGACACTATTTTTGAAGTCCCGTCGCTTTTAATCACCTGGGATTTGTAGGTGATTTTAGGACACAACATTCTTCAAGTCAAGTCACCTTTAATCACCTACAATTTACAGGTTTTTTTAAATTTTTAATAATTAAAATTTCAGTTTACATGTTTTTAAATTAATTTTAATATGATGATACCAAAAAACCCGATTTGGGTTTGTCTTGGCATCTTTGACATTTTATTACAAAATTGTAGGTAAGTTTATACACCGCTAAACACTAAACGATTACGGAGACCAACTTAATGGCAAACAAGTAATCTTCAAAGTTGTTCTAATTTGATCTTAAAATTGTGACTCCATCGAACTGTCCATGGTTGTTCCCATCTCTAGTATAGAAAATATGCTTAACCTTGTTCGGTAATAGATATTTTTGTGATCTCAAGGATTTTGGTGCAAAAACATGCTTGAACCACCACAAAATGGTGGAGCTTCATAACAGACCGAAGTGCAGACTTACAAGGCGACTCAAAATTGTTCGTTAGTTTCGAGCACCACGGAAGCCTTTTGACAGTGACGGACTGCATAGTTATTGGAATGTCGCATGCATCAGTATTGTGCCAAAAATAGCCAATCAAATAATAGCGATCGTGGTATACAATACCAAAATAGATCTTGATAGATTGATCGGTAATTTCAGTGTTGTAGATAGGATAGTGGTTGCAAAATTCAATACATCAAATGAACGTCTACTAACTCATCGTTTCTGTAGTGTTCAAAATGTGTATACCAATAATCAATTATTTCTTAGTGGTCAGGATTAGGAATGAGTATGTTAGAGGAAGTTTGAAAGTAGCACCAATGATGGAAAAATTGCAGGGTAATAGATGGTCGTGGTATGGGCATGTGATGTGGATAGACGAGGGTCATGGTACGAGACGAGTGTTAAGTATGAATGTGGATGGCTGTGGTAGGAGAGGAAGGTCCAAAAAAAGATGGATGGATTGGGTGAAGGATGATATATGTAAGAAAGGAGTGAGTGTTGATGTTACATTGTTCCGTAATAGATCCGATTTCTGTGATCTCAAGGATTGTTTTTGAACAAAATGAAATAAAAATTAAATTGTTTTATTTCAGATCACCATGATCCCATCTAAAAGCATTAATCAATATCGAACTAGAGAGTTATAGTTCTCTATTAGTCATTAGATTAGGTACAATACATTACAAAACAAGATAAAGTGGAATTTCTATGGGAACTGATCGATTTTCTATGGGAAAGTGAAATTTAAAGTATATGAAATAATGTAATTGAACTGGAGTACTTTATTACACAGAAATATTATACAATACAATACGACAGGTAATAAGAAGAAAGAAAACTTAAATTTAATTCAAGTAATTTTTTAGTCTTTCGGTAAAACTGAAAAGATGTTACAATGTTAAGTAATCTATATAACGTTGTATACAGGGTCCAACTTAATATGCTGACACTTTTTTAAGGGGATGTCCAGACCATCAAACTGAACAACTTTTTCTATGGGACCAACACCACAATCGCGAAAAAAAAATCAGCTGTTCCATACATTTGGCTCGAGTAGGTTTGGAGTTTTGTTTAGAACACCTGTTTTTTTTTTGCGATTTCGATTTTGGTGTCTTAGAAAAAGTTGTTCAGTTTAATGGTCTGATCATCCCCTTAAATAAGTATCAGCATATTAAGAAGGACCCTGTATATACCTATATTGTATTTCCTTATCAACATTGAAAACAGAACTTTTTCCATTGCGAACCTTCTCGGATTAAGAATAAATTGTATACACGAAAATCGACAATATTCCATGAAATATATTACTTACCTATACAACAAATTGTAGTATCATTATTTATTACAGTTTAGATAAATCAAAAAAGGGAAGAAGCGGTATAAAATTATATACAACGTGCTAATGAATAAGCGCAAAACCTCATACACCCCAACGGATTTATAATAAAATAATTAAATTGAAACAATAATTTCATTATTTTGGTAGTTAAAATTTAAAGTTATTCGCATTTTAAGTTTTGAGGCAAAAATGATTTGTTATCATTTCAGCAATGATAGAAAGCGCTAACGTGATCATGGATACATTTTAAGAATCGTGTTTTGGTAGTAAGTAGGGTGAAAGTGCCCAACCGGTGGGTGGAGATCGAGTTCAGTAAATTTTAAATTTTACAAACAAATTATATAATATTTTGAAAAAAATTACCTGTATTGAAACCATGATAATTCGATTCTGCTCTCGATTCTAACCAAACTACTTTCTAGTTTTGCGTTAATTCATTAACACGTTGTAGAAACTATTCCTTACTGTAGGTAAGGAATAGTTTACTCAGAACATTTTGAGAGTCAGTAGAAACGATAAGTGTGTTTATTAACGATATGTGATTATTTCTCGAAATACCTTGTACGAAATTCAACACAGCAAAAATGGGAATAAAACTACTGCAGTACTTAAAGGTAGTACAGTGTCAAATCATGGTAGACCTACTGATGTGTATTACTTACTAATTTCACAACATTTGTATATATACACTTGTGTCATCTCATTGTTGGGCACAGGACTCCCCCAAACATTTTCCCTCATTTCTAACTGACGCAATTATTTGTCTGTTCGATAATATAATTTTATTTAATTTAATTTTTACGTTAAATCAAGCGACGTTAGGCGGCTAATCAAGCATCTTCCTTGTTTTCATGTATGCATGACATCCATCTTTAATCCTACTTTTACTTCGACGAAATGTTTGGAAGTCGGTAAACTTTCCTATTCGACATCTTAGTTCAATGAATGTAAATTCTTCTTTATGCTAAACCTTTTGATGAAATGTAGGCTGGATTTCCATTCGCATCTTTGAATAACGCTTCAAGTTTACCTTGATTAAAATAATGTTTTGTTCTGATTACTTAGCGGCACTGTAGCGTAAAAACAATATAGTGGAACAGCACATCATGTTTTTTTTCAAACTGTCAATTACAGCATAGCTCTGCTCCCCGATTGCGCTAAGTTAAAAAATCGAAGTTCTATTCTCATCCAATTTCAGTTCAATTACTATTCAACTGTGCTGAATTCCGCATCGCGCTAAACTCTATGTGACAGCCTTTAACGTCTGAGCGATCTGTCAAAACTGCTCTAACGGCTGTTAAGAGCGGTACCGCGATTAGAGCAATACCAAATGTGTCAAAATTTATGGTTCGTACGTAGTCCCATCACGGTTAAATCACCTGATATTTACCGCGATTGCAACCCTGGTACGCTTGACAGCCGATCCCCATCGAGGAGGGGTGAATGGCAATAGGTTAGGTATACCGAGTAAACTTCTTGGCCAAATGTCATTAGACTTGCCGCCATTTTGTGAGTAGTCAATGCGAGACTTGAAAAGACTAGCGATATCACGCTGCCAGCACGTTAAAGAACGAAAAAGAGATACTATGTAAAGGAAGCTTTCATGTCTAATGACTCGGTTCATTTTTGTTGGTAGGTTATTCGCGAATTGTACGATAGGACGGGTGCGAATAACTTTACACCTTATTGCCATGCAATCGCTATTCATTCGAATCTGTTTTCGAAATGATTCTTCTGTACGGGTAGTACTAGAATTTAATCTGTGGTACTAGATACTCTTTCTCATACTGTGGTTAGGGCGCATTCTTTATTTGAGAATTGATATCTGAGTATTTCAGGTTGCATGATTTGCAGGCCAAAAACAAAATAAGATAACCGTAATAGCGGTATTACCACTAATAGCGATTTCTTCCAGACGATACTGTAGGATGGAAGATCTGTTTTCACGACAATTTTTGATGTTTATTTCATAAATATTTTTGGATTGAAACCCGTGTACTGTAGCTTTACAGATAGTCTGTTCAAACTAAGAGTAGGTAAATTAACCTATTAAGGTGGACACATATTTATTCACGGCGAACGAGCCGAAGGAGGCGAAAGAATAGAATTTTTATGACAATGAAATTCTATGACACCTCGCACACTTATCTCCGGCGATATGGGAAGAATCGTCAGAAGAATTAAAAGTAAATTCGTTTCGTTTGCCTCATTCGGCTCCTTCGCCGCGGATAAATATGCGTCCACTCTTATTGTCACTGTAATATTATTATCGTATCTCTTAAAGTATTTCACGGGCCGTAGCCAAGACCTTTAGAAGGCTTGAGTGGGGACACAGATACAACAGAGGCCCCTTTGAGACACTTTTGTAAGACACACATGTAAGGGGATGCACCAAGTGTGGTCTATATCTGAATACATTATGTTTATGCACCAGAAGACAAACCACATTCGGTGCAGAGACTATTGCAGAAAGGACCGAAAATGACTCGGGTTATGGGGGTGAACTGGGTGGGCTGGGGAATCTGGGTTATTGCGGAGATACTCGAGACGCCTGCCGTAATAAATGTCTTTGGTTTGTCAAAAATGGCAGACGGTGACTCGCCAACTCATTTACGGGGCCCCCCAAAAAGGCCGCTCGCAAGGAGCCACAAGGCGGTGACATCGACTTCCCTTCTGTTCCCGGTGCTAAGCGCATCAGTCAGCAGGTCCCGGCGTTATGACATTTTACACTTCCAACCTGGAGCATAGGTTCCGCTCTTGCAACTCCACTCCTGGCCAGTCGGTTAAGGCAAGACCGGAGGTGAGGGCCAAATCAATCCGGGCCCTCTGGAGAATCGCGTCCGTGGTGGCGCCACTTACCAACAGCTCGCCACAAGCTGCCCTGCGGGTTTATTATTATTATTATTATAGTCCTATAATTCAAGTGATTGGGCCTTACATCACGGATATTTTGTTCGATCTTCCCCAGCTCAATTTCATTTGTTTCCCCTCCCGTCGCGTTGTAGAGTTCGATAAAGTCGAAACGTAATCATCTAGAAAATAGGCCGCGATAGATCTTTTGCACGCTAAGAATTTTGATGGCATCTTTGTTTTGGAAATTTTTGTAGGTTGAATAATTTATAGGCTTCATTTAATACGTCTTAACTTATCATAAAAGCCGTACCGTTTCGTCGTGGTTATAATTTTAGATTTCGTCATATTCTTTGCCTTGCTTATGAAATAGCCGTACACGATACGCTAATCAACCAGAAGTTTTTGAGAGTCGATTTTTCTTCAGATATCATCAACATCTCTGATGTCTATACTGTATGGCGTATGTATGTCGTTTCACTTTCTACCAAACGTACTATACTTCAATATACACTGATCTGCAATACTAAGTACTACACTTTTAATAATATAAATTTTTCTAAACTATAGAAATTAGAGATTTAAAATAAAAAAACGTTTTATTTCAAATGTTATTAGCTTTCTTTGTAACTATAGTAAACTATACATACTCTTTTTCGAGTCCTTTTTATTTCGAAAGTATATCTTGTGTACTTAAAAATTATTGTAATTTTAAAAGCGTGATACTTAGTTTTGCAGGCCAGTACCTAAAGTAGTATAATATTTCTTAATTGCCGACAGTTTTTTAGCTTCGTATACGTTGGCGTCGGTCTGCAGTTTTGTATGGAACAGATGATTTTTGTTCGCGGTTTCAATATTAGTCTCATAGAGAAAATTGTTCCGATTGATGGTCTGATCATCCTCTTAAAAACCGTCGGTATTTTAAGAACGACTAACATCTACCTGCTTATAATCACATCTAACTGCTTATAATCAAGTAGGCTCCGTAGTCCAAATCATTGACATTGGACACAATAAAAACCTCGAAATGGATGCATTTAGATTTTATTACAGCATAGCATAAGCATATGCTCACGGCTATATTCCCCGATATTCAGAGATATTCTGAAACCTCAGAATATCCACGTTTCACTAGTAGTACCGAAACTCTGTCCAGGGTGACGGGGAGTGAGCCCGTCGCCACTTGTAATGGATGGGTACAATACATGCCTCGAAATTGAGACTTGCAGGTTTCCTCATTATGTTTTCCTTCACCGAAAAGCCAGTGGTGTTACAAATCGTACATAAATTCTAAAAACTCATTGGTACGAGTCGGCCTGGACGGGGATCGAACCATTGGACCACCACGGCTTTTATCTTCACCAAAAAGACAAATCGTACACAAAAGGGTAAAGAAGAAGCAAAGTTCAATGTTGTAGCGTTTTGAAGCTACCAATATAATATTTAGACCGTACCTAAATCAACATTATGAATAATACGTTTGCACCAAGGTTGTTATTCCACTAATACAAATTGAGGGTCACACCAAGATTTATCGGGTAAAACTAATAACGTCCAAGGGCCCGCAAAATGGCTACCAAGCGATATTGGTTTAACCTTGGGGGATTCGATTGTTGTTTATCAAGTGTGAAATTTGAATTTTTCTGAAGAGGCCAATTTACTTGGCGGGTGAGAAAAAGTCGTCGAGTTTGAAATGAGGCGGTTAGCGTTAGAGCGACGAGAGTAAACTCTGTTTTTCTTCAAGTTTTTATCGAAAAGTAAAATGTTCAGTATAAAATAAGAGGAAAAAAGTAGTATCTCTTAGTATCTCCCTAAGAGACGCCAAAAAGTAATAACATATACAGGGCGGAACAAAACACCCTAGTAATACTTAAGGGGGTGGTTTAGACTATCAAACTGAACAACTTTTAATATGGAGCCAACATAAAATAAAAGAAACCTGCTGTCCCATACATTTTAGTCGAGTCGGTACTGTAGTTTTGTATGGGGTAGCTGATTTATTTTTATTTTTTCTCAATTCTGGCTCCAAAGTTGTTGAGTTTGATGGTCTGATGCACCCCCTTAAATATTACTAGGGTGTTTTGTTACACCCTGTATATGATTTTGATTAAGATTTTTTCTTTAGTAATATCTACAAAACATGATATTAATAATTGTTTGAGCTTTTAGAAGAAAATATATATTAATTTTATAAATAAAATAATATAATACAGCAAAATTACAATTAGCTTTTGTAGTTTGTATTATAATTGGTATGATTTCATGCTAGAGTGCATTTATTTATAAGTTAATAATTGTATCTACTATAATAACTTTATTATTGAGACGGCTCAATAGATCAGTCGGTAGTGAACCTGCCCGCTGTGCCATGTGTTGCGGGTTCGAATCTTGTAATGGGCAAATATTTGTTTGTTGAATATGTAGTTTGTTGAAGACTCGAGTCATAGATGTTTGGATCTATAATAATTATGTATTTGTATTTTATATCGTTGTCTAATCATCATACTACAAGTCCAGGCTAGATTCTGGTACTTTAAATGTGACTAGATAATTTGTGTGACAACATTGACGTACCAACTACTCTCGTCTCTGGTCCGCGTTCAAAAGTGTCCGAACCAAAAGAGCACCAAAACCAATGACATTCTATACACAAGGGCTTCGCTTCAATGCGAGTAGTCCCGCCGGTAAGATAGGTATTGTAGGCGGGGACAAACCAATAACCATCAAATAGGTAGATTTTATAATTTTTCTTTGTCCCCGTTTGCGATACCTACCTAATAACATTCAAATTAAGTTTGCACAAACACAATTGGTATAGCTGATTAATGATTAGAGAGCTCTTTTTTTTCTTTTCAGTTAAAATTTTTGACTGTTTTTTTGTTTTTCTTAATGTATAGAATGTAATTGACCAAAACGTATAATTTCGGCATTTTTAATGTTTATACAGGGTCCGACTTAATATGCTGACACTTTTTTAAGCGGATGATCAGACCATCACACTGAACAACTTTCACTATTGGACCAACATCGAAATCGTAAAAAAAAAAATCTGTGTTCCCATACAATTGGCTAAAGTAGGTTTGCAGTTTTGTATGGAGCAGTTGATATGTTTTTCGCTATTTCGATGTTGGTCCCATAGAGAAAGTTGATCAGTTTGATGGTCTGATCATCCCCTTAAAAAGTGTCAGCATATTAAGAAGGACCCTGTATTACTCTTGTGTAGGTTAGTCTCGGACACTTTTTTAGATAATTTTATACCAGACCCGGCGTCCATTATTCTGTATGTCAATGTGTGACAATGTCTGTCCAAGCCACAAATAAAACCGTTAGCAAATGAATATTTTAGCGTGAAGTAGGGATTTTTATAACGTTCTAAATCGTAGGATGTCGGTAATTTGAAGGGCAATTTATGTACCTACCGACATAAACTGAAGTTATGCCTTAAGGCTCTACCGCCCGAGTTTACCGTAAAATTTGGTAACTTTGTAACCATTTTATACATTAACTATGGCACTTTTTAAGCAGAAAACCGAACTGCACAATTTACGGGACATGCGAAGAGATTTAGTTTTTCTCGAAATCTTTTTTTTATTAATGAAACTGAATCAAAAGGAATCTAAAGTCACCACTTTTTTTCCAGTTGTAACCTAAGATGGTTACAAATGCCAAAAAAAATCCATTTATTTTTTCTTACATCGTTGATCGGAAGAAAATTAAAATTTTCAATATACTTCACAATACAACATAGAATGATTTGGTATTCTTATTTTTTGAAAATTCATAAACATTCATATCATTTTTCAAAGAAAACGGCTTAAGGGGATATAATTCGGAGCGCGCTCCATACAAACGTAATATGGTCATATTGTCAATACTAACCAATCAAAGTCAATGAAATTTTGCTGAAACAATCTTGAAACAAATATCTATGCTTGTATGGAGTCCGATTTTCGTTAAAATATACAGTTTGAATGCTAGGATTAATTTAAGATTTGTATGGAAATCTTTGAGGCACTGTAACTTTAAAACTATACATTTTAACGAAAATCGGACTCTAGACAAGCATAGAAATTGGTTTTAAGATTGATTCTAAAAAATTTAATTGAGTTTAATTGGTTAGTATTGAAAATATCACCATAGTACGTTTGTATGGAGCGCGCACCGAATTATATCCTCTTAATTCTGAGCGGGGCCACGCGCTACTTCACATCGATTAGTAGGGAGAGTCGTGGTCCTGGGCGGTTACGCCTTAAAAAGTACGTAAATAAAGTTTTCTGTGGAAATAAAAATCCCTTTCATAAAAACGTACCTACATATTTTATATCTTGAAAGGAAAAGATGGAATAGAATTCAGTACTAAAGACTCGCTTTATGAATTGAAGTAATTCTGAATACAAGTACCTTACCAGTTTATTTTTTATTATAAAAAATTAATAAATAACAAAACCGGGCACCGAGGGTTCCGTACCACACGACCACACAACATAATTATCTAAACATTTTTTTTTGTCTTAGACCTTTAACACGAGACCGACTCAGACTTGGCCGGTTTTTATTATTTGTCTTATACTGTAGAGTTTGCTCTATAATCACACCAACTTTGACGTGTGTATGTATTACTGTTTTTACGATAGAGCGAGAAGAAAAAACTAGTTTCTTGTATAAGGACCCCCCTTAAATTTTAACTTTTTGACATTTTTATTATTTGTTAACAAATCCGCCGTAATAACGCATATTCAATGAAAATGTCAACTGTCTAGCTATTACGGTTTAAAAGTTACATCCCTAAATAGGTAGGACGGACGGATGGACGGACAACGTAGGCTTCGTAATAGGGTCCCGTTTTCACCCTTTGGGTACGGAACCCTAAAAGCAAAATAATGTTACCCAAGTAACCAGTTTGTTTCTTTTTGATTTCTTAGTTTTTCCATGTAAAAAAACGTGTCTTCTTTAAGTCTAATGAAGCCGAAACTGCAGTCGTTGATGAAACGGCTGTTCACGTGCATTTGGAATGCAACCGGCTAGCACACTATCGGGCCAACACCTTGGATCACTATACATCTTCCAGAAGCCTTCGGCAACATTAACGCGAGCTGGTGAGCTTCTTTGAGGAGCTGGGAAGGCAGCTTGTTCAGTTTGATGGTCTAAGCATAAGCCTAAGACTATGATCACGACTATATTCCCCGAGGGGGTAGTCAGATACATTCTGAAACCTCAGAACATTCACGTTTCACTAATAGTACTGAAACTGTCCAGTGTGACGGGGAGTGAGCCCGTCGCCACTTATAATGGACAGTTGGTACAATACATGCCTCGAAATTGAAACCTGCAGGTTTCCTCACGATGTTTTCCTTCACCGAAAAGCCAGTGGTGTTACAAATCGTACATAAATTCCGAAAAACTCATTGGTACGAGTCGGCCTGGAAGGGGATCGAACCATCGCATCCTGCACGGCAGGCAAGGTTAATCGCCACTGGACCACCACGGCTTTTTCCAATAATATCCAAAAATATCTGAGCTGTATTTCTGTTCAATCAAAGTCAAAGTCAAAAGTCAATATAATTTATTCAATATAGGAGCTTGCAGCACACTTATCAAACGTCAAATCTTTTTTATAGCTACCACCGCGTCGGAACGTGTTGTCGCTGCAGAGAAGATGCCGCCAGAGACTCTACAACATAACACGACTTAATCATAATGAACTTCCACACTCCTTCCGCTTTTCAAATTAAGAGGCTATGTGAAAAAAATAGGATTTTTCAAAGCATCATATCTCATGAAGTACTAACAGTAGGAGTATGATTTGCGCCTATGTGTAAATTGAACATATAATTAAAGCTTTGATTAGAGCCAAAACACGATTAAGACACATTTTCTCGATAGAAAAACAAGCCAAAGTAGCCTCCGTCTTTATCGATAAACGCTTGGAAGTGCTAAACGGTGAATATTAGAAACAAGAGGTTTGATTTAAAAAAAAGAGATTGATTAGAGCAGAATTGAACTTACATAAATAGTACAATTACAATTAAATAAAGTTTGTTTTATGCTTGCATCGTTTCAGGCCCGCCCTGTCTCTTTCTCTCGCATCAGGCAGTAATATAAGCTATCACACGCCCATTTCGCTTCAATTATTTTTCGACATAGGCCCTTAAATAGCAAAGCCAGTAAATGAGGCATTAATTTTAATACCGAAGCGTAATTCAACGTTCTTTGGGTTTTCTAAAAATAAAAATACTTGTTCGGAATTTTTAAAGAAAATCTTAATTTTTCTTCGTTTCCACTAAGCTCGCCCATCGGTTCTATTTCTCCGATTTGTTTAACGCTTGTGTCGCTTATAACACTCTCGTTATAAGTTTGACGCCTATGTCGGTCTGTCTGCCTGTGGCATTGTAGCTCACAAACGAGTCGACCGATTTCGATGCGGTTTTATGAAATAGAAAGCTAGTTTTTGCGAAAGTGCTCTTAGCTTTGTTTCATGAAAATCGGTTCAGAAGTTTTCAAGTAACATTAAAAATTAGGGAATAACATTAAATTACAAATTAATAACTGACATTGCAAATCTAATCCACCGACAACCACTTACCACTTCATAGTTTAATGTATTTTTTTAGGGTTCCGTACCCAAAAGGGGACCCTATTACTAAGCCTACGTTATCCGTCCGTCCGTCTGTCTGTTAGGGTTGTATACCTATAGGGAATCAGCAAAAATGATTTTGGATTTCCATTATAAATGCAATCAGCTGATCGAACGTTTGAAAAAAAAAAATCCATAGTTTTCTTAGGGAAACTTGTTCAGTATCACGGGTACAATCACCCCCTAAAGTAATGCAACTGTTTACCCTAACACCCTGTATTCAATCTAATCTAGGTCAGGTATTCAATAAGAAAAGTTTATTGAAGAGTTTACCTATTTAATAATCTTTAAATTTTTATAAAGTAGGTAGGTGCAAACCAACAAGTATTTCGTATAAAGGGTCCAACTTAATATGCTGATACTTTTTTAAGGGGATGATCAGACCGTCAAACTGAACAACTTTTACAATGGGACCAACATCAAAATCGCGAAAAAAAATCTGCTGTCCCATACAATTGGCTAAAGTAGGTTTTCAGGTTTGTATGGAGCAGTTGATTTTTTTTCCATAGAGAAAGTTATTCAGTTTGATGGTCTGATCATCCCCTTAAAAAAGTGTCAAACTGAACAACTTTCTCTATGGTACCAACATCGAAATGGCAAAAAAAAAAATCAGCTCTTCCATACAAATCTGCAAACCTACTTGAGCCAGATGATGAAAGGACCCATAGAGAAAGTTGTTCAGTTTGATGGTCTGACCATGTCCTTAAAAAAATGTCAGCATATTAAGACAGACCCTGTATTTATAAGAAAAACTCGATTTTTTTCACTGTCAAAGGATTTCCTCGCCCTGATTTATTTTTTTCACTTTTAAACCCTTGGGAATCACAATTCTTCCTTGCTTCGGTGGTCAAATAGTCCCGATCCAATATTTCGGGACGGGAAAACGTTTTTACTTTATTTTTTTAACGTTCGCGGACGTTGCAACTTTTAAATGAAAACTCTTTGTAATGGAAGAGTTGGTAACTGAACTGTGTACTTTATAATTTGTTTTGTTTTGTGTTCGTTACAAACTGTGCTCTCGACTTTTTAGGGTTCCGTAGTCAAACATGAAACCCTTATACTTGTGTCCATTATGTCTGTCTGTATGCTCCGCCTTCATTACTCGCTCAGTATTGCACCTATTGAATCGAAATTTAGCATTAATATAGATAACAATATCTCAAAAACAGAAATGTGGTAGTATCGAAGAAAAAAAAATGTCGACTTCCCATTTTCCTATACAACAAATAGTTAAGTTAAGTTATAGCTTATATAATCCCACAGCAGGGCACAGGACTCCTCTCATGAATAAGGGTGAGAGGGAGTGGGCCATACTCCACCACGCACAAACAAAAGTCAAAAAGAGAGAGTAACCTCCCTCCCACCCCCCCACCCCCTCTCAAATATCTAAAATAAGCATAGCATAACACATGCTCACGACTATATTACCCTGAGGGGGTTAGTCAGAGATATTCCGAAACATAAGAATATCCACGTGTCACTAGTACCAA
Source organism: Agonopterix alstromeriana (assembly GCA_963924505.1). Lineage (NCBI taxonomy): Eukaryota > Metazoa > Arthropoda > Insecta > Lepidoptera > Depressariidae > Agonopterix > Agonopterix alstromeriana. Next base: position 11,113,279 of record OZ004682.1, read on the forward strand.
TACTTTGTCCAGTGTGACGGGGAGTGAACCCGTCGCCACTTGTAATGGACAGTGGGTACAATACATGCCTCAAAATTGAAGCATGCCGGTTTCCTCACGATGTTTTCCTTCACCGAAAAGCCAGTGGTGTTAAAAATGGTACATCGGTACGAGTCAGCATGGACGGGGATCGAACCATCGCCTTCTGCATTTCAGGCAAGGGCAAGTAAATAATAATTACTAAATTCGTTTTAGGTAATGGTAGATCAAATTTTTTTCTCTAAAAGATTACTATACTACACTGGTAATTTTATCCTTAGTTAAAATATAAACTTTGAACTTTCGCTTTTGTTTAGTACAAAAGAAAAGTGTAAAAAGTATTAGATTTTTGTGGTGATCCCATTATCTCTGAGGTCTTAAGTTTTAATGGTTGCTCCTTTGACATAATGAAGTTTAGTGAAACAGGACACTTTTTGTAGGGAGAAAATGATTAAAGAATATAAATCTGTAAGATCCTTGTAAACAATACATTACACTACATATTAACCTGCGACTTCGTCCGCACAAATTATAACAAACTCACTTCTATTCTATTGTTAGTCTTTTCTATTGTTTGTATCAATGTGTTTGTGTGTACAAAAAAGTGTTATAGTATAATACTGTATAATATATTCTACAGAGGATGTAGAACGGTGCACTAAGAAAAGATTTTCCGAAAATCTCCACTCCACCGCCGACGCAGTTGCGGATAAAAGCTCGTCGTAACATAAAACTAAACCTTAGAAAGCTATAAACATAATTTATTAACAATTAAAACGAAAAGTAAAGCGACCTAAAAAGGCTAAAACAAAACAATGATTACAGCTCCTTCCCGCAACGAGCTATAATTTCCCCCCCTAAGCCTTTTTTGTCGTAATCCCTAAAACAGCTACATTAGGCTATAAAAGAAGGAAATTCGTAGAAATGTGGAGGGATCCAACGCAATTTACAATTTACGTTAATTGATTTAAGAGTGTTGGTACATTGTGCGTCCTAAATTATAATAAGTCAGGAAGTTCCGGGAGCTTTAGCCAACCTTTAAGACGGGGAAAGGCCTTAGTAATTTATAGGGGTTTTCTTAATATGCTTACGATTTTTAATGGCCATCAAACTAATCAACTTTCTCTATGGAGCTAACATCGAAATAAAAAAAGAACTGCATTCCATAGTTGAGTAGATTCTGCAGTATTGTAGGAAAAGCTGATTTTTTATAGCGATATCGCTGTTAGTTCAATAGAAAAGGTTGTTCAGTTTGATCGTCTGGTAAATCTCCAGCATAGAAAATCGTCAGCATTATTAAACAAGACCCGATATTAAGAAACGATCGATTCAAGGAGACAAAAATATTTACCTAACTAAATTAGAAGATTGTGTAATATTCTAGATTTCGCCACAATATGCCTCCGTGGTCTACATTGGGCTCTTAACACGGAGGTCGTGGGTTCAATTCCCACGGGGAACACCAAGTGATATGTCACTTTGTGCGTTTTTACCCAGTTGGTTAGGACATTGCAGGCTGAATGACCTGATTGTCTGAAAAGAAAGATGATTCCGTGCTTCGGATGGCACGTTAAGCCGTTGGTCCCGGCTACTATCTCTGGTGGTAGTAGCCGTTACATAAAAACCACGTCAGAGGCCGTAAGGCGGTCTGAAAAACTCTGACACCAGGGCTTTCTGCCCACACGATAAGGAGACCACAATACAGGGTCCTTCTTAATATGCTGACACTTTTTTAAGGGTATGATCAAACTGAACAACTTTCAATATGGGACCAAAACCGAAATCGCGAAAAAAAAATCTACTGCTCCATACAAAACTGCAAACCTACTTTAGCCAAATGTATGGGACAGCTGATTTTTTTTCCGCGATTTCGATGTTGGTCCTATAGTGAAAGTTGTTCAGTATGACAGTCTGACCATCCTCTTAGAAAACTGTCAGCATATTAAGTTGGACTCTATATGTAAATTTTTTTCTAACCATACTTGTGGTGGATTTGATTAGTTTTTTATTTCATTTAGGCGAACTAGGTCGGTTTCTATGCACTTCATTTTAGAATGTTGTCTTTTTCTTGTCAAGATTTTTTCTAGGTAGGTCAAGCGTTGTTCAGTGAAGAAAAAACATTTTAATAGTAAAATCTAGTACAATTATTGTTAGAAACTTTCTGGTGAAATCCAGAATATTACAGTTAAATAATAAAAAGTAATAAACGATTTTCATTACAGTTTTGTTTAATCGATTCGAAAGTAGATGATTAGATTAGAGATTTTTAGATTTATACCCAATCTAAAAACCTATCCGGCTTTAAAAGTGACGAATTAGTAACTAAGCTAAAGGTTTGACTATTTATAGTTTAAAGAGGATTAGTGGGTTGATCCTTGTTTCGGTTTCGAAATAAAATACATCGTTTAAATCCTTAAATACATAAAGGCAATAAGGTATTTGACAGCATGCAAAACATAGGATCTGTTGATGGCATCCATATTGAATATGAATTTTGGACTACTCAGTCAGTTAAGAAAAATACTGGATATTTTAAGAGAAAATCGACAAAGAAAATATTTCTACTTTAGTCACGTGATCGTAAAGGACTGTGATTGGCCGAATGGTTCATGACGTCAACTGCTTGTAAACAGTTGCGTGTAGAGTGTGAGTGTCGTACAAAGTATACGTCATCGTGACGTCACCTGCTTGTTGCCACGTATATTGTCAGGAAAAGCATTTTCGCGGGATATTTAAATAACAATTTTTGTTTTCGTTTTTCCTTGCACTATATGTAATGGAAAGTAAAACATACATTTTCTGTAGAGTCCTCAGACATCAGTGATTAACTGAATTGTATCCACTGTCCATTTGGAGTGACGAAGCGATGGGCTCACCACCTGTGACACTCAGAGTTTGGGTTTTACTATTAATTTACATCGCGTCGCCATAATTGCATAGATATCTCTCATTTTATCACCGTTTTAGAATGCAAAATTAACTTTGAACACCTGACAATAAAGATTTTATCATTATTGCATTCCGTCGTAACATCGTAGTAAATAAAATTGTACCTTTGGGCATGGTTGAACGCGGAGTGCTTTGAAATGCATTGTAGTTTGTAAAGCGAGCGTCAGGGTTGGGGGACACCACTTTAGTTGTAGGTACGTACTAGGTACCTGCAATACCCCTACTTTTGTTTTTACCCGTAAATTAAAGGAGGCGTTTTAAAATAAAAATATGGTGTAACAGCTCAGCGGTCGCGTCTGGTCAATCGAGAGCGGTGTGCGGGGGATGGGGGAAGATACCCTAACTCAATACGCTGCTAAGGTACGCGCGCAGACAGGGGGGGGTCCGAGACTCGCTCCTCCCGCGGACCTCGCACCGTACACCGCGCTCGATTGACCTGACGCGACCGCTTCACTATATTATAATAACGTAATGGAATAAAATATAAGGAAACTCCTGTAACGCAGCTCCGAGAGAGCTGACTAAGCAATAATGATAAAGACATCGATCGGGTCGATACAAACAACAGATCTAGGTTAACGCATGCGACGTCCTACGTAAGACATTCAATCAGAAGATGAATTTGTTCAACGCGTCATGGCGCATTTCAAGTAAGGGTTGAGTTAACCCGACGGCGACCGACGGCCGGCCCATACGAAAATGAAAATGAAAATTAAAACAAGCGGAGCGCGGTACAGTGACTATTCTACGGCTGCAGTGCAGGGTCATTGTTCAAAGTTGTTCAGTTTGATGATCTGAAGCATCGCCGTAAGTATTACTAGGGTGTTTTTTTACACTCTGTATAAATACTAGATTTTAAATGTACCTACGAGGTACACTGTGGAGACATGTCTAGACAAATAAAATCTAGACAGAACAACCACTCGTAAAGGAATATTTCTTGTTAACCCACCTGGGATTCCTAGAAATAACGTCATAAATGTACATTCCTGTAGGTTGTTATATTTTAGGTTGGTTCTTAATTTAACCCTTTGGGGTTTCTTGATTTATTCCAATGGGCTTTTTAACGCCATCATTACCATTTTCGAATTATATTCATCTCGTTTCTAGAAAATTTAAAATATTGTACAGCGGTGATATAAAGGACTGAGAACACAATAATTGTGTTTATCTGTATTATGTTATAAATGAGTATGAGTAATGTTGTATGGAGTAAAATTTGAATTTTTGTTGCTGAGCGTGGTGGTCCAGTGGCGAGTAACCTTGCCTGCCGTGCAGGAGGTGATGGTTCGATCCCCGTCCAGGCCGACTCGTACCAATGTGTTTTTCGGAATTTATGTACGATTTGTAACACCACTGGCTTTTCGGTGAAGGAAAACATCGTGAGGAAACCTGCATGCTTCAATTTCGAGGCATGTATTGTACCCACTGTCCATTATAAGTGGCGACGGGCTCACCCCCCGTCACACTGGACAGAGTTTCGGTACTACTGGTGAAACGTGGATGTTCTGAGGTTTCAGAATATCTCTGACTACCCCCTCGGGGAATATAGCCGTGAGCATATGCTTGTTGCTGAGCGGACAATTTTATTTTGAGCGCAGATTACTCGAAACAGAAGCATCGTATCGATTTAGTTTCTATGGGAGTTTTGTTCCATTGCCCAAGCCAAGACCTATCCAACGACACCTCATTCGACATAAAAACAATATTTTTTTTTCCAATCCCTCTTACGTTGTATGGATCAAAAAAAAATGTTTTCTTTCATAACTACTACCTATACATTTCTGTTTTTGGTTTATCTGTCTTCATGCCAAATTTCGATTCAATAAGTGCTAAAATTAGCGAGTTATTGAGGCGGGGCATACAGACAGGCAGTATGGACGAAAGTATAAGGGTTCCTTGTTTGACTACGGAACCCTAAAAATGGGTGTAGAACATTTTTAGCTGGATCTTGGAATATTAATCAAATTTATACAGGGTGTAAGTGACAGCCTAGCAAATACTAAAACGATGAACTCAGACCATCAAACTGAATAACTTTCACTATGGAGCCTACATCAGGAAACGCGTAAAAAAATTAGCTGCCCCATACAAAACTGCTGTACCTACCCGACTCAAATGTATGGGACAGCAGATTTTTTTCGCATTCCCTGAGGTAGGCTCCATAGTGAAAGTTGTTCAGTTTGATGATCTGAGTTCACTGTTTCAGTATTTGCTAGGCTGTGACTTACACCCTGTATATTTTGAATACGGTATATTTAGAACAGGTACATCTGGCTACGCCGGCTGGCATAAGTCGTGGTCGTCCAGTGGCGAGTAACCTTGCCTGCCGAGCTGGAGGCGATGGTTCGATCCCCGTCCAGGCCGACTCGTACCAATGAGTTTTTCGGAATTTATGTACGATTTGTAACACCACTGGCTTTTCGGTGAAGGAAAACATCGTGAGGAAACCTGCATGCTTCAAATTCGAGGCATGTATTGTATCCGCTGTCCATTTAAAGTGGCGACGGGCTCACTCTCCATCACACTGGACAGATATTCGGTACTACTAGAGAAACTTGGATGATCTGAGATTTCATAATATCTCTGACTACCCCCTCGGGGAATATATTCGTGAGCATATGCTTATACATCTGGCTACTCTATCGGTTAATACAGTTGGCTACTCGTATACTAACGAGCGGTACACATAGTAGGGCTTCTGAGAAAATATGCAATTTGTGCATCGTCAGCAAACGCAAGGCGTTATGCATTTCGCTCCAATGAATTCACTTCCTATTCATTTGCTTCTGATTTAAGTTCCTTCCTTCCTACTTTAAATCGCTTTACGGTGAAAAGAGGTTTTCAAAGACTTAATTTTGTATTTTATTTTACTACGATTTAACGAGGAGGTGGAAAACGCTAAATATTCTAAGATTTTTTATACGTAGATGCGTTTCCCGCGCTTCAAAATGGCAATAAAATGCAAGGTAATTGCCCGGCTTTCAAACAGCCACACGCTGTCTAGTGTACTGACTGACGTCCCTATATCGCGCCATTTTAGAGTGTAATGATGATGTTCGCGAATTTGCTATCTCTTATTGAGTGAATAGGATAGAACATGTCCCGACCTCTATTACTTCTCTCTCTACGATTGAATGATCCATATAGCATGCCAGTCATTTTACGGTTTGAACCGGGACTAATTAGGAATTGATATTTTTTCTGTGTATCATTTAAGAGCTAATTTGGGCCTAGAAAAATACAAAAATAAAAAAAAATCACGTTAGCAACAGCCCCAAATTTAAAATTTCGCAATTATCTCGTTCTAAACCAGACGGATTCTTTTTTCACTTTTTTTAAGTTTTTACAAGTTTTTTTATTTTTTTTAAACACCTTTCAAACACAGAGTAAATATTGTTGTCTACTAGCTTCGAAAAACACATTTGTATTTTCTAATAAGTATCTCATTTTTTTAAATTTCGAATGTTATTTATTGCTCAAAAGTATTTATTTTTATTGTTCAATCTAATTAAAAAGAGTGCATTCGTATTAAAATTATTAAGTTAAAAGCCTCCTGGGAGGTACAATTTCTATATTGCGTAGTGATTTTTTTAAAATATGTTTTCAGATAGTCTTTTTTGTCATTAGATGGGACCGGTTACAGTTTAAAAGTCCCAATCATAATTGACAACATTTCATTTTAAGAAAGGTACCAAAATAAGAAAATCATTTGGAGATTATGTGATTCAAAGCCTAGATCAAAATTATCAGATTTTTCTATCCATTATTTCTCGAGTTATTTGAAAAATACTGAAAAATATAATAGAGGTTGAATGAGATTTTATTCCTTTGCCTGCTTGGCTTTTCTAAAAAAAAATTGCTTTTCTATTGTATTTGACAGTTTTTATTATTTTTAATATTATTGCGGCCAATGTATCTTAGCCATAAATCCATTGTTTTTCAGAAAATTCAAAAGTCAATTAAAAATAGAAATATCGGTCAAAAATAAAATCGGAAAAATATATATCTCTTATTTTTTTAACCTATTTTTATATTTTTGTTAAAAACAGGTGGTAAAAAAAATTTTATGTTGCCAATCACTCCCCACCTCTCCTAACAAAACTCCGTAAAATGACTGGGATTTAATCATTTTAGTATCATCTAGAATGTTACAGAAATGTGAAACTCATCAAATTCTCGTAATATAATGGCGTCACTCTAGCGTCAGTTCACACAAGAAATGTTTTATGCATGAATACGCGACGATGTGGGATGGCTGATCGCCAAAATGTTCCCGTACACCGCACTTTTCGTAAGTAATACAGGGTTAAGCTGTAGAAGGTCTACTTTTCCGGATCGTCCAATTTTCTAAATAGACCACTTTTCCCTTATTTTAGAGACCAGTTTATCTACATCCTTTATTAAATTATGAAAAAAAAATTTTTTTTTTAGATTTATAATTAATGGACTATCTGCTTGTGCGTTAGCACTGCATTTCCGCCAAAATCAAGTACTTTCTGGGAGTATCTATCGCAATAACAGGGATTGTTTTTGATCTAGAACAAGAATAGATGGAGGATTGCGGAGCCTCGTGGCAGCAAAAACGCGACGCGCGAACACCACGCGAGACAAGTGCTCGTGTCAGAACCTGCAACGTGTCTCTTTTTTTATTTTGTTGAGGGAAATCTTCATTACCGTTAGCAGCCACTTCCTGTAGCAATCTTCTTGTAGGACTACTTTACCAAAGTGGTGTACAATGTACGCGTACCTATTTCTAAAGGTATCATCTAATCGATTTCTGTGATCGGATAAATAAATATCGTCTCCTGAACGTGTACATAGCATATGCTCACGACTATATTCCCCGAGAGGGTAGTCAGAGACATTCTGAAACCTCAGAACATCCACGTTTCACCAGTAGTACCGAAACTCTGTCCAGTGTGATGGGGGGTGAGCCCGTCGCCACTTATAATGGATAGTGGGTACAATACATGCCTCGAAATTGAAGCATGCAGGTTTCCTCACGATGTTTTCCTTCACCGAAAAGCCATTGGTGTTACAAATCGTACATAAATTCCGAAAAACTCATTGGTACGAGTCGGCCTGGACGGGGATCGATCCATCGCCTCCTGCACGGGAGGCAAGGTTACTCGCCACTGGACCACCACGGCTTGTAACGTGTACATATATTATATAAAATATAATGTTCTACAATATATCTATGTCGATAATTTCAAGTCTATTATATTTGTTTTTAAATATTCACTCGATTTATCTCAAGCCGTGGTGGTCCAGTGGCGCGTAACCTTGTCTGCCGTGCAGGAGCCGATGGTTCGATCCCCGTCCAGGCCGACTCGTACCAATGAGTTTTTCGGAATTTATGTACGATTTGTAACACCACGTGGCTTTTCGGTGAAGGAAAACATCGTGAGGAAACAAGCATGCTTCAATTTCGAGGCATGTATTGTACCCACTGTCCATTATGTGGCGACGGGCTCATCCCCCGTCACACTGGACAAAGTTTCGGTACTACTGGTGAAACGTGGATGTTCTGTGGTTTCAGAATTTCTCTGACTACCCCCTCGGGGAATATAGTCGTGAGCATATACATGCATGCATTTATCTCAAGCAGTCCTAACATATCACCCACAACAAAACGAGAAAAATGTAGATGTGCCTCTGTCTCTGTTATAATAAATATCACATGGAAAACAGAAATAATTTTGACGACCCTTGCGATTGACACTCCAATCCTTTTGAAATTTCATGTTTGTAGCTTTTGATTTTTTGCAAATTTCACAACAGGTTTGTAGATATAAACATTTCAATTTTCAAATAGCATAGCATATGCTCACGACTATAGTCCCCGAGGGGGAGTCAGAGATGTTCTGAAACCTCAGAACATCAACCGAAAGTCTGTCTAGTATGACAGGGAGTGAACCCGTCGCCACTTATAATGGACAGTGGGTACAATACATGCCTCGAAATTGAAGCACGCAGGTTTCCTCACGATGTTTTGCTTCACCGAAAAGCCAGTGGTGCTACAAATCGTACATAAATTTCGAAAAAGTCATTGGTACGAGCCGGCCTGGACGGAAGGCAAGGTTACTCGCAACTGGGCAGCCACGGCTAATTTTCACACAGTAATGTCAAATTAATTATTTAACAAAAATTTAAGTTACTTGTAAAATCGATAACTATAGAATATAGCGCACTGAATCAAACGAGAACATAACCATAGACTTCTGTAAAGTTTTAGTGGGATTAATATATATAGTTTTTGATATTTGTAGGGAAACTTAGCTAATAAAATATACAGGGTCCTTCTTAAAATGCTGAAACTTGTTTAAGGGGATGATCAGACCGTCAAACTGAACGTCTATCTCTATGACCATAATCGAGATCGCGAAAAAAAATCAGCTGTCTCATACAAAACTGCAAACCTACTTGCGGCAATTGAATGGGACAGCAGTTTTTTTTTTCGCGGTTTCGATGTTGGTCCTATAGAGAAAGATGTTCATTTTGACGGTCTGATCATCCCCTTAAAAAGTGTCATCATATTAAGTAGGCCCCCATATAGGGTGTAACAAAACACCCTAGTAATACTTAAGGAGGTGCTACAGACCATCAAGCTGAACAACTTTCACTATAGAGCCAATTCGAAAAATTTTTTTTTTCTTAAAACCAATTTCCATTCACCTCTTGGTGGGGATCGGCCGTCAAGCGTACCTGAGCTTTGGTGTGAGACAGGCCTGGTTGAGGCCACTGACGCTCTCAAGATAAACATACAGGTACCACTTCTATAAAGAAGATTGCTAAAAATTCGCATTTTCGTGACAAGAGAGCTTAGATAACAAGGTTTATTCTGGGAACGTAACGTAAGTGGCTTTGGAAGTGTCGATTACAGAATACCAACCGAATTTATACTGAAATAACATTAAGTGTATTCACTGTTGGGAAAGTTATTTAACATTCATTTGGTGTAAAGGATGCTTACTTGTATGATACGCAACTCTTTGGAAATGTTTAATGTTTTTATATTATACAGGATGTAAACTTAAATGCGTTACGTACTTAAGAGGGTGCTTCAGACCATCAAACTGAACAACTTTCACTATGGGACCAACATTGAATTCGCAACAAAAAATCTGCTGTTCATTAGAAAACATCAATCGCTGCCTTACCCAAATATATCATTTCGATTTTTAGTGAATGTTGTTCAGTTTGATGGTCTAAAGCACCATGTTTAATACGTAACGCATTTAATTTGACACCAAGGTATAACAAAAATGCAAGTAAAAATTTAAGGGGGTGGTTTAGACCATCAAACTGAACAACTTTCACGATGGTATCAATATCGAAATCGCGAAAAAATAATCTGATGTTCCATACTAAACTACAAATCTACTCGAGCTAAATGTATGGGACAGTTAATTTTTTTTTGCGATTTCTATGTTGGCCCCATAGTATCCCACAGTAGTAATCGCACTCTAGATATTGGTTTCTAAATTGTGTATAAAAATTTTCATTGACTTTAATTGGTTAGTATTGAGACTCGCAGAATGAAAGTGAACGGAACTGTAAGCGTGTGAACTGTACGCGCGCAGATCGCGTGCCATGCGCGCTCACTATACAAGCCTTTCAAGAGTTGCGCTAAAGAGCATCAAACAATTGCAGTTACGGCACGCGTATTGTATACATAACTTTAGCTTAAGAATTTATATTGTAATAGTTATTAAGTTGTGTTATGTTGTAGAGTTTCTGGCCGCACCTTCTCTACAGCGACAACACGTTCCGACGCGGTGGTAGCTTTAAAAAAGATTTGACGTTTGATAAGTGTGCTGCAAGCTCCTATATTGAATAAATTATATTGACTTTGACTTCGTGTAGCGCGTGCACGGCTCGCGAACTGCGCGTTCGCCGGATGTGGACGCACCCTAAGGCGCAGTTTATATAGAAGAGACGTGTGGAGGTGGCGGATATTCAAAGTAACACAATTATGAACTTTATAGTACGTAGCATAGCGTCGTTTGGAGAATTACGCCCGCGCCTCGAGTCGACGTGACCTGACCCTCTAGCACGATGTCTCTACTTGCGCGCGACTCGGCTTTTTCCCATACTACAAGTCGTGGCAAGCGCGGCTTTCGCTCTCCGAAAAGCGCGGGAACAGGTTATTTTCTATGCAGCGAAGGCGCGTCGCACGCGTGTAGATAAATCATACTAGACGTGCCGGAGGCGCGAGTGATTCTCCTTTACGACAAAAACGATACGTACTATAAGGTTTATATTGTTATACTTAGATTATCCGCCACCGCCACACGTCTCTTCTGTATAAACCATAGCTTAGGAACGAACCATCGTCGCTAAACCAAAATGTTTTTAAAAAATGCCAATATTTTATCAGTAATTTATTTCCAATATCAACGAAGAGGATGTAATAAAGAACGATACAGATATTTCGCCGGTATCGAAATGAACATAAAACACGAAGAGAGAAACATCAGTGGATGGTAAACATGAAACGTTTTATATTATGTGTTTGTATGTATTTATTGGTATTTTAGGGTTCCGTGGTCAAAGAAAAAACCTCGATCGCGTTACAACAAAAAAGTGAAAAATTTGGTTTCTCTTTCTTGTATGATTTTTGACACAAAATTGACTAGAAATACTGTAAAATTCCTTGACACGTACACAAAATTTTTTTAGTAAAACAGTTTACACTCAAACTCAACATAATTTATTCAATATAGGAGCTTGAAGCACACTTATTAAACGTGAAACCTTTTTTTCGAACCACCGCTTCGGAACGTGTTGTCGCTGTAGAGAAGATGCGGCCAGAAACTCTAGAACATGACACGACTTAATAACTATTATAAATTCTTAAGCTAAGGTTAGCATATGCTCACGACTATATTCACCAAGGGGGTAGTCAGAGATATTGTGAAACCTCAGAACATCCACGCAAAAAGCTAAGATAAAGGGTAAGCTAAGGTTATGTATACAATAATACATAGTCTATTTAATTAAATAATTGATACTATGCAGTACTATAATTTAGACCCATGCTATGGTAAAACCGTTATTACTCTCTCAATTTTGCATGAAGATAGAACATAATCCTCCCCGCCACCGTCCCCCCTCCTCACTTTACCTTTAAAATACTTCAGTAGGTAATCAGAAAATGTAATTAAGAATGTATCACCACAGAAAAGTACGATATTACAAGGATAGAGCAATAATAATTAAACAATCATGATATAAAGCTACGGAACCACCAGGCATGTGCCCGATACGCCTTTGGTTAGTTTTATCTAACAAAATTCGCAGAAAGATTGTATTCTCGATTGGATAGTACGTTATGTGGTATAAAAATCTTTCACTTAGTCGAAGAGATAGGTGAATACGATATTTTATCAACCCCCGACGCAAAAAGAGGGGTGTTATAAGTTTGACGCCTATGTCGGTCTATCCGTCTGTTTGTCTGTCTGTGGCATCGTAGCTCCCAAACGGGTGGATAGATTTTGATGCGGATTTGATGATTAAATAGAAAGCTCAATTTTGGGAGAGTGTTCTTAGCTTTGTTCCATGAAAATCGGTTCAGAAGTTTTCATGTAACTTTAAAAATTTTAAATAACATTAAATTACAAATTTTAAAAACCCCCCACGTCAAAAACAAACATTTAAAAGTAAAAATAATGTGATGTAAGCAAATGTATATTTTACTTCTTAACTCTCTTTAATTTGTTACTTACGTCTTCGATCAGTAAAAGATTAGGTAATACTTCCTTACTCACTTACTGATTGAATCAACAAGGACTTGATTTAATTTTTGTTTGTTTTGCGTTCCTAAATGGGGACCTGCGGCCGTAGTATGGCAGCGTGGTATAGCGCTATCGCGCCTTTGTTCTCTTTCTATTTGCACGCGAACGAACGAGATAAAAGGCTTGATATAGCCTTATCACGCGCATCATGCTACGGCCTCTGAGATGTACACACGGCTACAAATCAACCTTGTAGCTTGGCACAGGGGAATGCTATAGCGAGGCTGATCCCTAGCTGTTAAATAATAATATGTTCTAAGGAAATCGAAAGGAGATTTTATTTTATTTTATTTTATTTATTAGGTTTGCCAACAGGCTAACATCGTACACTATTAAATAAATATTCTGGACACAATTCATTAAACGAAGTAGACCCAATTACAGGCAAACACAACTTGAACATAAAAATAATAATTTAAGTTAAGGCTTACTTATATATCGGTATTAAGGTTAAATAATCTAAAACAATACTTTAGATTTACATAATGCATCCATAACTTATCTTAGCTAGATTAAACTAAGTTTACACTAAAGAGAGTACAATGTTTTTTTTAAAGGTAGGCAATGAATTTGAGAATATATCAATTTGTGAAGATTTAGAAAGCTCATTATGTTCACGAAAAATTCGAGGTAGCAAACTATGGTGACCTAAGTTGGTTCTGGCGGTTTTTACATGAAATGGTCTACAATTTATCAGCCTACTATTTTGTCTAGGTACAAGGAAATCAATATGACCCAAAAGTTCTGGACAATCTATGAGCCCTCTAATTATTTTAAATAATAAAATGTGATCCGCAGTCCAACGTCTATGCTCGAGGGAATGTAGCTTAAAGTGTATGAGACGTTCTGAGTAGGTGTTAAGTTCGGATAACTTTCTCTGGTGTAGGCTTAAATAGAAGAGAAATCGCCTTTGAACCTTCTCAATCCTATCAATGTGACATTTGTAGTGTGGACTCCATATAGATGAACAGTACTCAAGAGTTGAGCGTACTAGTGCGAAATATACAAGTTTTAAAGTGTTGCTGGTCCTCAACCCTCTGCAGCTCCTCCAGATGAAGCCCAGAAGCTTGAAGGACTTTTTCACAATGCTATCTATATGTTTGGTAAAAGAGAGTTTATTGTCGAGTATGACGCCAAGATCTCTGATGTCATCCACTTCTTTGAGCCTGTGGTTGTCTATGTAATAGGATGTTTTTAATGGGCAAAGTTTTCTGGAAAATTTTATATGTATACACTTTTTTATGTTGAAGGGAAGCCTATTATTTTTAGACCATTCGGAGATACGCGATAGGTCGTCTTGGAGCTTGTTAGAGTCGGAAAAATTATTGATGGTTCGGTATATTTTCAAGTCGTCTGCAAAAAAGGAAAATTTCGAGTTTTTTATATGTGCAGATAAGTCGTTGATGAACGCCAAGAAAAGGATGGGGCCCAAATGCGAGCCTTGAGGCACACCAGATGTCACCGGAAAGCTCTCAGACTCATGCCCATTTATAACAACTTTCTGGTACCTTGACTAGGATGGGCTGCTTTTGGTAATCTGGATGACGTATTTAAGTCTAAACTCCCATATTGCCTAAAGACCAAGTTGTACAACCAATGTGTTTTGCCCATACCTACTTATGGTGCGGAAGCTTGGACGCTCACTAGGCAAAACCTGCACCAAATAAAAGTCGCACAAAGAGCCAAGGAGCGTACTATGCTGGTCATATCGCTTGTAGACCATGTACCCAAAGTAGAAATCCGTCGAAGAACTAAGGTCGGCGACGGTGGAGACCATGGGCAGGACATTTGGCTAGAAGAGAAGACGGCCGGTGGATCAAGACAATATCGGAATAGTGGCCAAAAGAAGGAAGGAGGTCCGTGGGTAGACCACCGATGCGATGGTCAGACGACATTGTAAGGGTTGCGGGTCGGACATGGATAAGATTGGCACAGGACCGTGAGGACTGGCGCAGTAAAAAGGAGGCCTATGCCCAGCAGTGGGTTGATGTGGGCTGATTTGATTGATTGATTTGATTGAAGGCTCTAAGGAATATTGAATAGAACCCTATGTTAGAACCCGAAGCAGAATATTTAGCAGACGAATCACAAACTCACGGCGGATCTTGACTGTCTAGAGCTTATCAGCGAGATAAATTATACTCTTATTATTGAGAATGAATGAAAATAATGATCACAGTAAGCTACTTCGTAATCCAAATCCGAAATTAATTAAAAACAGGTTGATTTATTAAGATTATCAGATTCAGTCTTGTTTTTATTCGTGAGAGATTTGAAATTTGCGATAATCTTTAGACTCATTTTTTACTTGCTTACTGTATTGTAAATTTTGCTTGATCTGGTGCTTTGTAGTACTCAATGTAATTTGAAGAAATAAAACAGGATTGCTTCTGAAATTTATGTTCAGGTCGCTGTAGGTATTGGTCATTGACCAAGCCCTTACAACCAAATAATAAAAAATGCTGAAATTGATGAGGTGGCTTTATAAGTAAACATTTTAAAATAAGGGTGGTTGTAGCAAGGTTTCTGACCACCACAAAATCACGGTCTTTAGTTTACGTATCTATCTATATATAACAAGCTTAACTTTAATCTCCACGTAGCGAAAGTATGTAAGTAAGTAAGTTATAGCCTGTAGAATCCCACTGCAGGGCAAAGGCTTCCTCTCACAAATAAGGGTGAGAGGGAGTGGGCCATACTCCACCACGCGGGCTCAGTGCGTGTTGGTGGAGGCAAGTTAGTGGTCAACTCGCTGTCAGAGAATTTTCAAACCACCTTAATAGGCCTCTGCCTGGCTTAAGGCGCAATCGTAGGACGAAATTCCTTTGAAGCACCTTTTATTTTTCATTTTTCGACTAGATTTATACAATTTACCGAAAAGTCATACCTCAGTATTTTTGGATAGTTTATCTAGTGAAATCATAAATTGAATACACAATTGGAATTACTTCACTCGATAGAAAATCGTCACAAAGATGACGTATTTTTATGCATTTTGAGACTTTATTGTCGTTTAAAAGAACTTAAAATAGTTTCATATAATTGGTATTTTTACTCACATATTCACTATTAGTCTATCTAGTGAAATCATTGAAAAAATATGTAAAAAGTACTTTTGTTAATTCTTTTTAATCGAAAATACGGCACACGCACGCACTTTTTGGAGGGCTGGGTAATCGCGTTTCTCATAGAAAATATTCATCTGAACCTATGGCCCCTTAACGAATAGTTACTAAAACCATCTGACGGATTTTATGGAAATGATCAGATCGTCAAACTATATTCGAACTGCGAAAATACTGCCGTTCGATGCAAAATCTACTGAATCAAAATAACCGGTACATAAATAAAAGTCTGTTACCAAAATGATGGGACAGCTGATATTTATTTCGCGATACCGATGTTGGTCCCGTAGAGTTAGTTTGATGGTCTGTTCATCGCCTTAGAAAACCGCCGAGCACATTAAAAAAGAACCCATAAACAATATAATTCACAATCTCAAACTAATAAATAATTTCGACATGTTTCCTTAACTGCAGCACACTCTGTATCAACCCTTAATACGGAACGCAATAATTCCTAGACTGGATTAATTTATCACCCTGTTTGTCATTTCGACCAGCCGTAAATCTGCTTAAATTAACCCCCAGAAGGTCCGCAAAAACCAATTTGTTTATATTAAACGTAGGGTTGTTAACGATATTTATTATAACACTTTATTTTACTCGAAAAACTAAGCTAGGTAGAAAATGCGCTCACGTTTCTCACGCCCCTTAAGAAGCAATAGATCGAAAATTTCGTTCTCTGGGTAGTGGGCTCGGTGGCGAAAGTGGATAACGCAATTCTCCGGTTTGGAAGAGTGCGGGTTCAAGTCCCGCCCGAGACATGATTTTTCAATCTTTTATTTGATTCGAAATAGCACAACCTAGGCGTAACATGTTTAAAATCAATAATATTTTAAATAGGTAGAAAACATCTAAAGAAAGATGATTATTATTACACAGAGGTCTGCCTCTCTTGCCCTCTGCCTCTGGGCTCATTGCCTGCCACACAGGATATTGTCACTGCTAGTGAAATGTGTATATTCTGATTATGAAGTATTCGAAACATCTATTCTGAATATAATTTTTGAACAAAGCAAAACTTGCTACATTTGCAACCATTGAAGTTGATTGATAGCTTTATTACCCCGTAAAGGGTTGTGGGTGTGATTTTATACATACGTATCATCATCATCAGCCTCTCACCGTCCACTACTGAAGTGCTGAATAGTCCTTACAAAACTCTATCCTCGGCCTTCATGGCATCCCTTATTCCAAAGTAGAGTTTATTGTATGATAATTTAGATCCCTTTTTGGGTGACGCGGAGAAAAGTATAACTTCATTGTTTCAGAATCGATTTGATTGAAATTCGGACCTTCATTAGTTAGGATGAAACTATTGTCTCTAATTGTCGTACTTTTGTAATTAATTCTCTTCATATTGGACTAGCTATGTCCAAAAAGTCCAGAGCGAGCTCGACTGTCACGATCTAAATCTGTTTTGTTATTTTACTATAGGTAATATAACTAGCCAACATCGAAATGGCGAAAAAAAAATCTGCTGTTTCGTACAGAACTGCAGCATCGACTCGACTCAAATGTATGGGACAGGTGATTTTTTTTTTCGCGATATCGAAGTGGGCTCTATAGTAAAAGTTGTTAAGTTTGATGGTTGAGGGTGAGTAGGTTTGCAGTTTTGTATAAAACGGCGGAGTTTTCATCGCGATTTTCATGTTGGTAACATAGAGAAAGTTGTTCAGTTTGACGGTCTGATCATCCCCTTAAAAAAGTGTCAGAATATTAAGAAGGACCATATTTGTGACGAAACAAGTTTACGTAACAGTGTTCAAAATCCAAAGTTGGCCCTAAACAAGATATCAATGAGGCTCCTCGAGCTAGATGCGACCTCTCGCGGGAAAAGAGCACACTACCAGACCCGTTTGTTCCCCTCTTGGAATGCCTTCCCCCAGGACATGAACTGCCCAGGCCGACTTGGAGGTCTTTAAATAGGCTCCGAATTCAAGTCGGCCAGAGTAAGCAGATCCTGTACAAATGGGGTTTTATCTATGGATCGGTCCTCAGGTGTGGATGTAGTACTGTTCTTTAGACTATGGCCCATCTCATAACTTGCCTGGACACTGCGAAATTGATGAATTGATTGATGAAGCTGCTGACAAGCTGGCACGAAGGGGAGCGGAGGAGGACACCATAGGCCCCGAGCCTTTCTGCGGAATCTCTCGCAACACCTCTAGGCCTGTGCTAAAGGAATGGGCCGTGAACCAAAGCCGTAAGCTCTGGTTGGATACACCAGGACTAAAGCATGCAAAAGAACTTATGACCGGCTTCTCAATCAGACATACCTCGGATGCCATCAATTCAAACCGCAGCGACTTAAGGCTCTTAGTACGAGCATTAACACTACAAGTTAAACAAACATCTACACAGAATGGGGCTTGTAGATTCTCCCACTTGCAGATTCTGCTGTGAAGCAGACAAAACGCCCATACACCTCCTCTGCGAGTGCGAAATGCTCTTTCACAGCAGGAGTCATCTGGGTGGATACGTGGTAACACCATCTGACATTAGAGACCTCCCCTCCAAAAGCATAACACGGTTCATGAAGTCCGTGGGCCTTGGAAATGACCTTTAGTTAGGTCAAGGGTGTCAGCTACAATAGATCTGTGCAGGTCGCGGTAGCTATTGTTTATTGACCAAGCCCTTACAACCAAATAATAATAAATCTCATAACTTGCCCTTTCTGCGCGCATTCTTACCCGCAAATTGAGATTATGGACGCAGCTGGTAGTGACGTCGTGTGGCAAAATCATATAGTATCAAGTAAGACTGTCTAAAGTTGCCACACAGAGCTATAAGACCGATCAAAATTGACTTTTTCATCTGGTCTTATAGCTTCGACAACTTTAGCCAGTCTTATTATTGAACTAAGGTGAAGAACATGACAGTACAGAAAAAAAATGATAACCTCGATATTTAAAAATTTCAGAATTTTTTTTCATTTTTTTTTGTTACGGCCGATTGTGATCTGTAGACTTAGGTTATTATATTAGTAATTTCGTACCTTACAACAATTTCTAAACGGCAATAGGTAATCTTTTTGTTAATTGAACGTTCATAGTTACACCCACCCACCCACGTCCCACATTTTTGACTCAGTAAAGTCAACACATCTTTCATGGGGCACTGTATACGTTATTATAATAAGATACCAGAGGATATTCTCAACTTGCGAGACAAAAAGTTTAAGTCCCATGTTAAGCAAGTCCTCTGTAAAAAAGGCTACTATAAACTCGATGATTATATGAATGACCAAAATGTCTGGTCTTGACAATGTTACACTATATAATTCAATATTATATTTTGTAAGTGTACTTTTTATATACAACGTGTTAATGAATTAACGCAAAACTAGAAAGTAGTTTGTTTAGAATCGAGAGCAGAATCGAATTATCATGGTTTCAACATAGGTAATTTATTTCAAAATATTAAATAATTTGTATGTAAAATTAAAAATTTACTGAACACGATCTCAACCCACCGCTCGGGCACTCTCATCCTACTTACTACCAATACAAGATTCTTAAAATTTATTCATGAGCACGTTAGCGCTTTCATTCATTGCTGAAATGATAACAAATCATTTTTGTCTCAAAACTTAAAATGTGAATAACTTTAAATTTTAACTATCACAATAATGAAATTATTGCTTCAATCTAATTGTTATGTTATAAATCTGTTGGGGTGTATGAGGTTTTGCGCTTATTCATGAACACGTTGTATATATTTTTTAAAAGAAGTGTGTTGTAGAGTTTCTGGCCGCATCTTCTCTACAACGGAACACCTTCCGACGCGGTGGTAGAGTCAAAAATGACGTCAGAAAGCTATCCATGTGATATTATTTTGAATAAAACATTTTGAGTTTGAGTTTGAGTTTGACACAGTACTATTATACCTTATGGGCAAAATACAGGGTAACCAATTTCATCTGTGATACCGGGGCTGGAAAACATAACATAAAACGCCAAAGATTTTAGAAAAGGAGAAGTATTCAAAATTAATTATCAACAACACATCGTGAACCTTAATCGATTCTTTTTCCAAGTGCCGAGTTAAATTGATTGTATTTCTTAGAAGTATGTAATTGAACCTTGAGTTTGTTAACAAGTCATCGATCGAGTTACATTGCACTTGTTAATTTATTATTCAAGAAAAGGGCTTTTAGTTGGATTCTGATAACTGAATCGAAAATAAACCCTTTAAGAGAAGTTTATTCCGAATGCGTAAATGCGCGCTGCATACAAACGAAGTCTGGTGATATTTTCAATACAAACCAATTAAAGTCAATGAAATTTAGAAACCAATCTCTATGCTTGTATCGTGTCCGATTTTCGTTAAAATATACAGTTTCAATGCTAAGATTAATTAAAGATTTGTATGGAAATCTTTGAGGCACTTTAACTTTAAAACTGTACATTTTAAGGAATATCTGGTACGATAAAAACATAGAGATTTGTTTCTAGATTGTTTCTGCAAAATTTCATTGAGTTTAATTGGTTAGTATTGAAAATATCACCAGACTTCGTTTGTATGGAGCGCGCCAACAGTAATATACCCTTAATAAATTCAGAGTTCGGAGTTGTCAGAAACATAGCTATTACTATATAGGTTTTAAGAAAAGACCCTTGTCTATATAGTAATATTTAATGGGGTGGTTTAGACCATCAAACTGAACAACTTTCACTATGTCACTTTCACTACTTAACATAACGTCGAAAAAAGAGTTTAAAAATCTGAGCCGAGTAGGCACTGCAGTTTTATATGAAACGGCAGCTTTTTTAATGTTGTCTCCATGTTTGCTACAATAGTTGTTCAGTTTGATGGTCTAAACTACCCCCTTAAATATATCGGGTAAGGTGTTTTTTACACCGTGTGTATACCGTGTCGGGTTCACTCCCCGTCACACTGGATACTACTGGTGAAACGTGGATGTTCTGTGGTTTCAGAATACTCTGACTACCCCCTCGGGGAATATAGTCGTGAGCATATGCTATGCTATACCGTGTATGACAGTTTTATCAAGGAGAGATAGCACGTGCGACTGCCTTTGAGCGGCGCGTGCTTCCCTTCCCCGCTACACCACCCACCCCTCGCTAAGATCTATATTACCTCGCCTGCCCCAAGGACGGCACAAACTTTTTCTAACTATGTATAGTACTCGTAGGTAAAGATATGAATGAGGTGGTACTTCTAAACGAGGAACAGTGTTAATTTAACAAGAGTTTGAAACTGATCTCGCGTCGACAACAATCTACGTCAAAAGTTATATTGCCAATCTTGACCTTTGCTACGACACGAGCGTAGCACACTCGTAGCGTCTACGATGCTACGCGGCTACGAGTCGATCAATATTTATTCAGTAGTTCTACTTGACTTGAGATGTCTACTTCTAAACTTGACATACATACTAACAAAATGTATTTTTCTATGTTAAAGAATTTTTATTTATTGAACACTTTATTGTACACAGAAAAACTTACTACAAAAAAAAGGGTAGAAGAGGGATGCTTATACAACGTGTTAATGAATAAGCGCAAAACCTCATACACCCCAACTGATTTATACCCCAACTGATTTATAACGAACTAATTAGATTGAAACAATAATTTCATTATTTTGATAGTAAAAATTTAAAGTTATTCGCATTTTAAGTTTTCAGGCAAAAATGAATAGTTATCATTTCAGCAATGAATGAAAGCGGTAACGTGTTCATGGATACATTTTAAGAATCTTGTTTTGGTAGTAAGTAAGGTGAGCATGCCCTTGCGGTGGGTTGAGATCGAGTTCAGTAAATTTTTTAACTTTATAAACAAATTATTTAATATTTTGAAAAAAATTACCTATGTTGAAAACATAATAATTCGATTCTGCTCTCGATTCTAAACAAACTACTTTCTAGGTTTGCGTTAATTCATTAACACGTTGTATAATATCCATCTCGGTCGATATACGTCAGCTAGAGATAGGTTCCCAATGATCACCACAACGATCGGTCCTGCGCTGTCTAGGCCTGCTGGGTATGCCCTCACAAAGTCGACGACCTACCCCTCTAGTATGATCTTGGCTTCTCTCCAAACTATGTGTCGCCGCAAGCACGGCTTTCGCTCTCTGAAAAGTGCGGGAAGTGGTCCTTTTGAATGCTGCGAAGACATCGCGTCTTCGCTTAGCGCTCGAGTAGTGAAACCACACTAGAGCTGGTAAGAGCGTTTAATGTTAATGCCAGTTAATTGGGTTGGTAGTTGTAGCAAAGTTCCTGCCACCCCAAAGCTAATGAGTTTTTGGAATTAATGTACGATTTGTAATACCACTGACTTTTTGGTGAAGGAAAACATCGTGAGGAAATAGGCAGCGGCATGCTTCAATTTCAAGCCATGTATTGTAACCAATTTGTCCATTTTGAGCGGCGACGGACTCACTCTCCTTCAAACTGGACAGAGTTTCGGTACTACTAATGAAACGTGGATATTCTGAGGTTTCAGAATATCTTTGACTACCCCCTCGTGGAATATATGCGTGAGTGTATGCTTATGCTTATGTGTACAATTAGAAATTCATGTTACACGTTCTGTTAACCAAAACTGTACCTCGAATATGCTAATGCATCTCGGATCTATTCGACTATACATAAATGTGTTTCTTGCCGCACGAAAATGACCGTTATTGCTGAAACATTAGAGTATTGATTCGGAACTAGTTGAGTAGAAGTTTATTAGGCATTCATCACACGCTTCCGTGTACGTTGCTGAAAGCAATACCTGTCGATAGGGATAGTGGCAGACTTGCGATTGACTGCGATTAATAAGTGCGTTTTTAAGTTATGGCTCGGATTAATTGCAGCGTTTTTTAAAATATAATGTGCCTAGTATATGTAACCACTCTTTATTTTAGCAGATTATACTAGAAAATTTGTTGTTATAAAATCTAATACGGGTAGTTTTACCCAAAATCAACAACACATTTTCTAGTAAAGTATGCCAAAATAAATAGTTTTTACATATACTACGTGATGTTTTTCTCCGTGTGATGACCTCACGCAGGATCAGAATTCAATTTTCAATAAAATTCATTCGTTGTTGGCAAACGTGTGTAATATACTTTTATTATACTATACTTTAAATTTAAACCGAACTACTCTCAACGGTGAACGAAACTCTAACGAGAAAACCTGCATGCGTTGAAAAAGTAATTCTTCAAATTCACTAGAACGATTTAACCACTTCTAGAAAACTCATCTTGAAACCTTCAATTTGCTAAAAGTGAGCCTTGTTACAACTGTATGCAAGACAACTGGTAGTTGTAGCAATATATCTGACCACCCCGAAAGGGATTATGGTTGTGAGTTTATGTATCTATGTATGTATGACAACCTATTTAGATTTGTAAAGAAATAATAAAATACTAGTTGCACAAAGTTTAAATGATTTTAGATTGAAAGGGTAAACGTTTCACCTTGAGAAATGACTGCAATCTTTTAATTAAGGCACATGAACATTTCGCGATTATTTAGTCGCACGTCTGTGTAGGACCACAGTTAATACAGTAGCCAGGTCGCGTAGGTTTGTATTGCTATTAACTCAAACTATTTACTGGATTTGAATTGTGGATGAGATAGGACCCGCCTATTGGCTCATACTGAAGTTTGCCAATTACTTTATTAACTAGTGAGAGTGAGATGTAGTATGATGGTGAGAGGTATTCGTTGGCCTAGCCATCGATTAAAATGTATATTGGTTATAGATAGATAAGTCGCCTGGGATTTTAGGACGTCTAAATATTAGCTTTACCGCTTATGAGCACAAGGGGGAGCCACAATGTGAAATAAATTGAAAAAGACGGTCGGCCGACACGAGGATCGAACCATAACCACCCGAATCACGAGCCGGTTGTCTAGACCAACAAGACAGAAATTGCTAGAGCGAAATCTCTCACTACTATAGCGGTGAGGTGTAGCGCACTATCGAACCATTTTAGATACGAACCCAAATTCAACACAATAGTGCTTCGATACGTCACCGATAGATGGCGGAAGCTGTCTATGGAAAATCAACGTTCCACTTAGCTTGTATTAAGATAACATAGCATGGGCCTAGTGGAGTACGATATTGGAAACGATCACCGAAGATAAGCAACGTCAACCCCTCTAGTATGATTTATCTACTTGCGCGACTAGGCTTTTTTCCATACTACATGTTGAAGCAAGCACGTTCGCTCTCTGAAAAGCGCAAGAAAAGGTCCTTTTGTATGCAGCGACGACGCGTCGCACGCAAATAGAAAAGTCATACTAGAGCTGCTGGTCTTTGGATGGGTGACCGTTTTAGTGGTATTTCTTCTTGAGCGAATTCTAGAATACATAATTTTGTATTTACATACAAAATTCGTGTCCCTCACTGACTTCAGATAATGCACGAAACGTCGCACTTTCTTGGGAAACTTTAGGGGAGCCGAGCAAGAAGCACATACCCCAGGCATGCGGATGCGAGCAGGACGGCGCGAGCTTTTTTCTATAGTCAAGTCAAGCATCTTGATACCACTCTTTGAAGTGACGGGGATGTGTTCTGGATACATGAACAGAGAAGAGATTGGCTGTTCCGATTGACTTATAGAATCTTAAAAAAAACGCATCGACAATCAGTGAGAACTTTGACCCTGTTTTCTATACCTCATCACCACGACACGATGCCGTCAACTCAAGAAAAGCAGATTTAACCTTCCCGTCCTTACCTTCGCCTTGGATAGACCAGTACCGTTTTCTCCATACAAACGTGTTCCCCTGTTTCCTCCCTAGATAATTACACTAGAGCAAACATTTTTTTTCATGCAATCTATGTTACCTCTGCTATGTCCCTATGTTTTGCTTTTATGCATAAAATAATTACTGTAAGAATTAGGGACTTTCAA
The DNA here is from genome assembly GCA_963924505.1 of Agonopterix alstromeriana. NCBI lineage: Eukaryota > Metazoa > Arthropoda > Insecta > Lepidoptera > Depressariidae > Agonopterix > Agonopterix alstromeriana. The sequence continues at coordinate 11,138,063 of OZ004682.1, forward strand.
AAATGCCCAATTTTATTACCCGTTTTCAGACATCCAGTAAACAAATTTGACGAATATAAACCAAAAAAGCAAAACATACAGACATCCAAAGTTTTTCTCATATTATTTTTGAAAGAATGATTAAAATCGATTTAGTTTTAGAGGAGGAAGCAGGGGAATACGAAATTCTGATTTTGTCAATTTTGTGTAGATAAAATCAGTCCGAGCTGCAGTTATCTCTTTCGCACTCTAGTCTGTGGGAGGCTGATCGGACAAATACGTATACAGTCGGGAAAGCGACCTATTCTCCTAATTTCTTCGAGAGCCCGCCTATCCTCTTAAGCAATTAGCATAAGCATATTCTCGCGGCTATATTCCCCGAAGGGGTAGTTAGAGATATTCTGAAACCTCAGAACATCCACGTTTCACCAGTAGTACCAAAACCAGGATTTAGTTACTAACAATATTAGTTAAGACAACAAAACTCTAACATTAATGTGACTGTACGCGTATTACAATTTATTAGCACCATAATGTCCACTCCATTTGCTATTGACAGCTCGCTATTTAAACTTCGACGTACACTGAAGTGAGAACAAAATTGTTCCAGTTTATACGAGAGAAAGGAAATACGGAAATGATAGAGCGAGCGAATGTAACAGGGTATTGAAATACGTTATGCTTTTCGACGGAAAACTGGTCGATTTCAAAGCGTACAATGTAACAAAAGGAGTCTTGTTGGCTGTATTTTGTTGGGGTGAAAGACTTGCCACCGACTAAACTTGGTGATGTATGTTTCGTTCTTAGGATATTAAACATTTCGAGCGCTTTAATACTTCGGAATGCACTTTAAGGGTATATTACTGCTGGCGCGCTCCATATAAACGAAGTCTTATGACATTTTCAATACTAATCAATTAAACTCAATGAAATTTTGCAGAAACAGTCTAGAAACAAATCTCTATGCTTGTATCGTGACAGATTTTCCTTAAAATGTACAGTTTTAAAGTGCCTCAAAGATATCTATACAAACCTTAAATTAATACTAGCATTGAAACTGTATATTTTAATTAAAATCGGACACGATACAAGCATAGAGATTTGTTTCTAGATTGTTTCTGCAAAATTTCATTGAGTGTAATTGATTAGTATTGAAAATATCACCAGACTTCGTTTGTATGCAGCGCGCATTTACGCATTCGGAATAAACTTCTCTTAAGTTTCTAATTTCAATTCAATAAATTTCAATCCTTCCCGTCTTATCCTATATCTCTGCCCTTCGGGAATACAGTCCAGATCCTGAATTTTTATTATTTCTATGAATTCTTTTTCTGTCAAGTTAATGGCATGTAATTATGTATTTTTTCTGTTCAGTATGTCATAGCACTACCGGTAGCAGTCATACGCTCCGTTCGTCCGAAGGGCACGATATAAGATCACAAGACACACGGCGACACATCAAAAGAAACATAAGCTGGCCGCGCGAGGCTATACATTACTCTACCTACGCACGGCCAACTCATTTTGGTTTTGCGTTGCTTGATGCGTCGTACTTTAAGAGTAACATTCACGAGGGTGTTGTTCTGTAAGGTTTGTAAATTGGACCGTAGACGTAAAAGAGAGTGCTTACTAGGTAAGAAGAGATGCATGATTCGGAACGTAGTGAATGGATTAAAAAGTAAAGGATGACAGGTGTAAAAGGGACGGTATGAATGTGTTATTGCTTAAGAGTAAAAGAGATGTAATAAAGTAGATTCCAAGATGGCTAACTTCGGGTTTTATCAAAGAGATTTATACCTAATAGAGTGAGCCATACTATATCCACTTTTTTTGACGTTTAGGTTTGAGTGTGTGGTGTCAAGTAGTATGGACAAAAGGCACCAAGTGACATGTGGCCTTATGTTTACGGTTACTTTTCACACACACTAGCTCAAAAAAAAGTGGACAGCCGCATAAACAAATATATATAGTTCCATCTCCTTCTACTATTAAAGGTACGTCATAAGACAAAAGAGACTAACTACAATCGTAAATTTATGCGGACTCTATGGAGATCCTTCCTCTGAGGGTTTCATTACGTTTCCTTACACTTCTTTATTTAAATTGTTTTAAAGTTTATTTTTGTTTAACTACTGAACGTTTACCTTTATGTATTGGGATATGAAACATAACTTGCCGACATATGTCGGCCGGGAGGCGTAATTCTGACAAGAAGAAATAGCTTTCTTGGGGCAGAAATATAAGAAAAAATATTTATTTTTTTGTGTCACAAAGGTCGAAAGGGATGAAAGTGTTTTTGCGATATATTACAAAGTGTAGCTTATGAGGGTAACATTGATAAACAGAATGTTATTTATAAGCTTTGGTTTGTGGTAAATTTATGTGTTAAAGTGGAATACCTACTTCACATACTACATAAGCATATGCTCACGATTATATTTCCCAAGGGGGTAGTCAGAGATATTCTGAAACCACAGAACATCCACGTTTCACCAGTAGTACCGAAACTCTGCCCAGTGTGACGGGGGGTGAGCCCGTCGCCACTTATAATGGACAGTTGGTACAATACATGCCTCGAAATTGAAGCATGCAGGTTTCCTCTCGATGTTTTCCTTCACCGAAAAGCCAGTGGTGTTACAAATCGTACATCAATTCCGAAAAACTCATTGGTACGAGTCGGCTTGGACGGGGATTGAACCATCGCCTCCTGCACTGCAGGCAAGGTTACTCGCCACTGGACTACCACGGCTTCAAATACAGGGTCCTTCTTAATATGATGACGGTTTTTAAGAGGATGATCAGACCATCAAACTGAACATCTTTCTCCGAAAGTAGTTTGTTTAGAATCGTGGGTACAATACATGTCTCGTGGGTGAAGCATGCAAATTTCATCACGATGTTTTCCTTCACCGAAAGCATAGCATGCATGCATAGCATAAGCATATGCTCACGACTGTATTCCCCGAGAGGTTAGTCAGAGATATTCTGAAACCACAGAACATCCACGTTTCACCGAAAACCCAGTGATATTACAAATCTTACATAAATCCTGAAAAAGTCATCAGTACGAGTTGTCCTGGATGAGGATCGAACCCTTTTTGCGTAAAAGCAGAACAGATAAAACGCGGGCGAAGCTGCAGGCTTTGGTAAACAAATAAATTATGTTGCTCCATACCCAAATTAACAATATCACAGAGTTAATTGCTTATAAACCAAACATGCCAAAGACATTGGAAGTAAATTAGGTTCGTCGAAGTTGAAACAATATATTATTGTATCAACAGACGTACATACGTACGTAAACTCACGACTACAATTCCTTTTGGAATTCAACTTTTTCTATGGGACATAATTATGGCGATAAAAATTCGCAGTTCCATACAAAATTGTAATAGAATGGGACGTCAGATTTTTATGTTGTGATTTCAATGTTGGTTCCATAGAAAAAGTTATTCAATTTGATGGTCTGATCATCCACTTACAATAGTTTTAGGTAATTTTGTAAAACATCCTGTATTAGAAAATATTCGTTGACGGCTCGGCCTACTGTGCCGAGGATCGCGGGTTTGAATCCCGCAAGTGACAAATATTTGTATGATGAATATGAATATTATTTGTACCCAAGTCATGGATGTTTGTATGTGTATTCTATATCGTTGTCTATTCATCATAATACAAGTCTAGACTAGATTCTTGTACTTTAAATGTGATTACATAATTTGTGTGACAATGTCCAAGATTATTTATTTATTTAAGTGATTAGATTAGTACATTACTGCAGCGGCCAGCAAAAGAGGCATTGATGGACGAACGTGTAAATGTGGGCCGAGGCGAAGCAGAGGCAAGTAAGTAAGTAAGTACGTAAGTCCATCAATGCCTATACTTCATTCTAAATAAGGACGACGAGATTTTCCGATTCCTATTTAGCTTTCTGGCCAATTCTGATAAGCAAATATAATTTATTAATCAGAAAGATGTTACTATCCGACATATCTTGGACGTTACTAAAGCTGTTTTAAGAATAAGTAAGAGTTAGTGTTTCAAATCTCTGTTTCTATAATTAAAAAAAACCCTTAAATTTTCGTTGCTATTATGAATGGAGTATAGTTGTGGCCAAGGTTTGTATAGTACTTTTCTCAAATAATGCGCGGAAATTAAAATATAATTACTTTTCAAAATCAATGATGAACAACAAACCACAATATTTTTTCCCGCGTTACAGTGTTTTTTTTTTCAATAAACTGCTTTCTATTTGCAAGCCAGTTCGAAATTTAAAAAAAAACCTTTGATAAGTCACCTCCTTGGTAGCCATGTTTCGGAGTAAAAGATCGTTCCATTTTTAAATCACACGACAGATAGGTATGAGTTTACTATGTGAGTTATTTGGCCGCTAAACCACGACAGATATTGATTTTCATACAACTTTTGCCGGCCGCTGCTCGCATGTATTTGGCCAGTACAGCAATTTCGATTTATCTCGAAGAAGGTTGTCAAAATAATTCTCAAATTCCCAAGCATGTTTGAGTAAAGACATTTTTCTCCGTAAATGTACATGACAGATCGACAGCTCGGCACAATAATAACAGATACATGATAATTTCGTTGAAGCTGGAAGTAACTTTATTAAATCCTTAGGGTATTAATCAAATGAGTTGAGAAAAGTTTGACAGCTTCGAAAGTTTGTTTGAAACCTTATCGCCAAGTTACTTGTTACGAAGCAGAGTCTTAATGTTATGTATTCTTTGGAGATTGGAGACGTCAGAGACCTCGAAAGCTATCCGTGGTTTATAACTTTATTTTTACCCGACTGCGCCAGAAGGAGGGTTATGTTTTACGAGCATATGTATGTATGTATGTCTATTTCTTTGGCATGCCTTACAGCCTAAACGACTTGATGGATTTTAAAATTAGACGTGTCTTTTTTTTATTACCTGTGTCATCCCACTGCTGGGCAAAGGCATCCCCTTTAATCTTCCAACGCGAACATTTTTTGGTGGCCTACTTCTCATAGCTGGAGAAATTAACTCCTTTTTATTTTACACTTTTTAGTTTTTTCAACTTTCGATCGTTATAGATCCTAAATGATCATTCAAAATGAAAAATGATTAGAGAAACCTAAAGATGATTTTCAAATACCTATAGTACTCCATTCAAAATAGCAACGAAATTTAAAGGCCATTTTGCATAAAATCTCGTCGTCGGAGTATAGTCAATGATACCCCACTCAACATAGCTCGTCAACTTTTTTTTTCTTTCATAATTTGGCGTCTGGTTGTCTCTAAGAGGAAGGATCTCCATAGAGTCCGCATAAAGTTGCGATTGTAGTTGGTCTCTTTTGTCTTATGACGTACCTTTAATAGTAGAAGGAAATGGAACTATAGATATTTGTTTATGCGGCTGTCCACTTTTTTTTGAGCTAGTGTGTGTGAAAAGTGACCGTAAACATAAGGCCATATGTCACTTGGTGCCTTTTGTCCATACTACTTGACACCACACACTCAAACCTAAACGTCAAAAAAAGTGGACACTTTACAATTGGTATGGCTCACTCTAGTCTTAAAGAGAGATCCTTCCTCTTAGGGTTGTCTCCATATTGAATTTTGATTACTGTCATGTCTTTAATAACACTCGCAAGATTAATACCAATCTATTGATGTAAGATGAGAGTGCAATCATCAATAAGAAGTAATCGTAAGAAGAATCCCTTCCTTTGCGTCGCGCAGTCGGGTAAAAAACGATTTCACTTACCTATTCAATGGAGACTACTGTTTTTGTAACCCTCTTATATCATATAAAGTCATACATGAACGGAAATGAAAACGAATATGTACTTATAGTACTGTAGCCCCGGGACTTTTTAATTACCAAAAAAGATTACCCATTGCCGTTTGGATATTGTTGTAAGGTACGAAATTACTAATTTAAAAACCTAAGTCTTAGAGATCACAACCCCTCGAAAGAAGAAATAAAAATAAAAAATGAGTTTAACATTTTTCGAGGTTTCGGTTTTTTTTCTATACCGTCATGTTCTTCACCTTAGTTCTATAACCATACGTAATAGTAAAACCGTCTAAAGTTGCCATACAAATCTATAAGACCAGATGAAAAAGTCAATTTTGATTGATCTTATAGCTTTGTACGGAAACTTGAGACAGTCTTACTATTACGTATGGGTGAGTATTGAACTAAGGTGAAGAATATGACAGTATAGAAAAAAAATGGTAACCTCGAGATTTAAACTATTTTCATAATTTTTTTTCTTACCGTTGGTTGTGTGCTCTTAGACTTAAGTTTTTATATTTGTAATTTCGTACCTTACAACAATATTTAAACGGTAATCGGAAATCTTTTTGGTAATTAAAAAGTCCCGGGGCTGCAGTACTATTATTTTTTATCTTCTTTTAATGAAAATGTACTTCGATCCTATTTTCCATAATAAATCTGCTATAATTCATTCTACTTGAACGGACCACACACTATATGGATAAAAACAGGAAATTGACATAAAGGTTTTTGTGAAATTACAGTAGGATCATCGTCACTTTTATGTCAAAGAAAATAACGTGCGGGAAATATCGTTTAGTCATAGTATACAGTGGTTCTCAAACTTTCATGATTATGTTGATGATAACTTTTTTAATACAGCGACTTGAAAAATATAAGTGTATAAACTAAATATAATATATTCTACAGTGACATCCAACATCAATATTTTTTCTTTTATTTACAATCTATATTTCAAAAATGTTACAACTAGTTCAAAATTTAAAATTTTACTAGTGTTCCCATTGACAATTTTTATGTAAAATGGACCAACATTGTTATTAAAATCCAAGAAACAGTTCTATAAATATAAAATTATTTAGCTGAATCTTCAAACTGTGTTTGTTATCGGTCTGCTGGAATAAATCTCTTTAGAGATAAGCTCGCTCTTCGACATGTCTACTCTAATTGTTTTATCTGTAATTTATGTGTTATTTTGTTTTTTGTTAAGGATGCCCAAACGTAGACCTCGCGACTCAGGCTTGCCTCGTTTTTGGTGTACCGTTTAATGTAATAGTTTTCAGCAAAAGTTTAAAAATAAAAAATTATCTTAGGTATCTTACAATAAAGTGTAACTAACAAAATTTAAAAAAAAAAGCTTAGCTTTTGAACTGCATTTCAAAATAACTTTCATTTAAGTATTCTAGATTCAAAGGATTTATGAATCTTTGAGAACGTTGTAAAAACGTATCAATTTCATACATGACTTGCGTTTTGTGACAGTGTTCATTCCTTAGCTGACTAAGCTTTAATAGAACTGTAATATGACTTATTTTATAATGTAAGTTTCCACTTCTTCTTTCTTGTCAGCATGAGTAATCATCATCATCATCTTGGGCGATGGACGTTCACTGCTGAACATAGGCATCACCCAAAGATCGCCACAACGATCGGTCTTCCGCTGCCCTCATCTAACGGGTTCCCACCGCATTCACCAGGTCATCAGTCCACCTTGTGGAGGGCTTACCCACGTTGCAGCATGAGCAAGATCCTATGGCACTGGGGAACATGCACCAAAATTATAATGAGGAATTATCTTAATAATTCAATAATAATGGTTGTGAATAGAACATTACTGAAAGATTTATTCTTTAGTTTTTACGAAATATTTCAATTATAAGTAACGTGGATCGGAACGTTATTTCAAAAACCAATCAGCGCAAAGTGACGAAGTGGTTAGCGACTTGCGTGCGTTAGAAGAGGACGGCAACATATGATAGCGGATGATTTGTGATGAGCTTCAGGCGTTGAAAAGGAATGACGTCACGTCTTGGCAGTGAGTGAATGGCGCGGTATTTGAAAACTCATCTGTTGATTTGCAATAAATAAATGATTTGTGCATATTACCCCATTTTTGTTTTTGGAATTCTTATGTAAGCCTATACAATGTGTTAATGAGTAAACGCAAAACTATAAAGTAGTTTGTTTAGAATCGAGAGCAGAATCGAATTATCATGTTTTCAACATAGGTAATTATTTTCAAAATATTAAATAATTTGTAGGCCACCAAAATAAGATTCTTAAAATATATTCATGAGCACGTTAGCGGTTTCATTCATTCCTGAAATGCGAAACCAAAATAATGAAATTATTTTTCAATCTAATTATTTTGTTATAAATCAGTTGGAGTGTATGAGGTTTTGCGCTTATTCATTAACACGTTGTATAAAACTGTGCAAGTTCCCCATTACTCATGATGTAGTGGAAACATTAGCCAGTCAGCAATCGTTTAACAAGACTAACTGCCCAGGGTGCGCCATTGCAAACGGGAGATCGCAACAAGAAAAAAGCAAGGCTATTAGAGAGCCAATTCCAGAGATCATTTATGGCAGGGTGCGCCAGATGAAGTCAATATGCTGAAAAGTCCTATGGTGAAACGTCTTGAAGGTGAAACTTCCAAAAACGAATCGTTCTGTCGGCGAACCGGCCCATGGCGAAACATCGTTTATGTGAAACTTCCAAAAACGAATCGTTCTGTCGGCGAACCGGCCCATGGCGAAACATCGTTTAGGTGAAACATCCAAAAACGAATCGTTCTGTCGGCGAACCGTCCCACGGCGAAACGTCGTTCGGAGAACAGTCTTAAATTCAAGTCAGGGTTTCGTCACGAGGAGGCAGTTTCCACTGTATCTGGAAGTGAGTTAAATCTGAGAAAGAGACACGTAGTGGATCGTTAGACTGCTCCTTGAAGTTAAACAAAAGGAGATAAGAAGAGAAACAGAGAGAAAGAGAGAGAGAGCCTTTACTTTGGAAATTGATACGATCATTGGAACACCCTTTTGTAATTTTAAGTTTTGTGTTTCATTTACGTATAAGAAAAAAAAACATAGCATAGCACTGTGGTACACAAGAACTATACACGTACAACACAACACAATACACAACACAATACACAACACAACTATATTCTCCGACAGGGTAGTCAGAGACATTCTGAAAAAGTAAAAACCTAAGAGACATTTTTGAAACAGTGATATCGCGATTTATTTTCGTGAAACGCCATCTATACTTAATTCCAAATAAGGACGACGAGATTTTCCGATTCCTATTTAGCTTTCTGGCCAATTCTGATTACCAAATGTAATTAATTTATTGGATACATATACTATACGACATATCTTGGTCGTTACTTAAGCTGTTTTAAGAATAAGTGAGAGGAAGTGTTTCAAATCTCTGTTTCTGTAATGCAAAATAGCCTTCAAATTTCGTTGCTATTTTGAATGGAGTATAGTTGGTCATTAGAGAACAAATTTAGTTTCTATGGGAGTTTTTTTCCATTCAATGACACCTCACTAGATTTTAAAAAATACGAATTTTTTCCAACCCCTCTTTCGTTGTATGTTGTCGAAAAAAATTGTTTTGTTCATAACTAACTACATTTCAGTTTTTGGGTTACTGTTATCTGTCTTCATGCCAAATTCAATAGGTGTAAAAATGAGCGAGTTATTGAGGCGGGGCATACAGACAGACAGACTGAACGAAAGTATAAGGGTTCCTTGCTTGACTACGGATCTTTAAAAATAAAACAAAATCTTTTCTTTTTGCTGATTCAGACTTTCCATAAAAATCACTTACTTAATTTCCGAATCAGCAACGTAGGCTTCGTCAAACCAGAATAACATCCTTTATATAAAATTAGCAAAAAATTTCGTCAAAGGCAGAACACAATATTGAAATAACTATGGGAAACAAAAGCGAAAGATGTATAATTAAAATCCACTCAAATATATTGAAAGCTACCACAAAGTAATTTACAGGATTTTCTGTCGACACTGGAGTACAATTAAGACGGAACCCCGTTACGGTATATTTTAACTACATTTTCAGTGCATCGCTGTCACAGAAAAGAGATATACAGTAAAGCAACTTCATGCATGCGCCTGAACCTTAGACCATAATGACTAGGGACGAGCCTCGCGTTAGTATTCCCCTCTGCCAAGTTACACGAACAATTGACGATGTGATCATTTGCATACAATTTTATACCTTATCACTAAACGACACAGCCTGTAATTGCGGAGCATTAACTTCGAGACTATTTTTGTAAATCAAAATCAGAATCTAAAGTAATGGAATAAAATGTAAAGTTCAGGATTGCATGCTACCTCGTCCCCCGCAAAAAGTGGCAAAAAAGTTTGTTAGTAGAATTACACGCGTGACTCGTTTAGCGGGCCGTGTACTCGACCCTGTTATACCATGAGATTTTACTATTTTTATTATTAATTTTGTATTAAATTTCGTACAGCTCTCCTAGTGATTACATCTAGAACTAATTTCTGCCATACGAAATTGGCGACATAACTACAGTAGTAAAGTACTGTGAAAACTCATGGTAGGCCTACTGGTCTAAGGGTCGAGTATACGGCCCGCTAAGGTACTTCAGAGGATCTACCTCGAAATTCGATTTTCGCATTAGCGTGAAAGTTTTCGTTCTAATAACAACACTAATCCAATGAAGTCAGAAACGGTCACGATATATCAAGAGTCGAATGCCTGATTATAGAGCCAGTACTTTAGTGAGCCGTGTTCGTGGCGCTTGGTTGTGTGCGTGCGTCGATTCGAGCGCTTACATGAAGTTGTTGTACTGTATTTCTCTTTTCTGTGTCGTTGTTATTTAAAATTCTGTTTACATTGTAAAATATTTCACTATCCAATTTTATTTTTGTATGTTTTTAGTATGCAAGGGTGGAATATTTTTATTAGTATATTTATTTTTGGATGTTTCATTGTATTTTATTTTAATATTATTATTTTATTTTTATATTATTATCATGTCATCGACGTAGTTACGAGTAGAGGGGAAATTTTATTTACTTGTTGCTTTTGAAAATTGTTAACTCTTTCCTCAAAGTTTACTAAAAAGTTCTTACTACTTACATGTTGTATCCATTACATGTGTTATCGTTATAGGTTATACAGGGTGTAACGATTGAATAATAATGAAATGAGTGTAGCCACAATCAAGAAAAAATAAAAAAAATCTGCTGCCCCATACATTTTGGTCGAGTCGGTATTACAGTTTTGTATGGGACAGCAGATTTTTTCATTTTTCTTCAATTGTGGCTCCATAGTAAAAGCTGTTCAGTTTGATACTGTCTGTCATACTGTCTGTATACCCCGCCTCAAGAGGAGTTTTCTAAGGAAAAAAAATGTTTTTTCACTTCGATGTTGGTCTCATAGTGAAAGTTGTTCAGTTTTATGGTCTAAAGCAACCTCTCAACTATGTAAAGCAATTTATGACTATAACGGTTTAATTTTAACAATACAAGAGAAATTATTCATCGCAAGTTATCAAAATGATATTTATTTAACTACACTAGGTAGTTAAATAAATATCAGGATAATTTGAAGTGATGTTAACATTTGGATAGAGTTTAGAATTTTTCTGAAGCTCTAAAACTTAACACTACTTGGTTCCTAGAAACAACTTCCGTAGAAATGCATTTTATTTTGTTATTTTTAGAAAGGGTGATTTATTTTAGTTATTTTTATGACTTTAGTTGACCAAATGTTGGTTAACGATTGTTAAAAAAAACCAATACAAATAAATGTTACGCATTTAAGCCCATTTCTACATCGAAAAATAATAGGCGCAAAAGTCTCGTCAGAGATTTAATATTAATCATGCATATGCTCACTATATTCCCCGAGGGGGTAGTCAGAGATATTCTGAAAACTCAGAACATCCACGTTTCACTAGTAGTACCGAATCTCTGTCCAGTGTGACAGTGAGTGAGCTCGTCGCCACTTGTAATGGACAGTGGGTACAATACATGCCTCTAAATTGAAGCATGCAGGTTTCTTCACGATGTTTTCCTTCACCGAAAAGTCTGTGGTGTTACAAATCGTACATAAATTCCGAAAAACTCATCGGTACGAGTCGACCTGGACAATGATCGAACCATCGCCTCCTGCACGGCAGGCAAGGTTACTCGCCACTGGACCACCACGGCTTCCACCGGACCACCACGGCTTAGATTTAATATTTTCAATCTTTTAAAAAAGTCTATTCATCATATTATTCGAATAGAAAAAACGGTTCTTAAGGGTATATTACTGTTGGCGCGCTCCATACAAACGAAGTCCGGTGATATTTTTAATACAAGCCAATTAAACTCAATAAATTTTGCAGAAACATTCTAAAAACAAATCTCTATGCTTGTATAGTGTCAGATTTTCCTTAAAATTTACAGTTTTAAAGTAACAGTGCCTCAAAGATTTCCGTACAAATCTTAAATTAATCCTAGCATTGAAACTGTATATTTTAACGAAAATCGGACACGATACAAGCATAGAGATTTATTCCTAGATTGTTTCCGCAAAATTTCATTGAGTTTAATTGTTTAGTTTTGAAAATATCACCAGAGTTCGTTTGTATGCAGCGCGCATTTACGCATTCGGAATAAACTTCTCTTAAGTTGAGTGAACCCACAAAGGGGACTAATCATTTTCATAAAGTGGTCTCTTTAGTCACACTTTTAATCTTTTCATGAAAGGGAAGACTTAATTGTCTTTTCTCAGAAAGGCACTGTTCGGCAAATTAGAACATCTCCTCAAATATTCCTAGTCAAGTATTTTTTGAGACTATCTATTCCAATCTCAAGGATTGTTCTTTGAGCAAAAACAAATAAAAGAAAAGAGATGGTGGAGCCTCGTGGCAAGCTCAAACGCAAACCGCGCGAACACCGCGCGAATAACACAACCGCTCGTGGTCAAACTTGCAACGTGACTCCGTCAAGTGATTGTAGTGTGTCAAGAGAAATGTTTTCGACCAGTGTGTACCTATACTGTCAGTGATGGCTTAACCTTCATCCTGGGTCACAGAATAGATACTAATATACAGGGTCACAGGTCCGGCAATTCAAACAACGTTTTGTATTTGACACTTTGAATAATTATTATATGGACTGGTTACGCGTGTAATTCTACTAACAAACATTTCTGCCACTTTTTGCGGGGGGCGAGGTAACGTGAAATCCGCAACTTTGGATTTTACTCCCCATAACTTTAGATTCTAATTTTGAATGTTAAAAATCATGAAAAGTAGTCTCCTGTGAACCCCAAACGTACGAAGTTCGAATTTATTATTTCGCAATTATAGGCTGTCTCGTTTAGTGATAAGGTGTAAAATTGAATGTAAATGCACAAGATCAAATGTGCTTATACCGTGTCAGAGGGGAAATGCTACCGCAAGGCTAGTCCTTATAATAATTAATCAAAGATTTGACATGATGGCGTTCACACATGCGCACTTGGTGCAAATTGTCTTTGACATATATCTTTGGTTGACTTACCACGCATCGTATGAACATCATCTACATTTCGTTACTTTTTATTGTTCGTTCTGTTATTAAAAATAGTATTTGAGCTTAAGAATGTGAATTTAGAGTTATTTTTCAACGTATTTTATGCACAGAAAAGACTCAATTAGATGTATTAAAATCCTTCCCTCAATATTCCCAGAAAGTGTGAGGTGAGGTGGGGTATCTGAAGTCAAAGAGAGGGGGGGGGGGGGCGTTCTGTATGTAGAACTATATACTATTACCAAAGTCAAAGTCAAGTCAATATAATTTATTCAATATAGGAGCTTGCAGCACACTTATCAAACGTCAAATCTTTTTTAAAGCTACCACCGCGTCGGAACGTGTTGTCGCTGTAGAGAAGATGCGGCCAGAAACTCTACAACATAACACGACTTAATAACTATTACAATATAAATTCTTAAGCTAAAGTTATGTATACAATAATACATAGTCTATTTAATAAAATAATGATACTATACAGTAAAGTAAATAAACTATAAGCTAGTGACCTCAGGCCCAAGCATTTTGATCATTTAAATAATCATCCAGTTTATAATATGCTTTTTACAGAGGACTTTTTTGATTTGAGTTTTAAACATGTTTTCGGAAAGATTCAAAATGGTCTCGGGGATTTTATTATAACAACGTATAGAGTGACCATGAAAGACGTGTTGACCCTACTAAGCCGAAAGTGTAGAGATATCAGTTTATTTTTGTTTCGAGTGTTGTAATTATGAACATCACAATTTTGTGGAAATAAAGAAAATTTTTTTCTTACATATAAAATGTTTTCATAAATAATCTGTCCATAAACTGTTAAAATATAAATTTCCTTAAAAAGGTCGCGAAGCGTATCACGACAGCGCAGACCATATACAACGTGTTAATGAATTAACGCAAAACTAGAAAGTAGTTTGTTTAGAATCGAAAGCAGAATCGAATTATCACGGTTTCAACATAGGTAATTTTTTTCAAAATATTAAATAATTGGTTTGTAAAATTTAAAATTTACTGAACTTGTTCTTAACACACCGCTCGGGCACACTCACCCTACTTACTACCAAAACAAGATTCTTTAAATGTATCCATGAGCACATTAGCACTTTCATTCATTGCTGAAATAACAAATCATTTTTGCCTCAAAACTTAAAATGCGAATAACTTTAAATTTTAACTATCAAGATAATGAAATTATTGTTTCAATCGAATTATTTTGTTATAAATTAGTTGGGGTGTATGAAGTTTTGCGCGTATTCATTAACACGTTGTATAGCTCGAATTGCCCGTTTCTGTAGGATAAAGATTGTCTCAATGTCTGCATCTTCCTATTCTGTGATAGGATGTAAATGTGCATTTCGAGCCTGTTTGTATGAGGTGTACAGGATGTGGCCATGCGATATGGAGCGGTATCAACGGGGCCACACCGCAAAGATTTCGCCGCATAATTTGGTGTTGGCTCCAATGTGAAAGTTGTTCAGTTTGATGGTCTGAAGGAACCTCTAAATATACCTAAATTACCAATACAACCAGGGAAATATGTCCACTTTCAATCTAAGTTCAGATCATAGTCCCCGTTAAAACCCGAGGTCATTTAGTAATTGAAAATCAATCATGCGCGGTAGTCAAAGGGTACAAAATCAGGTTCTACTAAATATTTCTCTATTTCGCTTCGAATAGACTGACGAACGCTTTGTCGGCCGTGAAAACTATTTAGCCCAGCAAAAATACGTGTCGAAAGTAAATAATTTATAATAAGCAATTTTTTTTTGCTAGATTGTTTATATAAATGACATTATATTATTAACGAATCCAACAAAATTTCGAATTATTAGTTTTAAGTACTAAAATTTTAATTGTTTATTTATAGTGTCAGATTTGTTTCTTTTTTTCATTTTTATTGTTTGTTTTAGGTTATGGGTTTACATACACTGTGTAAAGTATTTCTTAACAACGAAGCGGTTAACGGTCTGACGAAGCTTGCATGCGGATTTAATCTTGTGTGCTGCCATTGACGAAGGTTGTAGCGAATATAGATGTATGTGATTAAGATTGGACGAAGCCTGCGTTGCGGATTAGATTATTGTTGGTATATTGTTTTGAATTTAGATAATAAATACATATTTCTTTATTTGTACTTATTTAAAAACAAAGGTCCCGAGGTGATGTTTCTTTGGATTTCCTTCTAATTTAAAAGAATAGAAATTTATTTAACAAATAACATAAAAAATGGTATATAAAAGTTTCTGCCAATTTTACATGACTTTTTTTTACTTCGAATTGTTATTTACTTTCGCCATACAAGCGTACCGTAACTTTACTGGGCTAATTAGCAAAAAGTGGCTAGGGATTTTAAGCGCGCGAACGTGGTGCATTCTGAATGGTCAATATCATTTCGTGCGCTATTAAAATTGATGAACTGCGCAGTAACATCGGTAACACTTATAATGCTATTACTGTAATGCCTACACTGTTTGGAGATCTCTCTAGTACGGAGAGTAGAAGATTGCAGTGGTGGTTAGCGCAGAGAAATGAAAGCTTTTGAGTCTCAGTGCGTACTGATTTATTACACTCGGGTTTTCTCGGGGCACCGAAGGGGCCACGGGGAGACAGTATCGAGGCAATGGCCTCTGTTAATACAGCCGAGTCCTTAGGGGGCGCCTAGGCGCTTGTAGAGTCTTGCTACCGGAGAGGTCGAGCCCTCCAGGTGGGTCCCCCGTTGGGGGAGGCCCGGTGAGCGACCTACGAGCCGGTAGCAGGTCAATCCGGGGGGGTGTTACTGACTGGGGAGGGGCACACGGTCCTGACGACTCGACAGGGAGTCGTGGACGTGGGCGGGCTCCCCAGTGAGGTAAGGCGACTAGCCTCAGGGTTCAGGTCCGTGGGCTGTGCGGCATAAGGGCAGGAGCAGCTCTAGCGCTCTCAGGATACTTCTCGAGGCGTCTGAGCCGCTCCTTGAGGTGCCGTGTGATCAGCTCCTTGTCGGGGAGGGGAGGGGCGACTGAGACGCCTTTAACTGATTTATTAGGGCATTTGCCCCTTGTTATATAAAAATCGACGGTTCCCTATTCGTTGATAAACCGCCGAGTAAATGTACATGTGGATATCCCCACACACTGTATAAACAATTAGATTGGTAGAATTCTCTGATTGATATCAATTGCTAATTGTAGTAGATTATTATATTACATATAATTTGTGAAATTCTGGAGACGGTTAACCCAGAGTCTGATATCAATTTATGTAGGTACTTCGTAAATTCCTAAGCCAAATTAGACGCTATCGACATTATTGAAATTACATAATATTTTGTGTTAAGTTTGTTGATATGAGATCGAATAGTGTAGAACATTTTGACATACATAGTTAGAGCCACAAAGTGACGAATACATAATAATACCACACCTTCATTATTGGCATTTCCTCGCTAGGTATTCTCTTATCTATTTTCCATTTCAAATAGCGACGAAATTATAAGGCTATTCAGAATTACAGAAACAGAGATTTGAAATACTTCCTCTCACTTATTCTGAGAACAGCTTTAGTAACGTCCAAGATTTGCCGGATAGTATATCTTTCTGATAAATACATTATTTTTGCAAACCAGTATTGGTTAGTAAGCTATACAGGGTGTAACAAAACACCCTAGTAATACTTAAGGGGGTGCTTCAGAACATCAAACTGGACAACTTTCACTATGGATCCTCCATCGAGAAAAAATTAAAAATCAGCTGTCCCATAGTACATTTCGTATGAAAGAACACGATTTTTTATATTTTATTTGTTCTTTTCTACAATGCAAGGTTGCTCATCCATCTCGCATCAACGCTATCGATAGATGACGATTTGGAATGTTTTTATTTTTATTTTTAATGGCTTTCGGAAAATTCCTCATTAGGAAGTACCTAACCGTTTTATTTGCAGATTTCACAACACAAAGAAAACTAGAAAAACTAGCATTGTCAACTCTCAGTCTGCTATATACAGTTAAAAATGACTTATTTGAACCTGGCAACCCTAGAGTTGCGGCAGATTGAGAGGTGGCAACCCTAGTTTTACCAGTTCTTTATATCGGTCTCCTTCAGATGGCACCTCAATTACTTCCCAAGCAGAGGTGCTATTGTGTAACTCTTTACGATTACGATACAATACACGAATACGGATCGATCGTGGTTAAAATTTCGTATTGTGTAAAAAAATTTCCTCGAATCGGCATGAAATGAATGTAAATAGAATGATTTTCACACAAATTTCGCGTCTGGTTTTTGCTTTGTCAAGAATTTGAAGAAATAAAAAGGCCAATTAAAATTAAGTAAAACACGGATTTGCAGCTTCAAACTTACACTAAAAACGAAGAATTTTCAATTTTGAGACATAAAACCTTTTTTTTTCAAAATAAACGGAATCTTACCAATAAATATACAAATTTTTATTTAGAATGCAACTATACGAACAAAACGCAAACCAGTGGCAACATTTTTAATTCTCTATGGTTTTTCAAGTTCTGCTACTCGATACTAGATGGCGCTTCAAATGTCTTTATTTTTTTTTATTACAACGATATGAGACATGAAAGAATGAGAAAACGCCATAGATTTAACACTATCGCTGTTTCGTTTGCACACATCTTTGGTGCTATTTCGAAAAAATGTATGATATTCAAAACGACAATGTCATAACGTAAAATTTTATTGTAATAAATTTTACAATCGTTATATTATTGATACGAAATGACAATTACCATACCATACTGGAAGGGAAGAGAGGCAGAGGAAGACCTAGACAGAGTTATCTAGCCCAAATGAAGGAAGATGAGATGATGACGATTCCACATGAAAAGAAAATTGGCAGCAAAACCGGGAAGCACGGCCCAACAGTAGGACAGCAATGGCTGATATACCTAATAATAAAGTGAAAAGTTGTTCTTGGACCCCTAAGACGACACTCTGACCGGAAAAACCACAACTTTGTCACGGATAAACTGTCCCAAAGTAAGTTGAAATTTTATCAATTTCTGGCTAACACTAACGAACACACAATTAAAGTATTTATTCAGAAAATTCTGCCAAAGCTATCCATGTCAAATCTACACATATAACAGTCACCGCTAGTACAATACATTTGGTAGTAATTAGGTTGACTCTACAAAAAAGAGAGTTGAGTCTGAGTCAATCAAACAAAATGAGGTTTTCTATTGCCCGTCAACTCATCATGTTAAAAATTCAACAAAAAACAAACAGGAGTCTGTGTTGTGAACAATAATTAATATGATTTCGTTATTTATCCATCTGCTCTCCGTTCTACGTTAGTGGATATTGTTCAAGGGGAGCGGAGAAGAAATTTCTCATATTTGTGTGGCGTTATCAAAGCAGAGATAGGCGGAGTGGAGTTGTCACGGTCAGGGCAAAGAGGGTCCCATACAAAATTGGACGATATTAAAGGGAATGTTTTTGGGTAGACTAGGTAAATAGTAGCAATTCGGTTCTGTTGCTGTGGGTCACAAGATAACTAACATGCTCGTCGCTTCGCTCCTCGCTAACCTAACCGAGTAATGAAGAGCTATCTCGATAACTGTGAATCCTAGCAAAAAAATAGCTAATTTTTCGAACCCCTGGGGTACCCGTAAACCCACCCTTCCACATGCAAAAATGAAAAAAAAAAATAAGTCCAGCCCCCATACAAATTTCAACCGAAAATTCGACTAAGTCGATGGTTCATACAATTTCGATCAAAATTTTTCTAAGTCTCGAACCCTTCTTCCGACACTTACATAGACGACAAGTTTTGAAAATTTTACAAGTCCAGCCCCCATACTAATTTCACCCGAAAATTCGACTAAGTCGATGGTTCAAACAATTTCGATCAAAATTTTTCTAAGTCCCAGCTCCATATAAAATTAGCGTAAAAATTTTCACCCTCTGCGACACCCTAACCGTTGTCAGCGGTATGCGGCGTGACCATACATCTCCACTCAATTCCAGTATACCAATTTAAATTTGTTTTTATAACTTTTCAGATAAGCTACATCTAACTAACCCAAAAATTGCTGAGAGTCATAACAAAACCACAGAAACAGCAAACAAGAGAAGAGCTGAAGTCGCTTCCAGAAGTCTTTGGCAACATCAATCAGCAGCTAAAAATGAGCACTAATTTAAAATATCAAGGTCCGGTAGCTACTTTGATCAACATTTAAGTATTTGTATGATATTTCATTGTATAGGTTGTTTAAAAAGTAGGCGAGGGGGTGAGGTCAAATTGGTATGAGGAAGAGAAGTAAAGTATGTAGGTATTATTACTCTTTCCTATACTGTTGGTATAATGGTTGCCATGCCGGACTGGAAACGGGCTCGAATTTCTGGCCGGGTTCAAATCTTAAATTCTCTATGGTTCAAGGGGAGCGGAGAAGAGATTTCTCATAATTGTATGGCGGAATCAAAGCAGAGATAGGCGGAGTGGAGTAGGTAGTGGTGTACGGCGTGATAATACAACTCCACTCAATTCCAGTATCATCATCATCACAGCCTATATACTTCCCACTGCAGGGCACAGGCCTACCTTCAGTGAGGGTGTATGGGGGTTAGTCCACCAAGTGTGCCCAATCGGAATTTCTTAACATAACATAACATAACATAAATATTCTTTATTTGCACACCAAAAACATACAGCTACAAAACAGAATACTAGAACGTACGTACGTTCTTCTTCAGCGTATGCAGGTTTCCTCACAATGTTGTCCTTCACCGTTTGAGAGTAGTCAGTATTACGTACATACGTTAGAAAAACTCATTGGTACATGGCATGTCTTCCATGCGGATTCGAACCCAGTCCTCAAGATAGAGTTTCCATAGCTCTCCGCAACGCGCCACAAACGCTCTTATTACAGTATCATCATCATCGGCCTATATACGTTCCCCTGCAGGGCACAGGCATACCACTCTAGGAGTCCATACCTCTCCGCAATGCGCCACCGAGCTCTCCAGCGTAATGTGACACTAACTATACTGGACACCGATTTAACTTTATTTTTATAACTTTTCAGACGAGCTACATCAAACTTACCCAAAAATTGCTGATATTCATAACAAAACCACATAAACAGCAAACAAGAGTATATCATACATATGGGCTCGCACTTGTAAGCTGAGTGAGTGCGGGTGAGACAGGAATACACTACTGTCATTCACCTTCTGTACATCCGAGGGGGTGAGGTTAAATTGGTATGAGGAAGAGAAGTAAAGTATGTAGGTATTAGTACTCTTTCCTATACTGTTGGTATAATGGTTACCATGCCGGACTAAAAACGGAATCGCGGTATGGTCATGGATGATATGTTTGTTTTGTTGTATGGTTTCCATAATAAAAAGTCCTATTATGTATTTTTAGCGAGTTCGGTGTGTAGAGTAAGACTCAGTTGCTTTTGTAGGAGTGAATAATTTATTGTAAAAACTTAAGCTAAATATATCTAAAATAAAGTATGTACAACTAGTAAGGAAATACAGATTCCAATTGGACCAACGGGATGCAGCACGGGCCGCGGTCTTGTGCACCTGCCCCTCGCACCGCACGTCTAGTCTTGTTGTACTGTGACCCATGATATCTTTCAAGTCAACAGTGTATGTAAAATCTGTAAATAAAACATTATACTTTACCACATTATGTATTTTTATTTTATTCTAATATTTCCTGGAGGGGATGGCAGGCTACTATAATACTTTTTTCTTGGGCATTGTCACACAAATAATGATGATGATGATGAAATGTAACTTCAGTATCAGTTTACAATGGGCTCACTAACAGTTACCTACACTGGATAGAGTTTGGATTTGAAGAATTTTCTAGTGCGAGATTATATCAAATGAATGATGAAAGGTTTATCGATTTAATATTGATTTATTTCTTGTAAAGTTTAAGAGTTATACATGGTGCATAAATATTGTATGTCACGATATTTTACTCGTGGATAAATTTAAATAATGTTCATAATTTCCCAAGATAACTAAGATACTCAGGAAGAGTTGGTGCCGGTGACTCATAGAGAGACCTTTATCCCACCAGTGTGGGAAGAACGAGCCCAAAAATAATATTATTTCGAATCTATGTTATGATAGTTCTCATATAACCTTATTCAACTTACATAAGCATATGCTCACGAATATATTGCCCGAGGGGGTAGTCAAAGATATTCTGAAACCTCAGAACATCCACGTTTCACCAGTAGTACCAAAACTCTGTCCAGTGTGACGGGGGGTGAGCCCGTCGCCACATAATGGACAGTGGGTACAATACATGCCTCGAAATTGAAGCATGCAGGTTTCCTCACTATGTTTTCCTTCACCGAAAAGCCAGTGGTGTTACAAATCGAAGATAAATTCCGAAAAACTCATTGGTACGAGTCGGTCTGGCCGGGGATCATACCATCGCTTCCTGCCCGGTTACTCCCCACTGGACCACCAGGGCTTATTCAACTTGTAGGAAGATTATTTACCTATTTTTAACATATTGGACTTAACTCTGATAATAGGTACCTACCTACCTTAGCTATGTGCTGTGATGATGTCAGGGGCATATTCACATAATATAACAACTGTTGTCAGTCTCTTCTCCGCTGCAGCATGAGCTACAGATCATTGTGTGATTGTATCATTGATTGCTCATTGGTTGTAAAGATTAGCCAGCCAAAAATAGTCCCATGGCAGTCTCTGCTAGCAATATTGAAATATTTGGGAATTTTCTTGCTAATTTTAGATTTTTTACTACCTCCTACTTGTAAGAATGGCTTGCTTAGCTCCTCGCAGGGTCTTAGCACTTCTAGAAAACACACTGCAGTACTCTTTCTAGATTGTTTTTATGTAAATAATAGATAACCAGCTAATTTCCAGTACCATTTTCTTGCTAGATTTAGGTAGTTCTAGATTCCTTGAAGTTCCTTACTGCTTGTAAGAATGGCTTCTTTAGCACCCTCGCAGGGTCTTAGTACTTCTAGAAATCACCCTGGAGTACTCTTTTTAGACAGTTTCGACGTAAATAATAGATAACCAGCCGATTTACTTGGCAGGTTTAGATTTCTTTAATTTTCTTATTACTCTCTTACGAGTTGGTTTCTTTAGCTCCCTCGCAGGGTCTTGGTAGTTCTAGAATTCACGCTGGTGTACTCTTTTCAGACAGTTTAAGTCTAAATTGTAAGTAACTAGCCAATTTCCAACACAATTTTCTTCTTGCTTATTTACACGTAAAAACGCTTGTATCACATTTTTCCTATGGATGTACAAACAAATTGTAGAGTTTTAGTTATATATTCACTGCTTTATTTGTATTTTGTTAGTTAACTTTTGTAAAAAATGTTTAATTAACATCTAATATCACAGTTTCATTCCGATTGCGGTAGCTCTTGACTTGCCGTAATCATTTGACGTTTCCAATCTACACGATGAGTTACAAAATACAAATATTGGTACTTATGAAGGGAAAAACCAGGGAAATCATTCATTCATCCGAGTGGGATCGGTCGATCGGTCGTGTTCGGTTACACAATACAAAAATGTTCGTTTGGCAGCCGAACTCTTATTGAACTGTCAAAATGGTTCGATCAATCGTAATCGTCAAAATTACACAATAGCACCACAGATCGGTGGGAAAAATGGTACCATAAATCATAATGGTAAAGGTACTTGCGGCAAGATTTTGCTAGGCAACCCGGCGGCGTTGTATGAACCCCTGTCCAAACTTTCACTTAAATCACATTTCGTTCACCAAATAAATAGGTGCATAATTTTGCGGTCGGATCTTGCTATACAGGGTCCAACTTAATATGCTGACACTTCTTTAAGGGGACCATCAGACCGTCAAACTGAAAAATTTTCTCTATGACACCAACATCGAAATCGCGAAAAAAAGTTTCCTGTTCCATACAAAACTGCGAACCTACTCAAGCCAAATGTATGGGACGGTTGATTTTTTATTCGCGATTTCGATGTTGGTCCCATAGTGAAAGTTGTTCAGTTTGATTGTCTCATCATCCCCTTAAAAAAGTGTCTGCATATTAAGAACTTTGACTATTTATATGTGGACTGGTTACGCGTGTAATTCTACTAACAAACATTTCTGCCACTTTTTGCGGGGGGCGAGGTAACATGAAATCCGCAACTTTGGATTTTATTCCCCATAACTTTAGATTCTAATTTTTTTAAAAATCATGAAAAGTAGTGAACCCCAAACGTTCTAAGTTCGAAGTTATTATTTCGCAATTATAGGCTGTCTCGTTTAGTGATAAGGTGTAAAATTGAATGTAAATGCACAAGCTCAATTGTGCTTATACCGTGGCAGAGGGGAAATGCTACCGCAAGGCTAGTCAATATAATAATTAGTCAAAGAGTAAGAAGGACCCTTTATATTGAAATAAAATCTAAAATCCGTGACTTAATTATGTAATCTACTCTAATTATATAGCTCTCTCCAATTATGTAGTCTACAAATTACATAATCCTAATGAGATTTGTTCAGTTAAAATTGATCCTGCGATCACTTTTAAGATTATATTTAACGTAATCAATACTATACCTACTCGTTTAACTTTAAAGTATATTTTACCCTGTCTCCTAAAAGTGGATTAAGACGTTTTTGAAATGAAATTAGTGATTAATAGAATCTATTGTCTACAATTTCAGCATGCGAATATATAATGGATATCACTAATTCGGTTAGGATTTGGGTCTATTCGGGACGTGTAAAGGTTTGAGATGGAATTCTCAGTATCTTTTACAGTCATTTTATGATGGTCAAACCTCCTGATCATATCTATAAACCAGTATTTCTAGATCTTTTAACAGGTAGCTCAAAAGAAACTGGATTGTGTTGTATAACGTTGGAAAATCCATTTTAAAATGAGCTTGAAATGTTTAGTATAAATGGGATGGAATTTACTTCTAATCGTATTTTTAGAGTACCGTACCGTATTTTTAGAGGACAAGGAACCCTTATACTTTCGTTAATTCTGTCTGTCTGTCTGTAACAGATTAAAAACTTTTCTTCATTTTCTACTTATAGAATGGCTACGGAACCCTATCATGGGTGAGTCCGACACGCTCTTGGCCGGTTTTTAGGGTTCCGTAGTACGTTGTCGCTACGGTATAGGCCCGATTTTCAGGGAAAGTGCGACATCGCCTTGATGTTGTGGGTTTTAGGACTACGTGGCTGATTTCTCTGTCAAACGACGCGCCTTAACGTGGGATACAAAAAGCAAAAAAAAAATTGTAAATACCCAAAAACCTTTTTTTTTTTAATAAAAAAAAAAAAGTGGTCCTTTTTCGAAAAAAAATCATATCTTGAAAACGAAATGCGATACCAAAAAAATAAGAATTTGTGCTATACCGGTTTATTTTTTTACCGTTCCTAATCTTTCAGGGGTGGTCCAGACCATCAAACTGAACTTTTTGCGATTTCATGTTTGGTCCAATAACAAAAGTTGTTCAGTTTGATGGTCTGAAGCACTCTAACCCCTTAAGTATTATTAGGGTGTTTTGTTACACTCTGTATAATCATAGTGAAAAAAACTAATAGTGGAGAAGCTCAGCGGTCGCGGCGACGGGTCTATGCTCGCTCGGTATGCGGGGGACGGGCGGCGTACCGTAATTGAATTCGGTTTGAGGGTACGCGCGCAGGCAGAGCGGTCCGGGCCGTACTTCTCCCGGCCCCGCACACCGCGCTCGATTTACTTGTCGCGACTGCTGAGCTTCACCACTATTCGTTTTTATTACACTATGATTTAATAGTGTTTATTTCGTATATACTACATATTTCAGTTTATCTGCGAGTACGATGTCGTGGTTGCAATTGCAACTAGAATCTAGTATACAAATTAAAGCTGTAAATCTCCGATTTAAAGTTCATTTCTGTGAAATAAACTAAACGGTCGAAACAATTGTGCGAATAATTTCACAAACAAATTTCTACAGAATTTTGCTTTCATTAAAATTGACCTATATTTTCGTTTTCCTGAAAATTGTAGTGCAGCGTTAATATTATTTTACTATTTGAATATTACAGGCCTTTGGGTTATTGTTTTAAATTACCCAATCAACTTTACAATACTTTCAGCACTGCGTTGATAATTATAATGTAAGGACATTTATAGGGTTCCGTAGTCAACAAGGAACCCTTATAGTTTCGCCACGTCCGTCTGTCCGTCTGTCCGTTTGTCCGCGGCTTAGCTCAGAGATGCTTAAAACTAGAAAGCTGTAATTTGATATGGGTCTACATATTTATCACGCCGACAAAGTGGTAGAATAAAATCTTGAAAAATATTTTTTTAGTGGACCTACACAAAAAGTTGGGATGTCATTTTTTTTTTCTCGTCTATCCCACGGTGTGGGGTATCATTGGATAGGTCTTTTAAAAATATTGTGAGTGTGGGATGAACATTTTTCGATTTAAGGATCCGTTTGCGAAATATTAAGCTTTAAAGTGAAAATTTTTGTTAGAGTCAAGTGTCGTCAAAGATTTGAATGGAAATCTTTGAGGCACTGTAACTTTAGACTTCATACAAACATAGAGATTACAGTTTCGAGATTGTTTCTGAAAAATTGCATTGACTTTAATTGGTTAGTATTGAAAATATTACCAGAGTTCGTTTGGATGGAGCGCGCCAAAGCACCCTGGTAATTTAAGGTGTAGTTTGGACCGTCAAACTTAACAACTTTCACTATGGAGCCAACATCAAGAAAAAATGAAAAACCTCTCAATCAATGCACATGCTTCGTCAGTCAAATTTATAAGTACCTAACTAAAGTACATTAAAAAATGCTGTACTAATATATTTTATGTATTAAATCCAACGGGTGCGCGCGCCTGACTGCAATTCCTTGCTCGGCTCCCCTCAAGTTTCCCCAGAAAGTGTGAGGTGAGGTGGGGTATCTGAAGTCAGAGGGGGGCGGGGAGTGGCCGTTCTGTATGTAGAACTATACAACGTGTTAATGAATAAGCGCAAAACCTCATACACCCCAACTGATTTATGACAAAATAATTCGATTGAAACAAAAATTTCATTATTTTGATAGTTAACATTTAAAGTATTTCCATCTTAAGTTTTGAGGCAAAAATGATTTGTTATCATTTCAGCAGTGAATAAAAGCGCTAACGTGTTCATGAATACATTTTAAGAATCTTGTTTTGGTAGTAAGTAGGGTGAGAGTGCCCGAACGGTGGGTTGAGATTGAGTTCAGTAAATTTTAAATTTTACAAACAAGTTATTTAATATTTTGAAAAAACTTACCGATGTTGAAACCATGATAATTCGATTCTGCTCTCGATTCCAAACAAACTACTTTCTAGTTTTGTGTTAATTCATTAACACGTTGTAAAATAAAACTTACATAATTATTTCTATATTTTATCTCCAAACCATGTAAACTAACGTTAAGCTAGATAGACTTCTAGATAAACTCTAACATCGGAAGCAATCTCAACTTTCATCGCTGACGCCGCGAGCGCGTTCTGAAGCGCTGACTTCGCATAGTTCATGAGAGAACATTTGAAGTACCGTAAATGATAGCATAGTATATGCTCGCGACTATGTTCCTAGAGGAGTTAGTCGGAGATATTCGAAATATACTATAGGTATACAACGTGTTAATAAATAACACCCCAACTGATTTATAACAAAATAATTGCATTGAAATAATAATTTCAACATTTTAATTATTAAAATTGGCAGTTATTCGCATTTTAAATTTTCTAGCAAAAATGATTTGTTATTATTTCAGAAGTAAATAAAAGTGCTAGCGTGCTCATGGATACATTTTAAGAATTTTGGTTTGGTAGTAAGTAGGGTGAGTGTGCTTGTGCGGTAGGTTGGCATCGAATTCAGAAAATTATAAATTATACAAACAAATTATTTAATATTTTGAAAAATGTAACCTATGTTGAGACCTTGATAATTCGATTCTGCACTCGATTCTAAACAAGCTGCTTTTTAGTTTTGCGTTAATTCATTAACACGTTGTATACAGAATAAAACGTCATTAAGTGCGTTTTCGTTTTTACAGAGAAAATGGGGAGAGGGAGACCTCTAATCCACCTGGTTGACGAATGTACAGAGAGACATGAAAGCGTTAGGACTCCGTGAACAAGATGCCTACCAAAGCCGCGTATAACAGGACAAGGCAAGCAGAAGAAGATGGACAGAATAGCCACCCCGAGTGATGTACTGGACGATCAGCAAGCATTATTAATGCTGATTGTCAAATGTCCTCACCATAATGGCAAGTCAAACTGAGTCATAATCATTATTGTGACCGTTATTTTTAATCGATGTGTATTGTAGAGTTTTTGGCCGCATCTTTTCTGCAACGTAACACCTTCCGACGCGGTGATAGAGTCAAAAATGACGCAAGAAAGCTATCCAATACAAAATTTTGAGTTTGTGTTGTCGGACACAGCGACTATTTATTCACAGCTGAGAGCGGTGTTCGTGTGCTGTCAGGTGGCTGACGTACCCGATATTTGCAGTAAATTTACGCCCACACTCTCTGCATGTCAGCACCCCTCCGACTAGATTATAATGGATGACCGCAGGTGAACAGGCCTTCTCAGCTCGTTGCGTTTCGCATGGAGGTCCGAATTTCGTGCTTGTTCAAACGCATGCACCTTAGTGTTTACAGTGTGTTGTGTGCTCGGTTTTTAGCCAATATCTTGTAGCTTTACGTATCAACGTCACATCTCTTCATGTGATGCTTCAGCACATCTTTATACCGCAAGATTTGGCCACGTTGTGTCCGTTTTCCCTCCTGAAGTTCAATGAAGAAGACGCGCTTCTACACTCTATCATTAGACATCCGGGAAACATGCAGGTCAGGTCAGATACGCCTCAATCTCAGAGACATTTGCACGTCCTAGAACCTCCGTATTCCTGATACGATCAGAGGTTCTATTGTGTATCAAATCAACATGACGATTTTTGGCAGTTCTTAACGATTCTGCTTCATAAAATGTAGTTAATTTATCTGAGACAATGGACACGATGTTAAACAGAAGCAAAATATTCCTTAAAAATTGTATAGTATACTCATAATATGTTATCGATCTTGAAAACGATAAAATCGCAAGCTTACACAATAGCTCTACAAGCCAGCAAATGTTCATAATATCGCGTAAGCAAACTCAATAACACACCATCAAGACGATAAAAGAAGATTATGAATAGACCTGCCAACAGAGGAATCTATGATGGTAGATACAAACTCAAAATGTTTTATTCCAAATAATATCACATGGATAGCTTTCTGACGTGTTTTTGACTTTACCACCGCGTCGGAAGGTGTTCCGTTGTAGAAAAGATGCGCCCAGAAAGCTGAATGATGATGATGATTATAACTAACTATCCTGTTTCACAGTTAAAGTTATCTAACTCAATTTAACTAAGACCATGTTATATCTCGTTTCTTCCCATTTCAAACTATTTAAACTTAGTAGCGAAAGTTGAGTCGCTAAGTAACTGGTGCAACTTTAGAATTCTCTTTGACTTGAAGTAACTGACTGAAAGGTATAATGTATACTATTACTTCGTCGCTTTTAAAGGGGTTGATTTACATACTAACAAAGTTTTCTGTTTGTTTTTTAACAACTTTAAAATGGAAAAGGTATAGATTTTATTTTCTATTTGCATGCGCCTTTTCACCGTGTCGTTGGTCCACCTTCTGGCGGGCCAGCCCACACTGCGCTTTCTGGTACGCGGTCGCCACTCCAGAAAATGTCTGGTCTTGACAATGTTACACTATGTAATTTTATATTGAATTTATATGTAATTGTACTTTGTATATTTTGTTTTGTTTAAAAGAAGTGTGTTGTAGAGTTTCTGGCCGCATCTTCTCTACAACGGAGCACCTTCCGACGCGGTGGTAGATTCAAAAACATGACGTCAAAAAGTTATCTATGTGATATTATTTTCAATAAACAATTTTTGACTTGAAGAACTCTTCGGCCCCATCGGATCTGTGAGCAATGTGCCCGGCCCATTACCACTTTAGTTAAGTAATTCTTTTGGGCTATGTCGCCTACTCTGACTCGGCTTCCGACGACCTGGTGAAGGCGACGGGAACCCGTTGGATGAGGGCAGCGCAGGACCGGTCGTTGTAGCGAACCTTGGAGTAGACCTATGTCCAGCGGTGGACGTCTATCGTATATACAACGTGTTAATGAATAAGCGCAAAACCTCATGCACCCCAACTGATTTACAACAAAATTAGGTTGAAACAATAATTTCATCATTTTGACTGTTGAAATTTAAAGTTATTCGCATCTTAAGTTTTGAGGCAAAAATGATTAGTTATCATTTCAGCAATGAATGAAAGCGCTAACGTGCTCGTGTATACATTTTAAGAATCTTGTTTTGGTAATAAGTATGGTGAGAGTGCCCGAGCGGTGGGTTGAGGTCGAGTTCAGTAAATTTTAAATTTTACAAACTAATTATTTAATATTTTGAAAATAATCCTATTTTGAAAACATTATAATTCCATTCTGCTCTTGATTCTGAACAAACTACTTTCTAGTTTTGCGTTACGAGTAAGATGGTTGAAGCCGTGATATACATATTATTTCACTAGGGATATAGCTATATACCGTAATATACCTATAGCTAAAATAACTATCTTACTAGACTAATCTAGTGCGGGATGCTGTCCTTTATACATCACCATCCAATTTACTAAGTCAGCCACAGATTTTACAACATTATCTGATTCAGTCGGTTAGGTTAGCGAGGAGCGAAGCGACGAGCATGTTAGATTTCTGTTGACTACAGCAAATTACCAGAACTGAATTATTACTGTTTCCAATATTTTGAAAAAAGAGTCATGGTCCCCGCTACGACAATCGTAAGGTAGTTATGAACTTCTTTCATATAATTATATTATGGTATACAGGGTGGAAAGTTAAGATGGGGCACAAAGCGTAGCTACCAGAAGCATTAAATCTACAAGAAAACGTTATTAGGAGACTAACCCTAACTTTTGGAGTATTTTACTTCTGCATTCACAGATTTTGAAAAAAAAAATTATTGTAATCGAGAAAAACTGCAATTCTCACAAAACTTTTTTTCATCTCATTCGACCCTCTTGCTGATAAGGAACACAAGTCTCTATTAGGAAAACCGAGGTCGAAGAATTAGAACTCTCAGAAAATGCAAAATTAAAATCCGTGAGTTTCCAACTAGTCAAATTAACAACTCTTTATCAAACATCAAAACGCGTGCTTTGTATGAAATATTGTACTAAAAATTTAATAGAGACGTCATTGTTTTGATACTTTTTGTAGTTTATCCAGTTATTTAAAATAGTATTCAAGCAACAGTATTACTAAAAATGTGAGTTTAGCGTTATTTTCAAACGGTTTATTTACTGAGCAGTTAAAACTAAAATGTATTTTATATAGTCAACTCCCCTATTCACATACCTTTTGTAGACACTTTCCAAATTTTTAGGGGTGGTTCAGACCATGAAACTGAATAACTATTACTATGGGAGCAAACCTGAAATAGCAAAAATAATGTATGTACTAGTAGCTATACATAGCTATAACCCTAGTGAAATAACTATATCACGGCGTCAATCATGTTATACTGCGACATATACAGTATACACTATCCGTTATACAAGGTGTTACAAAAATACAAATAAACATTTAAGGGGGTGGTTTAGACCATCAAACTGAACAACTTTCACTATGGGACCAACATCGAAATAGCGAAAAAAAAATCTGATATTCCATACTAAACTACAAATCTACTCGAGCTAAATGTATGGGACAGGTGATTTTTTTTTTTCGCGATTTCGATGTTGGTCCCATAGTGAAAGTTGTTCAGTTTGATGGTCTAAACAATCCCATTAAAAGTTTAAAATTTTTATTTTTACTTTTGTAACACCCAGTATACAGATTATTATGTCGTTTTGTATAAAATAAAATTTTAACGACTGTATACTCGTACGAGTAGGTAACTCACTTGCAAATGTTACCTAGCTATCTAAGTCACTATTAATTTCTATTGAACGTCTGGACGGAGTTTGAAACGTGTTCAAGCCAGGTACGCGAGAAGTTACTAGCAGGTTGGAAATGTGTTCCAATTTGTTACCAATTAAATTAGGTAGTAACTATTTGCAGTATCTTAATATGCTGACACGTTTTTAAGGGGATGATTAGATCATCAAACCGAACAACTTTCTCTAAGGCACCAACATCGAAATTGCGAAAAAAAAACAGCTGTCCCATACATTTGGCTCGAGTAGATTTGCAGTTTTGTATAGAGCAGCTGTTTTTTTTCACGTTTTCGATGTTGGTGCCATAGAGAAAGTTGTTCAGTTTGATGGTCTGACCATCCCCTTAAAAAAGTGTCAGCATATTAAGAAGGACCCTGTAAAGGAAAATAACGATAGATTAATTAGCTTTATAGGTATGACAAAGGAAACCTAAGAAGCGGGTAGAGCTAACAATGAAGTTAGGCTTACAATGGATCTTAAAAGTCTATTTAAAAATCAGAAAGAGCAGTTGAAACTTTATGTAAACTACTTTCAGATGCTGAATTTATTTACTTGAAATTGAGTTCCAGCGTTTTGTTTTTGCATTGTGCACGGAATATAAAACCGGCCAAAAGAGTGTCGGACTCGCCCATGATTGGGTTCCGTAGCTATTGTATAAGTAGACAAAGAAGAAAAGTTTTTAATCTGTTTATCTGATACCGAAGAGAAAATTTTGAAACACAATGATAGCGCGATTTATTTTCGTGCGATTGTATCCAGTTTGTCATTAGAAACAAATATATTTTACTGTTTTTTCCCCAACACTTATCCAATGACACCTCACTAGATTTAAAAAAAAAAAATTTCCAACCCCTCTTTCGTTGTATGTTGAAAAAAAATGTTTTCTTCATATCTAATACATTTCTGCTTTTGGTTTACTGTTTTTTTTCTTCATCCCAAATTTCGATTCAATAGGTGGAAAATAAAATATGCCCAAATCATTTAATTATCGCAAATCAAAACTTGGCTTTTCAAATTCCGCGCCAAAACGCCCACTGCCATGACGTGACGTCACTCCTTTTCATGACGACGCGTGAAGCTCACAAATCATTCGCTATAATATGTTGCCGTACTCCTCTAACGCACGCAAGTTGCTAATCGCTTCGTCACTTTGTGCTGATTGGTGTTTGAAATAACGTTCCGATCCACGTAACTTATAATTGAAATATTTTGTAAAAAATAAAAACTAGAATAAATCTTTAAGTAATGTTCTATTCACAACTATTATTTTTGAATTATTTTAATATTGGTGCAAGTTCCCCATTGATGAATCCGAGTTTAATAAAAGGTCCAGCCTTATCCATTGAAGACTACTGTCAACGAATCGAATGAATGAGTACCTACAGGGTGTAACAAAATCATCATCATCATTATCAGCCCATCATCGTCTACTGCTGAACATAGGGATCTCCCAAGGCGCGCCACAAAACTCTGTTCTTGGCCTTCCTCATCCAATCGCTCCCCGCTACTTTTTTAGGTCCTCTGTCCAGCGGGCAGCAGGGCGTCCCACACTACGCCTACCAGTTCGCGGTCTCTACTCTAACAAACATAATAACGCAACATAAACATAATAGCATAACAAAATACCATAGTAATATTTAACGGGGTGCTTCAGACCATCAAACTGAACAACTTTCACTATGGAAGCAGATGATATATTCTGAGTGGACGCTAAACATTAATCCTAAACAAAACAAACTTCTATTCACACCAACCTTTGAACAAACGTTATTGTAACCAGAGGAAACCGAGCAAGAAAATATTCACGGCGGAATATTGTTTGTATAAACAACAGATCTTTTGTATAAAACTCTCATTAGGAGAAATAAATGGCATTTCATTATAATAAATGCTACCAGCTTTTGTTTTCAGGTGCTGGGGAAAAATCATTTGTAGCTTTCTCTTGTTTTGTGGAGAGTTTTAGAACCTTCCGACCTTTTATTACGGAGGAAGACAAACATTTGGGTCTGCATTTGTGATGGGAAATCTAAATAGAGGAGGATATTTTGGATAACATTTGTAGTATGAATTTTATCGAAATGAATGTGAAATTATCTTTGATCAAGAACATAGACTTGGGATTTTCGCTTACTCTAGTGAACTTAACCTCAGCGTAACCATGTATGAGATAGCCATAATAGTTTGAGAACATACGATTTACGTACAAACGCGTATCTTTCATGCTTGATATTTGTCAGTGGCGACGGGCTCACCCCCCGTCACACTGGGCAGTGTTTCGGTACTACTGGTGAAACGTGGATGTTCTGAAGTTTCAGTATATCTCTGACTACCCTCTCGGGGAATATAGTCATGAGCATATGCTTATGCTTATGCTATGTTTGTCAAAAAGGCTGTGTGAAGTGCCAGCATTTTATCGTGCGGAAGGTAACCCTTGATACAACTGCAAGCTGAGGCTTGGTATTAACATTAACTGAAAAGAGAAAAACAGGCTCTATAATCACTAATCAGCTATAACAACTTTGTTTGAGCAAATATAATTTGATTCTTATTAGGTAGGTATCGCAAACGGGGACAACGAATATTTTTGGTTGGTTATTGGTTTGTCCCCGCCTGCAATACCTACCTAATAACATACAAATTATATTTCCTCAAACAAAGTTGTTATAGCTGATTAGTGATTATAGAGCTTGTTTTTCTCTTTTCAGTTAATAGGTTTTTTTACTGTCGGGTTTTTTGTTTTTCTTAATAAATTAGTTTTATCATACGTTATAGTCTAGTGGCGAAACGATAACATACAAAAGTACTACAATATTTATATATTTAGAATCGTCTGTTTACTAGCTTTCATGTGAGACCGTATTGTTATTTTTAACAAAAATAATGTAGTCTATGTCACTCTTACAAATCCATCAAGCCGTTTAGGCTGTAGGCCGTGCCAAAGAAATAGACATACAAACATACATACTTACATACATACATACATACATACATACATACATACATACATACATACATACATACATACATACATACATACATACATACATACATACATACATACATACATACATACATACATACATACATACATACATACATACATACATACATACATACATACATACATACATACATACATACATACATACATACATACATACATACGCTCGAAAAACATAACCTTCCTTCTGGCGCAGTCGGGTAAAAAGCGGAGCAAAGCGGAGTTAATGTGTAAGATCAACCAATCCAATTGCTTGATTATCCTCGCTGGTTAGAATCAACCTATTTTATTACCCGACTGCGCCAGAAGGAGGTTTATGTTTTTGATTTTACACATCTCCGCTCCGATCCGCTTTGGTGGAGTTGGATGTTGTAACATAACAAATGTAATTTATTTGAACGTCAAACACATAGATCGACAAGAACAGAATAAAAGAACTTAAGGGTAAACATGGTGGTCTTATCACTAAAACCGATTTCATCAACCATGGGAGGAAAGAACTCTAGTTTCTGCCGCATAGGGGATTATGGTCGTGAGATATGTATGTGAGTACATTCGTGAGGAGAAAAACTACGAGATATAATAAATCGTGACCCAAATCTCACGGGAAAATGCCGACAAGAAATGACACTTTGTTTTTCGTCTCCAATAAATATTACTTGTTTTTTTGTCAACACTTACAGGGCTTTGGGGGTTACAAATGTTTTAGGGTTCCGTAGTCGAACAAGGAACCCTTATACTTTCGTTCATTCTGTCTGTCTATCTGTATGTCAGCCTGCATTACTCCCTCCTCGCCGCCACTAATCATACACGAGTTACTTTGACAGCGTTTATTAGCAGATTAGATGCTCCGAGATATTTTCAAAAATACAAGTCAAATTTTTATCAGTGCGGATAACTTCACCATGCATTCTACTCATCAAACTGAACAATTTTCACTATAGAACCAACATCGAAATCGCGGAGAAAAACCAGCTGTCCCATACATTTGAGTCAAATAGATAGTACTGCAGTTTTGTCTGAAACGGCTCTATAGTGAAAGTTGTTCAGTTTTATGAGTAGAATACATGGTGAAGTAACCCGCACTGAATAAAAATGTACCTACTCTTTATATCACAATTTTCGCACCTATTGTAACGAAATTTGTTTTCAAGACAGATAATACCTACACTCCATTTAAAAAGCAACGAAACTTTAAGGCTATTATGAATTACAGAAACTGAGATTTGAAACACTTCCTCTCACTTATTCTTAGAACAGCTTTAGTAACGTCCAAGATATGTCGGATAGTATAACTTTCTGATAAATAAATTACATTTGCAAATCAGAATTGGCCAGAAAGCTTAATAGGAATCGGAAAATCTTCTCATCCTTATTTGAAATGTAGTATAACCCAAAAACAGAAACGTGGTAGTTAGTAAACAATTTTGTATGTCCCATAGAGAAAAGGGGTTTGAAGAAAATGTTCATCCAACTCTATTGAGAGAGAATTCGTTGTTTAAAATACTAGACTATTAAAATCTGAAGACATTCAACAATGTAGCTCTTAGGTTCTCTCAATGAAAATTATAAAGGATGAAAACTTAGACGATTTATATACGAACCCGCCTTGCCTTAGCATTTCCCCTCTGCCAACGTACAAGATCAATCTTACGCATTTACATTCAATTGTATACCTTATCACTAAACGCGACAGTCTATAATTGCGGAACAATAATTTCGAACTTATGACGTTTGGCGTTCACACGACACTGTTTAAAATTCTAAATTAGAATATAAACTAATGGATTAAAATTCAAAGTTGCATATCTCGTGCTACCTCGCCCCCCGCAAAAAGTGGCAGAAAATGTTGTTAGTAGAATTACACGCGAAACTTGTCCTTATTTAAGTAAAAATAAATTGAAAACCTCTTTTGAAAAAAGTGTGTTAAAATAGTTAAGTAGCAACTACTTAGTATTAGCTACGGAACCCTAACATGGGCGTGTCCGACACGCTCTTGGTCGGCTCTTGTTTTGTTTTCTGTTTTAATACAGGAACAGGCAGATCACAGATCATAAGAAAACAATATTACTGACTTTGTGAATTTATGTCCGGATATAAGGAAAATGTTATTGGTTGGTTGACCTTTTTGTGGTATTTCAACTCCGTGTTCTCAACTCTCGGGTGCCTCCGTGCTTTGGGAAGTACGTTAAGCAGTTGGTCCCGGATAGTACCGAAATATGGTGGTAAGCTTCCGTTAAGGGAATATAATTCGGAGCGCGCTCTATACAAACGAAGTCTGTTGATATTTTCAATTAAAGTCAATGAAATTTTTCAGAAACAATTAATCTCTATGGTTGTATGAAGTCAGATATTCTCTTTTAAAATATTTTTGTGGTTTGTCTGATTTTCGTTAAAATGTATAGTTTCGTAGTGATCCATAGGGGAGGCCTATGTCCAGCAGTGTACGCCTACCGGTTGAGATGATGAATGTATAGTTTCAAAAGATTACAGTGTCTCAAAGATTTGCATACAAATCTTAAATTATTCCTAAATATTTAAACGGAAATCGGACAAATCACACATATCAGATACATAGCAAGACAGACAGAGGTATTTAGACAGTGTTTAAAAATGTCATTGACTTTAACTGACTAATATTGAAATTGGACGAAACTGACGAGTGTATTCGGTTAAACTACGTCAATTCAATTCAATTCAATTCAATATAATTTTATTCAATATAGGAGCTTACAGCACACTTATCAAACGTCAAATCTTTTTAAAGCTACCACCGCGTCGGAACGTGTTGTCGCTGTAGAGAAGATGCGGCCAGAAACTCTACAACATAACACGACTTAATAACTATTACAATATAAATTCTTAAGCTAAAGTTATGTATACAATAATACATAGTCTATTTAATAAAATAATTGATACTATACAGTAAAGTAAATAAACTATAAGCTAGTGACCTCAGACCCAAGCATTTTGATCATTTAAATAATCATCGAGTTTATAATATGCTTTCTTACAGAGGACTTTTTTGATTTGAGTTTTAAACATGTTTTCGGAAAGATTCAAAATGGTCTCTGGGATTTTATTATAACAACGTATACAGTGACCCATGAAAGACGTGTTGACCCTACTAAGCCGAAAGTGTGGAGATATCAGTTTATTTTTGTTTCTAGTGTTGTAATTATGGACATCACAATTTTTTGGAAATAACGACAAATTTTTTCTTACATATAAAATGTTTTCATAAATAAACTGTCCATAAACTGTTAAAATATTAATTTTCTTAAAAAGTTCGCGAAGCGAATCACGACAGCGCAGACCATATATAGCTCGAATTGCCCGTTTCTGTAGGATAAAGATTGTCTCAATGTCTGCAGCACGACCCCACAATAAAATACCATAGGACATGATACTGTGAAAGTAACTGAAATATACGAGTCGGGCTGTTTCAATATCAGTTAGTTGTTTAATTTTTCTGACTGCATATGCTGCAGAGCTTAGCCTACCAGCTAGAGTTTCAATGTGGGAACCCCATTGCAGCCTAGAGTCAATCGTTATTCCCAAAAACACTGTATTATCAACAAAATCTAGACTATCTCTGTTCAAAGTTACTTGGTTATCTACAATTGGTACATTTGGCAAAACAAATTTTATACATTTCGTTTTTTTTGCATTAAGTGCGAGATTATTTGCGTTAAACCAGTTCAAAACTTGTTGAAGGGTATCATTTACGTCGTCAAGTTTTTGGTCCTTCCTATTTACTTTAAAAATCAGAGAAGTATCATCAGCAAATAATACTATGTTCGACAAGTTTTGTACCATATGTGGCAAATCATTTATGTAGACCAAAAAAAGGAACGGGCCTAAAATTGAACCCTGGGGCACGCCTGTTTGCACATGTGATCCAGATGATTTAGATCCGTTCACTAAAACTTTTTGGACTCTGTTTTTTAAGTAGGAGTCCATCAAATCAAGAGCTGAGCCATTAACTCCGTAATGTTTTAGTTTTAACAGCAAAGTTTTATGATCAACGCAATCAAATGCTTTGGAAAGATCGCAAAAGACGCCTATCGCATTTTGGTGCTCCTCCCAAGCGCTGAAGATGTGCTGAATCAGAGTAACTCCTGCGTCTGTAGTTGAGCGTCCTTTGGTAAACCCGAACTGCTGATCATGCAGCAGTTTATTTAGATTGAAATGAGACAGCATTTGATTGAGAATAATCTTTTCGAAAACCTTGCTGAGAACTGGTAATATTGAGACAGGTCTTTAATTGTTGGGATCATGTCTATTGCCTGATTTAAAGAGAGGTACGACTTTACTATGTTTCATAAGATCGGGAAAAGTACCTTGATCGATGCAGATGTTAAATATTGATGCCAAGTAAGGTGACAGGACACCAATGACAGATCCAAACAACTTAACCGACATACCCCATATATCTTCCGAGTTTTTGGGGTTAAACTTTTTATAAATTTTAACAATTGTATCAGGGTCAACATGCCTAAATCTGAATTCGGAAGTGCATGCATTTACATTACTTTGTAGTATTGTCTCGGCCAGAGCAGATGAGGAACCTAATGTCTCTGTAATCTTTACTGGAATGTTAGTAAAGAATGTTTCAAATTCCTGAGCTACTCCCGCCTCTGAACTGATAATACCGTGATCAGTTTGAATAGTTATGTCTGGATCACGTGGTTTTGTTTTACCTGTTTCATGATTTATTACTTTCCAAATGGCTTTGATTTTGTTATCTGAACTCTTAATTTTTCTGCTAATGTGTAGTGATTTTGCTGTGATACAGACTTTCTTGAAAGTTTTTGAATAAAGTTTTACAAATTCAAGAAACTCATCATTATGAGTATAGGTTTTTTTATCATATAGATCAAAAAGGGTTTCTCTACTTTTACGGATTCCTTTTGTTGCCCAATCGCTGAATTTAAATTTAATTGATTTTACAATATTCCGAACTGTGAAAACTTTGTCATATTCATTTTGCAAAATATTAAAAAACTCATTGTAGCATGTATTTGGGTCATTCTGCTGATAATATGGTAATGGCAATTTAAGTTGCAGTGTTTCTTTATATTTTTCTATTTTGTTAACAGTGGCAGGCCTGATTCGTATAGAAATTTTTGGTTCTATTTTAATGTCTGGAAAACTAACTGTTTGGCCACTATGATCAGACTTTAAGCAATTAATTACAGCTTTATCGACAAAATCACAGTTACAAAATACATTGTCTATGCATGTGGCAGTCGTTGCTGTGATTCTGGTTGGCTCTAAAAACAAATTTTTTAAATTAAAAGATTTAAAAAGGGTTATTAATCTACAACATCGGGAATCGTCCGAAAAAGTGTCCAGGGTATGTCCTTAGCATGATAAAATAAGCTAGCATTTGCTAGCTTGCTTATCAGCTCATCATCATCAGCCTATACGACGTGTTAATGTTTAAGCGCAATAAATAAAAGTTTGTTTAGAATCGAGAGCAGAATCGAATAATTATCAAGGTTGCATCATAGCTGACTGTTTTTTTTTTCAAAATATTAAAAAAAAAAATGTACCGCGCAGGTACACTCACCCTACTTACTACCTAAACAAGATTCCGCTAGCTCTTTTATTCATTGCTGAAATAATAACAAATCATTTTTGCACGAAAATTTGAAATGCATAGAACTTTCAATTTTAATAAATAAAATAATAAAATTATTGTTTCAATGCAATTGCGTTATAAATCAGTTCGGGTGTATGAGGTTTTGCGCTTATTTATCTTTGACTATTTATATGTGGATATGTGTACTAACAAACATTTCTGCCACTTTTTGCGGGGGGCGAGGTAACATGAAATCCGCAACTTTGGATTTTATTCCCCATAACTTTAGATTCTAATTTTGAATGTTAAAAATCATGAAAAGTAATCTCGTGTGAACCCCAAACGTTCTAAGTTCGAAGTTATTATTTCGCAATTATAGGCTGTCTCGTTTAGTGATAAGGTGTAAAATTGAATGTAAATACACAAGATCAATTGTGCTTATACCGTGGCAGAGGGGAAATGCTACCGCAAGGCTAGTCCTTATAATAATTAGTAAAGTTATTTATTAACACGTAGTATATACGTCACACTGCAGGGCACAGGCCTACCCTCAGGGAGGATGTATACACATACGCATCAGAATTTTAATTATTCTTCACCGTATGCAGGTTTCCTCACGACGTTTTCCCTCACCCTTATACCATTCTTGCACCTTAGAATTAAATGTTGGTATTTCTTTAAGAGAAGTTTATTCCGAATACGTAAATGCGCGCTGCATACAAACGAAGTCTGGTGATATTTTCAATACTAACCAATTAAACTTAGCAGAAATTTTGCAGAAACAATCTAGGAACAAATCTCTATGCTTGTATCGTGTTCAATTTTCGTTAAAATATACTGTTTCAATGCTAGGATTAATTTAAGATTTGTATGGAAATCTTTGAGGCACTGTAACATTAAAACTGTACATTTTATGGAAAATCTGACATGATACAAGCATAGACATTTGTTTCTAGATTGTTTCTGCAAAATTTCATTGAGTTTAATTGGTTAGTATTGAAAATATGACCAGACTTCGTTTGTATGGAGTGCGCCAACAGTAATATATACTTTTAACCATACCTCACGCTGTCACTCACCAAGTCACTAAAGGATTCTGACATATTAATCAGTAAACTAAGCACTTAAGTAACCACGGAGATCATGACTGAATATCATGAATAAATAATGTTGACAACGTGCGGCAAATGAGGCCGTGGAAACCTCGTACGAAGTACTCTGTTCAGGTATCTTTAGGTAATAGGGTATTTGACAGCATGTAAAATAAAGGATCTACATTGATGTACTATCTACATTGATAGACTATGTATTATTGGATACATAACTTTAGCTTAAGAATTTATATTGTAATAGTTATTAAGTCGTGTTATGTTGTTGAGTTTCTGGCCGCATCTTCTCTACAGCGACAACACGTTCCGACGCGGTGGTAGCTTTAAAAAAGTTTTGACGTTTGATAAGTGTGCTGCACCTATATTGAATAAATTATATTGACTTTGACTTTGACTTTGATGGCATCCGTATTAAATATGAATTTTGGTAACCAACTAATTAGTCATTTAAGAAAAATACTCGATATTTTAAGAGTAAATCGACAAAGAAAATATTTTTTTTGTCCACTTCAGTCACGTGATCGCAAACGACTGTGATTGGCCGAATGTTT
Organism: Agonopterix alstromeriana; assembly: GCA_963924505.1. Lineage (NCBI taxonomy): Eukaryota > Metazoa > Arthropoda > Insecta > Lepidoptera > Depressariidae > Agonopterix > Agonopterix alstromeriana. Next base: position 11,179,656 of record OZ004682.1, read on the forward strand.
GATGACGTCAACTGCTTGTAAACAGTTGCGTGTAGAGTGTGAGTGTCGTACAAAGTTTCCGTCATCGTGACGTCACGTGCTTTTAGCCACGCATATCGTCAGGAAACGCGTTTTCGCGGAATATTTAAATAATAATTTTTGTTTTCGTTTTTTCTTGTACTATATGTAAAATATACATTTTCTATAGAGTCCTTAGACATGAGTGATAAACGTAGAATAGTTTTTAAAACCTGTCAAATACCCTATTAGGCGGTCGATTTTACAGGTAAAAATATTTCTAGTAAAATGGCTCTTATTGCTTCGCTTTTTGGTTCATAATGCAGGTTATAAAGCACGCGTGATTTTTACACCGCACTAGCGCTTTAAAACAATGAAATTCCGACTCCTGTTTTCCTTTGTACGGCTTGGGCTGCACTGTTAATTAGTTTTTTAATATTTTTCCTTAAAAATATTTATATTTTGTTTTATCATAATTCATAACACAATGAATGGAAGAGGATGATATATTTGCACAGAACCCAAATAATAGGAAATGGGGAAGAGAATGACGTGAAAATGCCGACAATAACATTTGTGCATTATGTTAATAATAGTACTTTCAGTAATTGTTTTTATATTTTATTATAAAATAATTTTCTTTGTCCTCGTAAGTTCAAAACGGTTGTGCACCGAGGATATTGTATACTAGTTAAGACTTACAGTATACAGGGTGTAAGGAAAAGTATCATTAACCTTTAAACCACATACTCTACCCATCAAACTGAACAACTTTTACTATAAGAGGAAAACGATCAGAACAACAACAAAATCAGCTGTCCCATACATTTGCGTCGTGTTGCCGCTGCAATTTAGTATAGAACAGCAGATTTTTTTTGTGTTCTGATTTGTTTGCTCCAATAGTAAAAGTTGTTCAGTTTGATGGGTAGAGTATGTGGTTTAATGGTTAATGATACTTTTCCTTACACCCTTAAACGCGTTATATACTTAAATTATGGGTACTTCAGACCATCAAACTGATCAAATTTCACTATGGACCCAACATTGAAATATGCGAAAAAGAAATCAGGAGGGATATTTTTGAAAGTCACACGTTCAACAGCAGAAAATGACAAAAATACTATGGAAATTATTGGAGATTATGCATCATACGATATTGATTTTAAAAAAAAATCACACTCCTGTTACGATTTGGGTCGAATCACCATTGACGTTTTCTATGAAATAGCTGCCCCCTAGACAAAGTGACATTCTATTGGCGTTGACGCTACTAGAAAATGACAGAATGTACGGATTTGACATTAGCGATCGAAACATTTTAACGCCGTCAACTCCATACATCTTTATGTTTCTACTGTGGTTAACGCTTATCGAAAGATACTTTGTCTATAGGCCCTGTTTTCTTTTCGGTATTTCAATGGTTGGTCCTATATTGAAAGTTTTGTTCAGTTTGATGGTCTGAATTATCCCATTATGTATGTAACGCATTTATGTTGACACCCTGTATATCTTCAGAACTCTTTGACCTGACCTACAGAGCTATATATCCAAGCACCCTTGAGCAGATATCCACGTCACAATATTTATTACTTTCTCACGTCTCAAACGGATAAAGTATTTCTTTTTTTATTTTCGTCTCCATTTTTTTCTTTGATGTGTATTTTGATACGGTATTTTGCGAATACCTCTTTTGATACTCTTTCATAAAGTTAACTCATGTGGTGTTTGATGTTTAGACAAAAAAAACCAAAAAATTCGATATGTTTAGTAGGCCACATTTCATTTCATTTATTGAATACCGGCATGTGGAGGAACTACTGTGGAAGGTTCCTCCGGTGAAAAGGGAAGATCTTCCGCCAGGCTAGGTGTGAAGCCTGGGGACCGGCCGTGGTCCAGCAGATCTTAGTTGGACCTTGAATATACAACGTGTTAATGAATTAGCGCAAAACTAGAAAGTAGTTTATTTAGAATCGAGAGCAGAATCCAATTATCAAGGTTTCAACATAGGTAATTTTTTTCAAAATATTAAATAATTTGTTTGTAAAATTTAAAATTTATTGAGTTCGATCTCAACCCACCGCTCGGGCACTCTCAGCCTACTTACAACCAAAACAAGATTCTTAAAATGTATCCATGAGCACGTTAGCGCTTTCATTCATTGCTGAAATGATAACAAATAATTTTTGCCTCAAATCTTAAAATGTGAATAACTTTAAATTTTAACTATCCAAATAATGAAATTATTGTAACAATCTAATTATTTTGTTATAAATCAGTTGGGGTGTATGAGGTTTTGCGCTTATTCATTAACACGTTGTATATCGAATCTCTGTGATTATATCTCTTGCGCGATTCATGTCTTGTATACGATAGTGAACCTTATGTGTAGCGGCTAAAGGGTTACCAATGTGACGTCGCAAGTTGTCTTACGTACACATTTGCGAGTGCGAACGTAGCGCCATCTGTTAGCTTCGTTGATATAACTTATGGGTGTTGACATCTGTGGCAAGTCCCCACATTGCTCGCAGACCCTATGGAGCCGAAGAGTTCTCGAGTGGCGACCACGTACCGGGAAACGCAGCATGTGTAGGCGGTGGACCGACGACCTGGTGAAGGCAGGGGGAACCCGTTGGATAAGGGCAGCGCAGGACCGGTCGTTGTGGCGATCCTTGGGGGAGGCCTATGTCCAGCAGTGGAATTCCATCGGCTGAGATAATTGATTACCATAAGGCCGCCGTGCCGTGTGATGTACGACTCGAAAAAAAAAAGTTTTTTTTCATAACTACTACATTTCTGTTTTTGGGTTACTGTTATCTGTCATCGTGCCAAATATCGATTTAATAGGTGCAAAAATGAGCGAGTTATTGAGGTGGGGCATACAGACAGACAGACAGAATGGAAGAAGGTATAAGGGTTTTTTGTTTGACTACGGAACCCTAAAAATACATAATACCGAAACTCTGTCCAGTGTGATGGGGGGTGAGCCCGTCGCCACTTATAATGAACAGTGGGTACAATACATGCCTCGAAATTGAAGCATGCAGGTTTCGTCACGATGTTTTCCTGCACCGAAAAGCCAGTGGTGTTACAAATCGTACAAAAATTTCGAAAAACTCATTGGTACGAGTCGGCCTGAACGGGTATCGAACCATCGCCTCCTGCACGGCAGGCAAGGTTACTCACCACTGGACCACCACGGCTTTCAAAAATACATACCGAGTTAAATATTATTGCAATAATTTTAGATTAAGGATTGCACACATTTTTACTTTTTGAATGGAGATTAGAAGCTAGCCAGTCCTCTTAAATTAAGATGATAATCTAACATTCTACATCGTATAATCTATTTGTTTACCCACCATGCTAAACCAACTAATCAGGGTCACATAATTAGTGTCACGTCAATCGTAACTTGAGCTTACACGAGATTTAACTTATGTCGAAACTTAACCAAAGCCTCAACGTAGAGGAAAGAATGTTTCGGTTTTAGGAGACAAAGCAGTTGTATCTTCTTTGATGTCTTCTTTGTTTAACCTATTTTAACTTTTTCTAGTCGTCGCCAGTTAGTGTGCAACTTAATATGCTGACAGTTTTTTAAGAGGATGATCAAACCATCAATCTGAACAACTTTCTCTATGGGACCAATGTTGAAATTGCGAATAGAAATCAGCTGTCCCATACAATTGGGTCGAGTAAGATTTAAGTTTAGTATGGAACAGAAGATTTTTTTTCGCGATTTCGATATTGGTCCCATAGAGAAAGTTGTTCAGTTTGATGGTCTGATCATCCTCTTAAAAAACTGTCAACATATTAAGAAGGACCCTATATATTATAAAGAAAAGACAGAAGTTACACGTAAACCGTTTAATTAAATTAAAAATCATTTATTTCAGATTATTCATCCATATTGTGTTAGTAACAATTGTCTTATAACTATGTTAGTTCACAAATAAATACATTCATTAATAAAATTCAATAAATTACAATAGCAATTACATTAAATTACATTACATTACCTACTACTGTAAAAATGGTGATGAGCTGGCATGCAGTAGCATCCACCTCTGCACCATGGGTGAGTCCCACCGCTCAGCCAACACGCTCAGGATGCTATTAGTACTGCCCCGGAAGCGATTCAGCTTAATAGCAAATTGGATAATGGCGGTGCAGTCGAACATATTTTCGAGTTACCTACAACATTTTTATAATGCTATACCTATACATAACATGTACTAAATGATGAGTCGATGACATTTTTGACTTATCATTGTGGCGAGGAGATTTATGAATCAGTATTCGATTCTTGCTGATTTCCCATGGTCTCATCAGGAGTTCAACCATGCAATCTTTTTGCACTCCAGTTTTTACCAGATGATAAACTATTTTGGGATGGAACAAAATTTGATGGAGCACTAAATTCGAATTCACGACCCGGCGTACGCAGATTTCCTTCCTTCACCGTTTGAGAGCAGTCGGTTTGCGTACATAAGTTAGAAAACTCATTGGTACATGGCATGCCGTTCATGAGGATTTGAATGATCCCCATGATTGAGTGTTTATGCTTCTCCGCAACGTGCCATTGACGCTCTCAATCACTTGTTTGCTTGCTAATTTCTTCTCTTCTCTATAATTTATAAAACTGTAACAGAAACGTGTATGTAAATTGAAAATATTTACAAAAAAAATTACGATATGGTTTCCCTGACTCTAAACTACGATTTTTGAATTTTTTGTTTCTCTGTTTCACATTCACATCACGCGAACCCTACTGGACTGATTTTGATGATACTTTTTGTGTTTGAAAGTTTATGATTAAACTTAAAATCTGTCGAGACTGGGAACGAAGTCGCGGATAAACTCTAGTTTTGAGTAAAAGCTTTCTCCTGTAAGATTAATCTTATTCCTTTTAAAAGCAGGAGTCGTGTATGTGCTTCCAGTTATTTTAAACTTGGGCCGAATTTATTTAAATGAACGAGTTATCTTACTTTGCTTGTAGCATGTTAATTATTTACAAAACTTCGGTGTGTTTTTGGTTAATAGGTAATTTAACCAGAACTTCGTTCTCGAACGGATGCTTATTTAGCGGGGTTTCAATATTGTATGTGTTTAGTGTGGTGTTATCGCCATCATTACTTATCTACACCTCGTACCGAGCGGACGTTGCATCCACCAGTTGCCGTGTGTAACTTAACTAGTGAAATATTGTGTTCTTAATTACCACTCCACGCAGTGAATACCACATTTAAAGTCGGGCAAATTTAATAATCATCAAACCTAACCTTGTAACGGCGGGCATAGAATAATGTTAATTTTTTCGAAGTTAGAACTGCACAATTGCATTACTCTTTTTAATTACGATTACATATTTATCGTAATAATGACCAAGGAGGTAATTTTATGATTTACTTTCAATAATAAACCATTCTAAACATTACAAAAAAAATTATGTTCTAAAGAACTGAACGTCGTTACATTGTTGCGTCTGTGAACCCTTTTTCTTTTTATCACTAGGGATGTAACCCAAAAAATCAAAGCAAAACGTAGTTCCAACAAATCGCGATATTCACATATAATTCGGATCATGTATGTTTGAAATCCGTATCGATTCATTCACTTTCATCGTTGTTTTTAAGCAGGTCACCTCAATACGAAGCTAAAACTGACAGATGTCAAATGGGACTTATTAAATTGGCCCGACTTTAGTCTGTGCTAGTATTTAACTGTTGCTAGGGCTGTCCCACGCGGCATCGTAGTCATACTGGTACAGAAGAAATACTAGAAACTATCCAAGCCTCCTCAAGGTAAATCAATCTAAAATAAAACAACAAATAATTAATAATTAAATCCGTGGTGGTCCAGTGGCGAGTAACCTTGCCTGCCGTGCAGGAGGCGATGGTTCGATCCCCGTCCAGACCGACTCGTACCAATGAGTTTTTCGGAATTTATGTACGATTTGTAACACCACTGGCTTTTCAGTGAAGGAGAACATAGTGAAGAAACCTGCATGCTTCAATTTCGAAGCATGTGTTGTACCCACTGTCCATTATAAGTGGCGACGGGCTCACCCCCCGTCACACTGGACAGAGTTTCGGTACTACTGGTGAAACGTGGATGTCCTGAGGTTTCAGAATATCTCTGACTACCGCCTCGGGAATATAGTCGTGAGCATATGCTTATGCTAATTAATAATTCCTTTATTTGACGGAAATTACAGCAGGTGTTTAAAGTGCCTACCCCTTATTCTCAAACACAGTCCGCATCGACGAATGAAAGTTCTCTTTTTGTGTCCAAAAGCGCCGACATTTTTTTTCGTGTGGTCACTGCTGTGATTTTCTGGCGAAGTTGTTCGGTATCGCTCTCTGTCTCGTACACTATCTCTTTTTAATAACCAGCTTTTTTGTACTAAGCGTCTCTGAGCTAAGCCGCGGACAGAAGGACAGACGGATAGATGGACGGACATGGCGAAACTATAAGGGTTCCTTGTTGACTACGGAACCCTAAAAACTAGTGGTGTATAATAAAACCCAGTAATGATTTTAATTGTTTTATTTTTTTTGTACGCATAGTTAACTATCTTAATAATGTCTCTTTTTAATAACCAACTTTCTAGTACTAAGCATCTTTGAGCTAAGCCGCGGACAGAAGGACAGACGGATAGATGGACGGACATGGCGAAACTATAAGGGTTCCTTGTTGACTACGGAACCCTAAAAAATAGTGGTGTATAATAAAACCCAGCAATGATTTTAATTGTTTTATTTTTTTATACGATTAGTTAACTATCTTAATAATAATGTACGACAGTAACACATTGCAACAAGAATTTTAAATATTAAACACATTTTTTTTTTAAATCTAACAGCAATTATTTTATGGCCTTTAAACATTTAGTTATTGCTTTTATGCATTTTTCTAAAAAACTATTTTTACAATATTTACAAAAGTATATTTTTATAATTAAGCGTTTTACGCAAGATTTTTAATAGTACGAGTGAAAAAATATGTATTCATAGATATGATTTTTGCTAAATACAAGTTTGATTTTTTTTATTTCGATCAACAAAAAACTAGAAAGAAGATATTCTAAGTGACAAATTAGTTTAAATTAAGGTAAGAGACATTTTGTAGCTCGAGCACGAGTTTTTTATCGCTCTACCCATCTTTAATTAGGTATAATTGCTTCAAAACTTTTTATTGATAAGCACTGGCTTAAATTGTCGTATTTGATACGATGTAATAAGTATGACAGAAAACTCATGCTTGTCCTACGATTACTCTCACCTTGGTTATAATTAAGTTACAGCAAACCCACATTTTAAATTCCGATAAAACATCTATTACTATCTACGTGGGTACAGTTAACTACAAAAGATGCCTCGCAAAAGAAAATTTTAAAAGTTATTTTCTACTATTCAGATACTTTTGACTCCGACTATACAATTCGTTCTAATTATATATATAATTAGAACTGATAAATCTTTATATTCTAAAACTAGTATATCGTTTAACGACTTCTAATATTAGTGTGTAAGATATTAATATTTTAATAAAATTAAAAAATATATATTACTGGCGGGATTCGAACCAACGAGGGTTTGGTAACTACCAGTTTAATTTTAAAACGGTGAAAAAAAAACTTTATAAATATTAAAATAATACTTTGTACAATAACATTATTAAAAAAAATCAATCAATAAAGTATATTTGATTGATTGATAATTTTTTGATTTCCTTATAAAACTTATTTATATTTGAATTGAACACAAAATAAGATTACAAGTTGTACTTAAAAATTGAGTCGATAAAACTGTCATGCGCGCTCATTTTCGTTTTCTTTGCCCTCCGGTTTTGTAAACCCAAATACACAAAATCAAAACAGAGATGAAATATTAAATAAATTCCAAAATAACATACATTTAATCATCCAATACATTGCAGATGTTCTAAATGAGATGAAAATAAAAGGAAAACCATTAAAACGTCAAAGGGAAATGACAAATGCAAATGAATAGAGTGCCATTGTGTCTGAGAGGCGAGTTGATGAGAGCCATCCAATCAATCGACGCTGTCGATGAACTTTGCATTGACTTTGCTTTTGAAGCGAAAACAAAATCGGACTAAAACTGCTTTCGGTCTAAGGACAGATTTTAAAGAAACAAGATCAAATCTTAAAACATTGTTTATAGAATAGGTAACTGATACACATTTTGTATACAACGTGTTAGCGAATAAGCGCAAAACCTCATACACCCCAACTGATTTATAACAAAATAATTAGATTTAAACAATAATTTATTATTTTGATGGTTAAAATATAAAGTTACTCGCATTTTAGGTTTTCATCCAAAAACGATTTCAGCAATGAATGAAAGCTCTAGTGTGCTCATGGATACCTACATTTTAAGAATCTTGTTTTGGTAGAAAGTAGGGTAAGTGTACCCTATGTGTCAAGTTCAGTAAATATTTAGTTATAAAAACAAATTATTTAATATTTTGACCAATTTAACCTATGTTGAAAACATTCTAATTCGATTCTGTTCTCGATTCTAACCAAACTACTTCCTAGTCTTGCGTTAATTCATTAACACGTTGTATAACTTAAAATTTAACAAAAAAAAATCAATAAGAAAACAAAATAAAAACAACTCAACTTTTATAATCGTTCTTTTTGACTTTTACCAATAGACAACACATTTACACTTATATGATACAAAATTATATAGCTTGACAGTAAATATAATTATTTGTACAGTCGCCATCAGATGTATCGTAGCATACAAGGTGTTCAAATATTTCTGAGCAGTCCTAATTTTCAATAAATTCTTTGCAGTAAATGTTACCAATTTTATCTAAATATTTATTTGGTCATCCATATCTGAACAGCTAATTTTTCATCATTTCTTTACAATGTTTTATTAAAAATAAAAAGTATAACAAAGGATTAAGGTCTTTTTTCCTAAACTGCTATTTGATTTTCTAGGCGTTCACATAATTTTGATTGGTTATCTGTAAAGAAATTATTGAAAATAAGAACTGCTTCGAAATATTTGACCACTCTGATTGCTATGATAGATATATCTGATGGTGAATGTAACGTATAAAATATTTTTTTCTGTATTTCGAGTGTTATACAATGTTATGGGATGCAATACAGGAGGTACAATTGATTGATTTAGGAATGCGGTTCAAAATTGTATTAAATAAATGTATAAATCGATTAAGTGACGGTAAATTCATACCCTTATCGGTAAAGAATGTGATGGACGCTAAGACTCTAAGGCTGATTCAGAAACAAAAATTGAGTTCGTGTTCCTTAACAAGAACTATAATTACTTTAAATACTAATAGAAATCCAAAACATTTCATTTACAACCTAATTTACAACTTACTAAGAAGCAATTTTACACAGAAATTATTTTATAAATTCCTATTTTAAATAACACTTAATTACGTATTTGTTTTCCCCTTTTGCAAACAAATAATTTATAAAATTAGAATTTATACTTACATTTAGCATTATTTAAGTGGAAATGACAGATCTTAAGTACCAATTAATTTTGATTTGGGTTTTTGAAGAAAATACATTTTATTTTTCCTTTCATTAAAAACAGTCATTAATTAAAGTAGGCTCTCAAGTTAACATTTTTAATTGGATTAATATATTTACGTCGACTATCGTTTGTTTTTAAAAATAATTGGCTTTTCAAAATCTGACATTTCGTTAACATACGAGGTGATCATGACATTTAAAAAGTTTATGAATTTACCGAAATATTGTGTAAGACGATACGACGACGAATATTTCACAAAAAATTACGTCAAAAATGTATGTTACTACTTTGACAAAAATGTTGTTTAATTTTCAATCATCCGTCACAATTCGTAACCAACGCCGCAAAATAGCGAACCTCGAACGGTAAAAAATTTGATAGTTTATAAAATGCTCCATTTATCGAGCAGATTGACGGCGTATCTCAAACATAATTGAAAAAATAAATCAATATCAAAATAATTGTATTTCAGACACAGTCCATAGATCCATCTATCAGAAAATAGACTGTTATTTTATTCCATCTGTACCAACATAGTTTTAAGTATACAGGGTGTTAGGGTAAGCAGTTGCATTACTTTAAGGGGTAATTGTACCCATGATACTGTACAACTTTTCCTAAGAAACCTATAGGAAAATCTGATTTTTTTTCGGACTTTCCATACTAAATACAATCAACTGATCGAACGTTTGTATACAAAGTCAAAAAATAAATTCTCGAATATCCTATAGGTTTCTTAGGGAAATTTGTTTAGTATCATGGGTAGAATCATCCCTTAAAGTAGGCAATGCAACTGTTCACCCTAACACCCTTTATACGTAAAACTATGTTAGTACAGTTGGAATAAAATCATAAACTATTTTCTGATAGGGGGAGGGGAGAGTGGAGAGGTGCAGTTCCGTTCAGTGCCTCCAGAAGAGACAGGGAATAAGCGCGTTATCGAAAAAAACTACGATTAGCTCTCCTGTAAAATTTTATCATTTTAAGGCTCCTTTGCAGCGTAGGCGACGAATTAAAACAACACTATAGATAGGTTCACTTTGTATCATTTCGTAACCGAAGCATCACTTTGTAACCGAAGCTTAAAACTGAATTTAAAACAAATCCTTTTGCTTTCTCTACAGTCGGTTGAATAACGCTTAAAAAAAAGCATAATCAGGTTGTTCAGATTCTAGCAATCAAGTCCGAGCTACAAAGCGCTTGTGCGCCTCTCTTTTGCTTTGCATGCGTCTGAGAGTGACGACAGGTGTAAAAGAGCCTTGGAGCGGGACTTTTGCTAAATGCGATGTCAAAACACTAGAACTGTAATCAACAAACGGGCGAGCTTTGTTCTTTGCCAGCTGTATTTTGGATTTTTTTGAAAAAAAAACGTCTTTGTTTTGTCTCTATACGCACACGACTCGCCTTTGCTCTTCGGAGAGCGAAAGCTGCTTATGCCGCGACAAGTAATATGGAATAAAGACGAGTCGCGCGCAAGAAGAGAAGTCATGCTAGACGAGCAGTTATAAATGTTGTAATAGTATTTACCCAGTTATTCTCTTCTATTGGGTCGATAATGATTTTTTCCAGCCCAGTATTATGTCACCTGGATAGCATTTTCATCAAACCCATTTATAAAACAAGCAAGTATAATAATTATCCGTTTAAATGATTGTACACACGATGAAACATCAAACTACGCGAAACCAAAATAAGATGGCCTCGCGACGTTATATGTTATGCAACATCCACGCGGTTCGCTTATATTGGTTTTATTAGCTTGATGTGTCACAGTGTGTACTCGTATATCCTATCCTTGTTATAATTTTGTATTATTTTGATTTTGATTGGTATGTTAAAAGTCATCATCACCTTTTGGGTGCTGATTTAAAAATGTTACAAAATTTTGAAGACTGAAATCAGTAAATGATTATAATTATCATTCCTGTTTCTGACCACCCCGAATGGGATTATATATTATGGCCTAGTATGGCAGCGTGATATAGAGCTATCGCATCTTCGCTCTCTTTCTATACGCACGCGAACAAACGAGATAAAGGCTTGATGTAGCCTTATCACGCGCATCATGCTACGGCCTCTGGATGTATTTATAACTGTGATAAATTCAAAAGTCGACAAAATCGTAAGTTTTTCACAGCAACCGGTCGTAAAACAGTCTTCAAAAAATTGCAGCATTTTTTGTCAACATCCCGTACAGTTGCCATCGGATATATCGTAGCTTACAAGGTAGTCAAGTATTTCTGAGCAGTGCTAAATTTCAATAAATTCTTTACAGTATATGTTACCCATTATATGTATCTAAACGGGTATTGTGTCATAAATTTAAAAATAAAAAAAAATTCTTTACAATTTTATTGAAATGTATAGTAACGAAATAAGGTCTTTTTTCCTAAACTGCTCAGATGTTTATGATCATCCTGACTGCGTTAACTAGGCGTTCAGGAGTGCAATTCACTTAGCGTCTCATCGCTGTCAAAAACATTGACGAGCTCACAAATGTAATATCCATCTTGCATCCATCAGATCGTCGAAGTTTTTATATGAGTTTGACACACGAAATAATAATAGAGAATACCGAATTGTCAGCTAGCCGATGTTTCAACGACGAATTTAAGATTGTGTCAATGTTTGCGCTTAGTGAATTGCAACGCTGATATTTTAGATTGGTTATGTGTAAAGAAATTATCGAAAATAAGAACTGCTTAGAAATATTTGACTACCTTGTTTGCTATGATATATTTGATGGTGACTGTACATAAAATTATTTTACTTAAATATCACAATGAATTTTTAGTAGTGACTAATATTAGTGAAAACGAGTGCTTGACTAATAGCTTCATATTTTTAGTCTAAACTAAAGCTAATTTTTATATAAAATGTAAAGTATTTTTAACAGCGATATGAAAATCCCCCGTCCGCGCGGCGTCAAAGCAACTGTCTTTTTGATCGAGCTCCTAGAAAACGTATATTTAAATTGTAAAACCCTAGTACACAACATTCAGTGTAATATAATCACAAAGTGCTAATGAAAACCTAATTGGTGATGAAATTTGTTTTTTAATCCGACCGCTCAATCAAAATATACGACAAAAATTATAAACAAATATTTTAAATCATCCGTTGAACCATGACCTACCGCACATAAGCACACTGCAACGTGCAACAGTGACTCGCCCGCAAGACTCCTGACCCGGTACCGAACCGCTCCGAATATCACCGACTCAGACCGAGAACCGCGGGCCTGGGTCACGTCATCGTCGCGTCGTGTGTGCTACGACTACTACTGCGCTACGGTCGGCGCACGCCCCACCCTACGGGCCGCTACGAGTGCCGCTACGAGTGCTACGCTTCGCTCACTGTTTCGCACCACTACGTAACGTATTTTTCTCGCTTTTAATATGCCACTCCGACGCTCCCCACTGCGTCTGCGCCCCGAAGCCTCTGGCCCCGTCGTACACAGTGGCGACTCAGACACTGCTTCGGAGAGAAGTGATGCCAGCAAACTAAACACGAGAAATAGACGGAAACGAGAGCATGAAGAGATGTCTGAACTTAAGACCGAAATGAGAGGCCTTTTCTCATCGCTCTCAAATGTCGTCGAAAAACGCTTTACGGAAATTAAACAGCAGAATTCAGAAATGAGTGCTAGTCTACAATTCATGTCTGATAAATACGACGCACTTCTTGAGAAACTTCACAACCTGGAAGAAGATAGGGTAAGGGACAGAAAATACATATCTCAGCTCGAAGAAAAAGTTGAAGCATTGGAAAGGAAATTAAGATCAACCGGACTGGAAATACGCAACGTTCCTAAAACAGTCCAGGATGGGAATAAATTTGAAACAAAAGAAGACATTTCCAGTTTTGTGATAAATCTGGCTAAAACAATCGAGCTCCCACTGGTCGACTCGGATATAAAAGACGCATACAGAGTCAACTCTAGCAAAAACGCCGACAAACCCATTATCGTAGAACTGAATAGTGTCATTAAGAAGGAAAATCTACTGCGCGCAGTCAAAACCTTCAACAAATCAAAAGGCAAAGAACAGAAGCTAAATACCACTCACCTTAATGTTCCCGGCCCTGCAAAACCTATTTTTGTCTCGGAGACCCTAACATCTAAAGCACAGAGATTGTTTTATATGGCTCGAGAATTCACAAGAGATTATGGATACACCTACTGCTGGACCTCCCGAGGACAGGTCTACATCCGTAAGAATGATGGCCAACCCCTATTGCGCATCGAGTCTGAAGCAGACTTTTTTAAACTGATAGAAAACAAGTGACTAGTACTTTCTATTCTAATACCTAAGATAAACTTCAAATCTATTTTTAATTTAAATCTGTTAACTATTGCTAATATTGTATTAATACTGCCGACACATACATACTATACACACATATTAACCATACACACTCGTTATATAAACCAATACTACCTCACATCTCTCACAATATCTACCAAGCTCATTTCTCACACTACTGACTCGCGATCCACAAAGCAGTATCCAACTCGCCTAAACCATAACCCATTTACCCTACCTTGTGAACCAAGAGAATGTCTAAATTCTGAATCTACTCTGAAAGTTAAATCAATATTACACGTCAACTATACATTTTTGAACAACATTCGATTCGCTAAGAAATAATAGAAATATCGATGACTTTGTGGTGTCGAGCTCGTTTAGGTCCGATCCTGAGAATTGCATAAACCTGCTTTCACCGAGCAGAGATAGGTTGAATATAATAACTCAAAATATTCGTAGCATATCAGCAAACATCTCTGGCTTTGAAGTGCTCCTTTCTAGGATCGGTGTAAGTCAGGATATCATAGTTCTTACTGAGTGCTGGCTATCCTGTAACCCAAATATCCCCTCACTGGAAGGTTATAATCATTTTTGTACTGCAAGGATTCGAAACCAAAACGACGGTGTTGTAGTGTATGCTAAGAAACACATCAAAAACATAACTGTATCGGAACCTACAATTAATGATGCAAATTGCCTATCATTAGTAATTAATAATGACTTATGTTTACTGGCCATTTACAGATCTCCTTCAGTTAAGGATCTTTCATGCTTTCTAAATTCCCTAGACACCATATTGAAAAACTGTTCTTCGTATAGGAATCTTTTTATAATTGGAGATATTAACGTTGATATTGGGGATGGTAATAATGATGCAGGGTCCGCAGATTATCTAAATCTAGTTGCAAGTCACGGTCTACTACCAGCACACACACTGCCTACTCATGGGAAAACCTCACTAGACCACGCTATAATTAAAACTATCCTATCTGCCACTTCTATAGTTGTTGACTCAGTTGTTACGGATCATAATTCGGTAGTACTATCACTAGATAAAATCAAAACCCCATACGTATTAAACACAAAAACCAAAACGAATACTGTGGAATTGAAAAAATGCATCACTGAAATTGACTTTGCACCTATCTACACCCTCGCAAATGCTAATGATGCCCTTGAATATCTCTTAAGCTCAGTAACAAGTGCCATAAACAAATGCTCAACAACGTTTAAAGTGCCCCACAAACAGAAAATTGTTAAGCCTTGGATCACACCGGGGCTGCTGAGGTGTATAAGAAATCGGGATAGAATGCACAAGCAACTAAAGAAATCCCCTGATAATGAGACCCTCCAGGTTACTTATAAAAGATACCGCAACTTCTGTAATGGGTTGTTGCGAAAAATTAAAAGAGGGTACGAAAAGGACAGACTAAATAAAGCAGGGACTAATTCTAAAAAATTGTGGAGCTTCATTAAAGATGTAACTCACACTAAAAAAATTAATGCCACAGCGGTTGAACTTACTAAAATACAACTAACACCTCAGGAATCTGTAAATGCGGTAAATGAGTTCTTTGTAAATGTGGCTAAAACTTTGGCAGACAAAGTTGTTCAGATTCCATATGATGATCATAACAATAGCACCCAAGACCCGTCTTTTACCTCCTGCAATTCCTTTGTCTTACTAAACACAGATGAACAAGAGATTGAATGTTTGATTAAGGGTCTTCGTTCTGATTGTGCTGTAGGCATAGATGGTATATCATCAAACTTTTTGAAACAACACAGTAAAATATTAACTCCTCATCTTACACACATATTCAACCAGTGCATTTCTACAGGAGTTTTCCCTGATTCTCTCAAACGAGCTCTAATACATCCTATATACAAGTCTGGGGATCGAGACAGGGTCAATAATTACCGACCCATATCAGTCTTACCCTCTCTGTCCAAGATATTGGAGAGGATCATGAACGGAAGACTCACAAAGTACCTTGAGAACAATAACATTCTATCAGATAGACAATATGGTTTTCGATCAAAAAAATCTACCAACGATGCTGTTCATGATCTTACTAACCATATTGTTAAAGCCATGGACAAGGGCTCTAAGCCTTTGGCGATCTTTCTAGATCTCGCTAAAGCGTTTGACACTGTCTCTATCCCCAAGCTCATATTGAAACTGGAAGCTCTTGGAGTGAGAGGTAATCAGCTCAAACTGTTTCATAGTTACTTAACAAATCGATCCCAGTGCGTTAAAGTTGGTGAATACCTTAGCAAAGATCTTCCAGTTGAGCATGGAGTCCCACAGGGAAGCATCTTGGGTCCGACGCTTTTTCTAGTGTATATCAACGAGATGTGTAACATAAACTTGGAGCGCGGCAAACTAGTGGCTTTCGCGGATGACACGGCATTGATATTCACCGGGAATACTTGGGAACAAACCTTCGCTGCTGCCCAGTCTGGTTTTGATGTGGTAAATCGATGGTTAGCTGACAATACCTTATCACTAAATGTAGACAAAACTAAATTACTCACCTGCTCTATCAGGAATCCGGGAAGCAAACACAGCAGCAACTTGAAATTAGTAGTCCATAATCATGCTACGGATACCCAGCTAGATTGTGACTGTCCTATCGTAGCAAAAACTGATTGTATCCGATACCTTGGTGTAATTATAGATCAAAGACTTACCTTTGCTCCACAGATAGACGTCCTCACTGGTAGAATTCGCAAACTAATTTACATATTCAAACACTTACGTCACGTCGCTGGTCCGAAAATTCTGAAAATGGTATATTATGCACTGTGTGAATCATTACTTGGTTATTGTATCTCATCTTGGGGAGGAGCGGCCAAGACGCATCTTATCAAACTTGAGCGAGCTCAGAGAGCCGTTTTAAAAGTATGTACGTTTAAACCCTTCCGTTTCCCTACTAAAGATCTATATGAATATTGCGAAGTACTATCGGTTCGCAAAATCTTTATCCTACAAATAATAATGAAACAGCATTCCTCTCTTGCAGGCGATAAGACGTTGTTGTCTGCTCCGTCTTTCCTCCAGCAAAGACGAAAGCGTAAGAATACCGTCGCATGTACCACAATTTGCAAGACTTCGTTTAGTCAGCGATTCTACTACTTTCTTGGATGCTTCTTATATAACAAAATAAATAATATTTCACGCATTGAAAATGGTAACAGTTTTGAATGTAAAAAGATTGTGTCAAATTGGTTAATGAGTCAAACTTATCTTGAAACCGAAAATCTTCTTCACCCTGTCTCTTAGGTAAATATAAAATAAAAGGCGCACACACTCTCATACAAACACACTCACACACCCTCACACATGTACACATACATAAACACGCATACCCATACACACTCTCACACACTCATACACTATAATTCAAATATGTTCTTTTATTTTGTTAACTTTGTTTTTATTTTTGCATTGTTCTTTGTATGTCTATTGTTTAGGATCTCCTTCAGAGTTTCAATTACGTCCGGACGGATGGAGGCCTGGTGGCTGTAGCACAATTCCTAGTTTCTAGGTCTTAGCACTAACACCAGTCTCCACATAAAAATGTACCTATATTTTAAGACCATTATGTTATTGAAAACTGTGTGGAGAGAAATAAACGTTTATTATTAAAAAAAAAAAAAAAAAAAAAAAAATAGTATTTAGGATACCTACTTTTACTAGTAGATTAAGATTCGAATGTGAAAGCTACAAATAAAACATGCGAAATTAAAAAAAGAAAATTGAGAATTTTTTATTTATACAGGGTGTTAAGGTATACAGTTGCATTACTTTAAAGGATGATTGTACCCATGATACTGAACAACTTTCCCTAAGAAACATATAGGAAATTCGAAAAAAATAATCTTTCAGCTGATTGCGTTTAGTATGGAAAGTCCAATTTTTTTTTGCGAATTTCCTTTATGTTTCTTAGGGAAAGTTGTTCACTATCATGGGTACAATCACCCATTAAAGCAACTGTTTACCCTAACACTCTATATAGCATTAGTTTTCTTTCATTTATGTGGTTTGATATCCAGTTTCGTACATAACATTGTATTAAAAAAGTAAATTATGTATTTTTATAACTAAATAAAATGTGTAATAGTAGTGACAGTACTGTATGTACATTATTATGTACATAATTAATAACAGTACTCTCTTTAGCGTGTCACAGTTGGATAAAAAGATAATTTTGCAGAAAAATCACGTAACATCGCATGTATACCAACACTGTACTATAATAATTATTCTATTTATATAATTTCGACCTCGTGACTAGAAAATTTAATGAAAGAACCTTGTTTAACGATGTCTAAGTTAGATTTTGTCTATAATAAAGTCTATATAAGGTTAGTAGGTCGAGAATTAGTTTCTAATTGTATCGTCAAATAAATCGTATCCCTGAAGAACTAAAAACTAAAAGAATCAAACGTTTACTGAGTGGAACATAACGACCCACTTGCAAATGTAAAAATACAGGATCCTTCTTAATATGCTGACACTTTTTTAAGGGGATGATCAGACCGTCAAACTGAACAAATTTCACTATGGCACCAAAATCGAAATTGCGAAAAAAAAAATCAGCTCTTCTATACAAAATGCAAACCCACTTAAGCCAAATGTATGGGATAGCTGATAAGATATATATTCTTTATTTGCACACGAAAATACACAAAAAACAACAACAATATACGCGAACAAGAAGGGTACAAAAGGCGGCCTTATCACTAAATGCTGTTTTTTTTCGCGATTTCGATGTTGGTCCCATAGTGAAAGTTGTTCAGTTTGATGGTCTGATCATTCTCTTAAAACAGTATCAGCATTTTAAGAAGGACCCTGTATATTTATTCAGATATTTTGATTGATTTGACACATACCTACAATACATGGTGTTACAAAAATACGAATAAAGGAGGTGGTTTAGATCATCAAACAACTTTTACTATTGAGCCAACATCGAAATTGCGAAAAAAAAGGTTTGTCATATAAAACTGTTGAATTGACTAGACTCATATGCATGGAACAGCAGTTCTTTTCGCGATTTCGATGTTGGCCGCATAATTTAAGTTTTTCATTTGGATGGTCTGAATCACCCCATTATCCTTCCGAAATACATACTACAGGGTGTTAGGGTATACAGTTGCATTACTTTAAGGGGTACCCATGATACTGATATTCCTTCCGTTAATTTTTCGTTACACGTTAGTGGGTCGTTTTGTTCCACCCAAATAGTTAGTCTAATTTCGCCGTTGGGACTGCCCCAACTATTGACTGTATTTGTAATTTAATCAAAAACCTTAATTACTTTGTGTTACGGCTTTTATACAAACCACTGACTAACCGACTAAACCACATTTGCGACCGGTTTTATTTCCAAAACATTGGAATCCAATTTTGAGGGTATATTACTGCTGGCGCGCTCCATACAAACTAAGTCTGGTGATATTTTCAATACTAACCGATTAAACTCAATGAAAATTTGCAGTAACAATCTATGCTTGTATCGAGACAGATTTTCCTTAAAATGTACAGTTTTAAAGTTACAGAGCCTCAAAGATATCTATACAAATCTTAAATTCATCCTAGCATTGAATCTGTATATTTTAACGTAAATCAGACACGATACAAGCATAGAGATTTGTTTCTAGATTGTTTCTGCAAAATCTCATTGACTGAAAATATCACCAGACTTCGTTTGTATGCAGCGCGTATTTACGCATTCGGAATAAACTTCTCTTAATTCTGGTCATGTATTTTTTTTGTTCATGTAACACTTTGACTATTTATATGTGGACTGGTTACGCGTGTAATTCTACTAACAAACATTTCTGCCACTTTTTGCGGGGGGGGGGGGGGGGGGGGGCGAGGTAACATGAAATCCGCAACTTTGGATTTTATTCCCCATAACTTTAGATTCTAATTTTGAATGTTAAAAATCATGAAAAGTAGTCTCGTGTGAACCCCAAACGTTCTAAGTTCGAAGTTATTATTTCGCAATTATAGGCTGTCTCGTTTAGTGATAAGGTGTAAAATTGAATATAAATGCACAAGATATATTGTGCTTATGCCGTGACAGAGGGGAAATGCTACCGCAAGGCTAGTCTTTAAAATAATTAGTCAAAGATGTAACGTGATAATTTGCGACCGTGAAGTTCAGTAGTGGTATTTTGAAAGCCATACGTTGAACTCAGCAGTAGCAAATTTCAAAATTACTATGGAGATAATATGTATCTTTCTACTGCTGATTTGACTTTCAAAAATAATACTGCAGGAGTATGGTTTTTGAAAGTCAAATCAGCAGAAGAAAAATTCATATCTCCATAGTCTTTTTGACATTTTCTCCTGCTGAGTTCAACGTATGAATTTCAAAAATACCACTCGTGATCACGGACATTTTGAGAATGCTACATTTTGCAAACGAGTCGTTTTGCGAATACTGCGACGCTCTGCACCAAATTTTATAACTTCCTTTTTGGTAATCAAAGTAATTGTTAGGCCTGTTTGAAATTATGAAAAGTCAGTTAAAAAATAAACCATTTTAGAGACCATATCATACAAGCTTCGCAACTGCACCGCAACGACGTGGCAATTGCACCACCGAGACATCGCAAAATGAATCGCCGCGATATTAATCGAGCGGTATGTTGTATCCCCGTGACATCGTCATCGTCGCGGTGAACACTGATTGATCTCAGAAATATCGCGGCGATGTAGCAGCGATATAGCGACGATATCGTTCCGTAAACGCCTACGCACAAAAATCGGTTTCGAGTCACAGGTTATTCAGGGCGTTAGGGTAGACAGTAGCATTACTTTAATGGGTGATTATACTTATAATACTGAACAACGTGTAGAAGCGGAAAATTTGCAAAAAAATTCAAGTTTTCATACAAGTACAAACGTTAGATCAGCTGATTGAATTTAGTACAGAAAGTCCAAACACATTTTTTCCTATTTCCTGTACGTTTCTTATTGAAAGTTGTTTAGTATCATGGGTACAGTCACCCCTTAAAGAAATGCAAATGTTTACCCTAACACCCTGTGTATGAAGTCCAAGTTAAGAGGCCTATTACAAGCTCAGTGGCGCCCTCACCACAATACTACAGATTTCTCAATAAAGAAAGCCTAAATTAAAAAAGTGCTACTCCAATAAACTACAAAAACCTTCAAGCTATTGTTATACAATACTTTTATAGGTTCTAAATATTCCACTTTTAAGAATTACGAAATAAAAATGGCTGTTTTTTTTTCTTTACTTAAATTAGTATGTTCAGATCTATAAAAATCGATAAAAGTATTCTATAAAATAGCTTGAAGGCTTTTATAGTTTATTGGAGTAGCACTTTTATAATTTAGGCTTTCTTGATTGAGAAATCTTTATTATTGTGATGAGGGCGCCACTGAGCTTGTAATAGGGCTCTTAAGAAAAAAAATAGTCCGAAAGCTCACATCCTGCACGTAGTGTAAAACTAACAACTAACTTATTATGTACTTAAACTAAATGACACGTAATTTCGTAATGCTTAACTCTACTAACGATAAAACTTTGAGCAACTATTTATACAACCTTATTAATAGCACTAAAAAACAGTTACAAAGCCGTGGTTAAAAAAACACAAAAAAAATGGATTAAGTTCAACACTAGGGCCTTTTTAGACGAACGATTTCACCAAACGCAAAGTTAATAAATACTCAGCGCAGCGACAAACGCTACGTAATCATAGTCGCATGGAATGTTAAGGGCCTGTTTCACTTCTGGTCAATTTCTTAATAGCTTATGCGACAGAACGTTTGACATATTTGTCTATAAATATGTCAAACGAACTTTCAGATAAGCTAAATAGGATTCAGAAGTGGTAAAACAGACACTTAGAGTTTCCATTCTAACGGTGTTGCCACGCTGAAATAGTCGTTTGAAATAAGGCCTGTAAACATTGATGTTATTCCAAAAAGAAGCAGATATATTACTAGCGCGCGCAAAGTGAAGACTCGAAGAAGATTCAGTTGGTTATTCTTTCAATAATTCGCGTCAAGCAATGGTACGAGCGAGATGGCGCCATTTTCTATGAAGGTTAAATAATCTTGTTATAAAGAAGAAGTGAGTACGAAGACAATTGGGCTTGCAATTTATCTCTGTCGGCTTGTTTTTGTTAGAAACGACAATTTATGTTTATAATATGGTAAACGTAACGTAAACGCATTTTACTTCTTCAATATTACAGTAGAGATGCGTTGGAAAAAAAGAACCGAGCTTATATTTACCTAAATGTTATAACCTTAATTAGTATCGAATCATGTCCGATTATGTCTTCCTTTCGTATCCCGATTCACTTATAATAAATTTTAACAAATTGATATTCTAATTACAGATAGATGGCGCGATTTTAAACAAAATTAAATATTTTTTATTCACATTCAATTTTTAATTTCTAACAAATTAAGATAATACTATAAAATTATTGCTACTTTACAACGAATACTATCACAATAATCACTAAGCAATTATACCAAATTTTATACACAAATTAAGAAAAAGTTTTCATCACTTATTTAAAAAAAATACAAAGATCCTAATAAGGAGAAAAGGAAAACATTAAAAAAAGACAACATCCAATTCTATAATCCCATTACAAGCGATTTTCGTTGCTACTTAAAGTCTGCTGCGATTTTAAAATCGCACTTCAGTAATTACTACACGAACTGTGCCGTCCCCGTGTCCTTCCAACAGGTGAAACAGCAAGGCAGCGCGCACATGAGCGTATTTTTAAACGCGTCTCGAAAGTCGCGGTTGAAATACGCATAGATAAGCGGGTTCAGAGCAGAGTTGAAGTATCCGATCCAGAATAGGACCCCGACGACAACTTCGTGCGTTTCACAAGGCTCCCCACACACGTTCGTTGTTACATACCTGTGGGATGTTTTTTTTTATTAAATACGATAGATAGATTAAGCCGTTTTTATTATGGTGCTATAATAAAAACTGCTTAATCTAATTAGCTCGTAGTTAAAAGATCTAGGTTTTCAAGACCTCTTAAAAATCTTGCTATCATTAGAATCGTCTTGCTATCGTCGATTATAAGGCCGAGATTCAGAGACGATTTTTTTACTCTTAGCTCGAGCATCATAAGCAGGGTGAAAATGTATGGATTTTGACGGGGTACGGGATACGGGAGTTCGAACTATGACTTAAAAATCGTCTCTGAATCTCGGCCTAAGTGATGAGAGTTTCACTATCTTTCACACAGCACAATGTTTCGGTATTATTAGTGAAACGTGAATGTTATCAAATCCACGTAAATGAGTTAAATGTCCAATAGGTCAATTAATGATGTATGATAGTAAACTAGAACAAAATTAGCCAACAATGCAATTTAAAATACAAAGCGAAATCAGAAGTTCAACTATATGCAAATATAATCTATAATTAGTGTCCACTACTATAATTTCCTGACGACGTGTCCCGACGAAGTGACAAGTATTGAGCCCAGCGCCACTTCTATTGGACAGTGGCAACAATAATGCCTCAAAATTGGAGTGTATCGATTTCCATACGATGTTTTCCTTCAAAAAGCCAGCAGATTTACAAATAGATGTCAAATAATTTGACACTCGCTGAATGCTCAAATTTTATAATTGCTGGTATTATTTAGAATTAAATTAAACGCAAATTCAGAGAGACAATGCCTTTATGTACCTTTAAAGTGTAAAACTTTTAATTGATAGTTGTGAAAAGTGTTGTTTTCTGAGTACAAAAGTAATTGTCTAAAATAATGGCAGATACTTCGCGTTCAATGTAATTTAATCAAGATTTACTCGTTTGTAAAGGGATAGTGGCCATAAAACCCTTCAGATTGTATAGTTAAGTATTAAATTTGGGACATAATGTGACAATGTGAGTTAAATTTTACTGTGGAAAAGGCAATTACGGTGAATTTGCTTGTCCAAATCCAATGTTAAACTTGAATGATATTTACAAATTTATTTTAATTTCGGGCATTGGCTTTAATTAAAAATATACAGGGCCCTTCCTAATAGTACTACTGACGGCTTTTTAAGGGGATGATTAGATCATAAAACTGAGGAACTTTCTCTAAGGTACCAACATCGAAATACCGAAAAAAATATCTGCTGTCAAACATTTGGGTCGAGTAGGATTGCAATTTTCTATGGAAAATTTTTTTTTTTCGCTTTTTTGAAGTTGGTCTAATAGTAAAAGTTATTCAGTTTGATGGTCTGATTATCTCTATAAAATACTAGAGAGTAAAAACTTACCACGTAAAAAACGGCAGCCAGCACAACAAAAACGCGCCCACTATGATGCCCAACGTGCGCGCAGCCTTATGCTCAGCCCGCCAAGATTTCCCGGCAGCTCGGAGCGTCGCACCTGCGTGAATTTCAATTTCACTTCAGATACTGTGGTTATTTTATTGAAAAGCTTCTGTAGGGACGGGACGTGGCTTTTATGAATTGTGGAATATGCTACTTTTATGGGTGAAAATAATACGGGAGGATTGATTGAGAATTTTTAATGAACGTAGTACTACAGAGTACTATAATAACTACCGGTAGTACCTAACCTATTTATACAGGGTGTACAATTTAATGCGTTACATATCGAATAGACACCCTATTCGGACCATCAAACTAAACAACTTTCACTATGGAACAAACATTGAAATTGCGAAAAAAAAATCTGCTTTCCAAAGAAAATGTCAGTAGCTAAGCTACTCTATCAAAATGTATGAAACAACAGATTTATTTATGCGATTTCGTAGTTAGTCCTATCGTAAAAGTTGTTCAGTTTGATGATCTTAAGTACCCACTTACGCCCGTCACACACATACGGAATTATTCCGGGCGGAATTAAGATTTCGTATGGATTAGCCCCCATAATTCCGTAAATATGTGGCGGGCCTTAAGTATGTAACTCATTTAAGTTTACGACCTGTATAAATTTAAATGCGTTACATAGAATAACAAAAACGCGCCCACTATGATTTCCAGCGTGCTCGCGGCCTTATGCTCAGCCCGCCAAGATTTCCCGGCAGCTCGGAGCGTCGCACCTGCGTGAATTTCAATTTCACTTCAGATACTGTGGTTATTTTATTAAAAAGCTTTTGTAGGGAGCTAGGAACGTGTGGCTTTTATGTGCGGTGAAATGTGCTACTTTTATGGGTGAAAATAATAACGGAAGTGATTGAGAAATTTAAATGAATGTAGTTATTATGCAGGGTGTAAATAGTAGATTAGACACCGAGGGCAGAAAAGTAAGAAACATGAGATCTGGAGACCGATTGCACTAAATGTTCTATTCTTATCCAACTTCATTTTTAATCACATCACAATTACTATTCAACTGTGCTGAATTCAGCATCGCGCTAAACTCTACGTAACTGACAGCCTTTAAGAGAAGTTTATTCCGAATGCGTAAATGCGCGCTACATACAAACGAAGTCTGCTGATATTTTCATTACTAACTAATTGAAGTCAATGAAATTATTCAGAAACAATCTAGAAACTAATCTCTATGCTTGTATGAAGTCAGATTTTCGTTAAAATATACAGTTTTAATGCTAGGATTAATTTAAGATTTGTATGGAAATCTTTGAGGTTCTGTATCTTAAAACGATACTTTTTAACGAAAAGTTATAGACTTTATTTAGTTAGTATTGAAAATATCACCAGACTTCATTTGTATGGAGCACGCTCCGAATTATATTCCCTTAGCGTCTGAGCGATCTGTCAAAACGGCTCTAACGGCTATCATGAGCAGTACCGCGATTGGCGCAATACCAAATGTGTCAAAAGTTATGGTTCGTACGTAGTCGAATCACCGTTCAGTCACCGATTATTTACCGCGATTGCGGCCCTGAGGTTGTCTTATTTACTGCCCAAGGTGTGTCTACTGCTTTGTCCTCAAAGGAGGCGGAAAGCGGCAACTTCGTTTAGTGCAGCGGGACGAAAGTTGACACTTTCCGCCCATAGGGGAGAAAATTAAATGCTTTACGTATTGAATAGGGTATTTAACACTCAGTTGCAGAGACGCTTATTAAAGTTAATCCTCAATTAAATCACTTTTGTCTTGTTGATGTAGTAAAAGCTAGCAAGAGATTTAATGGAGGATTAACTTTAATGAGCGTTTCTGCAACTGAGTGTTAGACCATTAAAGTGAACAACTTTCACAATGGAGCCAACATCGAAATCGCGTAAAAAGCTGCTCTCCATAGACAATGTCAATAGCTACTCTACCTAAATGTACAAAACAAAGCAACTGATTTTTCTTCGCGATTTCGAAGTTGGTCCCATAGTAAAAGTTGTTCAGTTTGATGGTCTGTAGCAGCCCATTAGGTATGTAACGCATTTAAGTTGGCATCCTGTTTCGAATCAGCAATAAAGGGTGTTAAAAAGTATCATTGTAAACATCACCTAATTACATACTCTACCCATCAAACCGAAAATCTTTTAACGTAGAAACAAACCTGTCAGCGCAAAAAGAAAAAAACAGCTGTTCCATAATGCAATGTTATTTTGTTCTGACATAGTTTGCTCCCATAGTAAAATTTGTTCAGTTTGATGGGTAGAGTATTTTTATTTTAAAGGTTAATGATACTTTTTCTTACACCCTGTATAAGTATTCGTAGAAGAACCAGGGTAGCCGATATAGCCCAAAGAATAGCTAAACTCAAGTGCTAAACTAAAACGCATTGCTCGCAGAACAGATGGCCGATAGGGCCGAAGAATTCTCGAGTGACGACAACGTACCGGAAAGCGCAGCGTGGGTAGACAGTGAGTCAAAAGGTGGACCGAATCTGCTGCGTATGCTGAAGAAGAAATTCTGATGCGTATGTGAAGTCTACCAATCCGGATTGGGCACGCGTGGTGGACTGACGCCCTCCGTGAGGGTACGCCTTTTCTCAGAAGTGGGACGTATATGGGCTGATGATAATTATCTTTTCTATCAATATCAATCAATATTTTGACTTTCTACAGTCAATATATTTACGAAAATATTTTAAACGTTCGCAAAAATTTGTCTCTCTTTACCAAAAACATTGACCTTCATAATTACAATACAAGATATAAAATAAATTAGTATTCTCACATTTTCGACTTAGTAAGGTCAACACATCTTTCAGGCACTGTGTACGTTACAATAATCGAATCGTTGAATATTCTAAACTTGACAGACCAAAAGTTTAAATCCCATGTTAAACAAGTCCACTGTCAAAAAGGCTACTATCTGGTTACTATAAACTCGATGATTATTTGAATGAACAAAATGTCTGGTCTTGACAATGTTACACTATGTAATTTAATATCGGATTTTTGTAATTGTACTTTGTATAATATTTTGTTTTGTGTAAAAGAATTGTATTTTAGAGTTTCTGGCCGCATCTTCTCTACAACGGAACACATTCCGACGCGGTGGTAGATTAAAAAACGTGACGTCAAAAAATTATCTATGTGATATTATTTTGAATAAACAATTTTGACTTTGACTTTAAAAGCGCAAATATGTTGCCATTTAAGGGAACCTAGTGATATGTCACTTTCTGCGTTGCAGGTTGCAGGCTGAATCACCTGATTGTCTGAAAAAGAAAGATGATTCCTTGCTTGGGATAGCACTTCAAGCCATTGGTCCCGGCTACTATCTCTGGTGGTATTAGTCGTTACATAAAAACCACGTCAGAGGCCGTAAGGCGGTCTGATAAAACTCTGACACCAGGGCTTGCCTACACGATAAGAAGAGAGGGTCGCGTCCCTCTAAAAATTTTCACGCTGTCAACCAAATATTCGAACAGAAGATTTCATATAAAATTAAAACCAACAGATTTCAGATATAAAATGTAGCGAACAACCTTGAAGCAAAACCCCTGAAGCTCTGAGAGATAAGGACAGACGTGACTTGAATAGGTACTGAGAAAAATTCGAGATTTTAGGGTACCGCGTCGAATAATAAAACGAGATTGCAGATATGACTGATAGATAAGCTTTGACAGATATTACTTGTGACACTTTGAATAAGTTTTTATGAGTCTAGAGATGGTCTAGACTTCTAGAGCGAACATTTATTAAAATAAGTTACAAAAAATGTTATCTTTGTTCAAAAGTAGAAAATTTAACAGTGGTGAAGCTCAGTGCGTGTGGCGGGTCTATGCTCGCGCGGTGTGCAGGGGACGGGCTCATGAATCTCGGCCAGGCCGGACCGACGGAAGCTTCATACAAACGGACGCCGCTAGACCCGTACATACGCCATTTTGATCCATAAAGCAATGGATCACGACTTTTTTGGCGAGTCTAGCGCCGTTGTGCGCGCTTTAAGAATCTTGAATCTTCTAGTCGTATCTATTGATATGGGACGGGCGTACGTGGACGTACCCTAATTTATTTGCTTTTAGGGTACGCGCGTAGGCAGAGGGGGCCGGCGCGCACTGTCGACCGCTGAGCTTCACCACTATCAGTTTTTATTACACTATGGTATAAGTAAGTGAAGTGTATACAGGGTGTTAGGGTAGACAGTTTTATTACTTTAAAGGATGAAATTCATAATTCTAAACAACATTTCCAAAATAACCTAAAGGAAATCGCAAAAAAAATCTGCTTCTTATACAAAACTGTACCTACCCGACTCAAATTTATGGGACCGCTTTTTTTTTCGCTTTTCCTGAAGTAGGCTCCATAGTGACAGTTGTTCAGTTTGATGGACTGAGTTCACCGTTTCAGCATTTGCTAGGCTGTCACTTACACCCTGTATAGCCAAGTCAACTATGAACTTCTGACTGTTAGAAAGTCGGATTAGAGTATTTATTTAGAATGAAACTAGTATTATTTGAACAAAAGTAGCTTTCAAAAGTTTATGCAGTCCGACCAAACACAAAACCACTTTCAGTACAAAAGTCCGAGTGTACGACAACAAACAATTGACTTTTATCTCTCTAAAAATAGAGTCTAAAATAGCTTTTAGTAGCTAATTGAAAGTCTATCAAACAGAATACTTGTTGTCAAACTAAATGTTGATGTTTTGGGTTCGGGTTCGAATTGATTTGTTGATTTAAAATAAAACGAAAATATACCTTTCTGTTATTGAGATAACATTGCCGTTTGAATGACAGGATGGAAAATAGATTGGTGGTCGATATAGCTTTGCAGAGAGATGTGGTTTGCTCATTTTAATGAACATTTCAATACGTGATTGAAAATGTGGCGAAAAATTTCGGAAGCTCGAGATGAGTTTCCTAGCGTGTCCAATACGACAAAAAAGTTGTAGCCACATTACAACGGAACGTCGATTGGCGGACGCAGCGATAGCAGTGTAAAATGGACTCTACGAAAATACTAATCTTAACAATTATAAAACTGTAACAGATATGTGTCTGTACATAGAAGATATTTACTAAAAAAAGATGACGATATGGTATTTAGGTGTCTCTGACTCCAAATCAACCTTTTCTGGAATTATTGTCTGTCTGTATGTGTGTTTGTTTGTGGGAACATCACGCAAAAACTACTGAACCGATTTTGATGAAGCTTTTTTGTTTGATAGCTTATGATCTGATTTAAAATCTCGTATATAATTTGTGCGGACAAAGTCGCAGATTAACTCCAGTAGAGTATAAAATACATTGCCAGAGAAAGCTCCGTCTGTGCGGTAAGGACGGAACGTCTACTCTAACACTCTAACAATTCTCTTCTACTCTAACAAGTCCTCTGTAAAAAAGGTTACTATAAACTCGATGATTATTTGAAAGACCAAAATGTCTGGTCTTGACAATGTTACACTATGTAATTTAATATTGAATTTATGTAATTGTACTTTGTATATTTTGTTTTGTTTAAAAGAAGTGTGTTGTAGAGTTTCTGGCCGCATCTTCTCTGCAACGGAACACCTTCCGACGCGGTGGTAGATTCAAAAGAATGACGTCAAAAAGTTATCTATGTGATATTATTTTGAATTGCTATTTTAAATAGGTATTATTTTGTATTGTTGCTGCCACGCCCGCTCTTGTCCGACTGTCCTAATGTATTTAGACCTTAAATTGCGTAATTTTCCACAATTATTCACTGCGTAGAAGAAAGCTCTGAAAATACTGCAAACAAAATGATCCTCGCACATGGATCAATTTTAATGGAAACATGTTTTAACTAAGTCATCATCATCATCATCATCACAACCTATATACTTATACGTCCCACTGCAGGACACTGGCCTGCCCTTGAGACCTTTACCCAGCAGTGAGATGATACTTGGCTAAAAAAAAGCTATTGGCATTTTCTATGGAACAGCGCATTCTTTTTTCACGATTTCGATATTGTTTTTTACAATGAAAGTTGTTCAGTTTAATGGTCTGTAGCACGCAGTTCGATTTGTAAAGCTAATTTGATTTTACGGTATTTAATTTTACACCCTGTATATTGTAAATTGTTAGGTGTGATGGTGGTCTGAAGCACCCCATAAAAGATGCATCCTGTAACGATATAATTTTGACATTTTCTCCCTCCGCGTCTTCTCGAAACTGTTCAGAAACATTTAGCCATTTTTTAAGATGGCGACCCGGTTGCGCTAAGTTAAAACATCGAAGTTCTATTCTTATCCAATTTCAGTTCTAATCACATTGGAATCCAATTTCTATTCAACTGTGCTGAATTCCACATCGCGCTAAACTCTATGTAACTGACAGCCCTTAACGTCTGAGAAATCTGTCAAAACG
This sequence comes from Agonopterix alstromeriana, assembly GCA_963924505.1. Classification (NCBI taxonomy): domain Eukaryota; kingdom Metazoa; phylum Arthropoda; class Insecta; order Lepidoptera; family Depressariidae; genus Agonopterix; species Agonopterix alstromeriana. The sequence goes on from OZ004682.1 coordinate 11,210,242, forward strand.
GCTGTAACGTGATTAGCGCAATACCAAATGTGTCAAAAGTTATGTTTCGTACGCAGTCCAGTCACGGTTCAATCACTGAATATTTACCGCGATTGCAGCCAAGTATAGATTGATTGATCATCATTAAATTTGACAGCTCTTAACGTCTGAGCGATCTGTCAAAACGGTTCTAACGGCTGTACCGCGATTAGCGCAATACCATATATGTCAAAAGTTATGGTTCGTACGAAGTCCAATCACGGTTCAATCACTGAATATTTAGCGCGATTGCAGCCCAGTATAGATTGATTGATCGTCATTAAATTTACATTGATTGCGTCAAAGTTAGGAAACTGTATTAAAGTTGGTTTCATTGGGGTTACTTCGAGGGATTTATCGGAGGTATAATGATTGATGATAGTGGTATCCAGGATTTAATTTCCTTTAGGTAACTACTAGGTTTAGGTTAATAAACAAGGGATCTTATTGTGTAACTGCCGGATTCGATCGGTATCGATGTGGTGTTTTTTGACAGTTCTTGGGGGGTATCACCGTTGGCGCGCTCCATACAAAGTCTGGTTATATTTTCAATACCAACCAATTAAAGTCAGTGAAAATTTTCAGAAACAATCTAGAAAGTAATCTCTATGCTTGTATCTTGTCAGATTTTCGTTAAATTGTATAGTTTTAAAGTTACAGTGCCTCAAAGATTTCCATACAAATCTTAAATTAATCCTAGCATTGAAACTATATATTTTAACGAAAATCTGACAAGATACAAGCATAGAGATAACTTTCTAGATTGTTTCTTGTTTCTGAAAATTTTCAATGACTTTAATTGGTTAGTATTGAAAATATAACCGGACTTCGTTTGTAAGCAGCGCGCATTAGCGCTTTTGGAATAAACTTCTCTTCTTCTTCGCTCAGTACACATACAACGTGTTAATGAATTAACGCAAAAGAAAGTAGTTTGTTTAGAATCGAGAGCAGAATCGAATTACCATGGTTTCAACATAGGTATTTTTTTTTCAAAATATTAAATAACTGGTTTGTAAAATTTAAAATTTACTGAACTCGATCTCAACCAACCGCATAGGCGAACTCACCCTGCTTACTACTAAAACAAGATTAATGAAATGATAACATTCTTTTTTGCCTGAAAACGTAATATCCGAATAATTTTAAGTTTAACTATCTAAGTAATGAAATTATTGTTTCAATCTAATTATTTTGTTATAAATAAGTTGGGGTGTATGAGGTTTTGCGCTTATTCATTAACACGTTGTATAACATAATAAATAGGTAATTCGAAAGCTTTGAAAAAATACATCAGTGGTACAACATTCGTATTTTCTAATAACTAACTCATTAGAATCGGGTACGAGCTCGTCACAAGCTGTCAGTCAGTCAGTTTGATGGTCTAATCCACCCTCTTAAATGTTTATTTGTAACACCTTGTATATGTTATACAGTCATATCCAAATGATCGTTAATATCGAATGTCAAAGGTCAAATGAATAAAATATTAGTAAAATAATTGAGGCTACGACCTTGGTTGAAGTGTCAGCATTAAAGTTCATGAGACTAGTGTCATTACATTTTCAATAGATCGATTCGTTCTATTGGTGGAAGAGAAAACAGCAGAAATAGTTATGAGTAAGGTTGTATGGGGAAAAATTGAAATTTATGTTTTTGATCGGCTAGTATTAAAACTTAGCATAGCATAGCATATGCTCACGACCATATTCCCCGAGGGGTAGTCAGAGACATTCTGAAACCTCAGAACATCCATGTTTCACCAGTAGTACCGAAACTCTGTCCAGTGTGACGGGGGGGGTGAGCCCGTCGCCACTTGTAATGGACAGTGGGTACAATACATGCCTCGAAATTGAAGCATGCAGGTTTCCTCACGATGTTTTCCTTCACCGAAAAGCCAGTGGTGTTACAAATCGTACATTAATTCCGAAAATCTCATTGGTACGAGTCGGTTTGGACGGGGATCGAACCATCGCCTCCTGAACGGCAGGAAATGTTACTCGCCACTGGACCACCACGGCTTTCACGCACGCACGACGCGCATAGAAACAAGAAATAACCCCGAAGTCCAAACCAACTTGAAAACAATTCCCTGTTATTACATAACACAGGATTGTAATCCAATTAAACTGAAAGTACTTTTAGTAATGAGTGGAAAGAGAACTTAAGATCCATTATTAATTACTAACTTTTCATCTCAAACCAAATTAAATTAAAAGTCTTCATTGTGATTATACGAAAGGAAATGAATGGGAAAGTAAGGAATGCTTTAAGACCGGTTCTCGTTAAATGTATTCAATCGAAAACTGTTTACAAATAGGTATCTTTTTGGAATCGAATATTGAATCTAAAGTGATCAAAGCCTTTAGATATTTACACGACTGCGGTGAAGCTCAAATGGAGGAAAATGTTTCTATCTGAACATAGGTAAGACAGAAATTATAATTATTTGCATACAAGTGCGGAAACTTGGACCCTGACGATAGGACTAGTTCATCAGTTCCAGTTCGCTCAGCGAGCTATGGAGAGAGCTATGCTCGGTGTTTCTCTGAGAGATCACATCAGAAATGAAGTGATACGTCAGAGAACTAAAGTTGTTGACATAGCTCAGAAAATTAGCGGGTAAACTCTATTGTAAATAAAATTGTTCAATCTATAGGTAAAGTCGATTATTTCAAGTCGAATATTTGTATCGGTGAAGGCTCTCCTTAAGTGAAATGAATAGAGAAAATCTTTGAGAATATTAATGTTCAAATCACTCTTTTTAGTTTAATTTATGTCGTCTAGACTTCCACTTTATTTTTGAATTTCCAAATGAAAAGGGTTTCAAACGTTTCATATCTTAAAATTTTTTGTTAGATGCCTACTTAAAAAGGAAAAGGCTTTTAGTTGAAAACTACGTTCTTAGTCACAGTACTTATATTCATAAAACTTACCGGATAAAAGAAAGCAATATACTTAAAATATTGCTTTCTTTGACCCGGTAAAAGTTTCAATGTAGGGTAAAAGCGCCTAAACCCGGCCCCCGCCTAAAGACTGCAGTCTGGACTATTATCGTATATAAATTATTTTATATTTGACGTGTTTTCAAAATGACGTCGATCGGTCACAGCATACAAATACAATCGAGGCCAGAATGGCCACAAGTGCGGAAGAGTCTGCAATAGCTCGTTTTTTCGGGTAAAATCACTATGCGATCCATTTTTGGGAAATGTGATTTCTATTAATTTCAGAATTTTTGTGGGTTGCTGACTTTTGGTAATGTTAATTTATAAACCAATGATATCAATACCTAATTTTATACTTAATATCATTGTTTTTTGAAATAATAGGCCTTACGTAGCAAAATTGTTCTATGATTGAAATCTCAAAATGGCTTAAGGTGCCGGCTTTAGGGTATTTTACCCTACCCACTATTTTAATTACAAATGTCCAGTAGCATCTCTTTCCTAGAGTTCATTAATTTTGTGAACTTCTTTTTTTCAATGGCGTGAGTTGCTTCTTTAGAATTCATTTAGATACTTATTTTATTTACTAACAGTTTTAAAAGAAATAGAAATCTAACCGTAGGACTAAACTTCGACTTAATTCGACTTAGGACTTTTGGTTTTGCGGGATTCATTGTTAATAAGTGTTCACTGTAACCTATGTAATAATAATAAATAATATTTTTTTTACATTGTCACAACAACTGTAAAAGCCACAATTAATTTAAATGGCTATGTGCGAAGTGGTGAAGGGGACTGACAAATCAATCGCAGCATCCGGGGTGACAGAAATGTGTACTTTTGTAGGACAAGCTGTGTAAAATATGCTTGAATCTATGCAAATCCACACACTAACTCAATATGAAATCTCCAAAACTGTAAAGACTACAAACTTCAAATTTGGCATGGAAGTTTCTATTGGTGTCTAGGTGCTCACTAAAAAGGGTTTTTTTAAATTGTATCTCCAAATGTGTGATAACCGGGATAAAACTTTGTACGGAAATTGGCACAGCAAATATCGTGGATTCTAGCAAATGGGTAATTTAAAATGTTTAACATCGATAATGCACGGCGGTCCGACACCGCTAGGGAGGGGCCCTAGTGTCGTGCACATAGCCACTTTTGGAAACCTTTATTCTTTGTTTTTGCCCTTGTTTATAACTGTACCACTCACTGTATTAATTAAATGATAATTCATTAATATTTTGCCAGTCATTTATATGAACTAAATGTACCTAAGTGAGAGTACTCATAGAAATAAATATTTATTGTATTTGTAATTTGTATTTTGCCAGAACTACGTGGGTAAAAGACAATGCCAGGTTTCCAAAGAAACTTAGGCCACCAGTGTACACAATAATATGAAACTATATGGAAATAACAGTATCTAATGCCAATTATTAAAATTGCAAAGGAAAAGGTTTATAGAACGTTCGTGGTTTGCAATTCTACTCTATGCGAAATTACCTATATTTTATTTGTGGTTTTACTTGTTTTCGGGATCCGTAATATATAATACATATTAAGTAGTTTGCAATGTCATAATGATCCCGGGATCGGTTGGAAGGCTTTTTATACTTAGAGAAAGAAAGAAATCATTAAAGAACAATGTCTTTATCTTCGATAATAGAACAATTACGAATTTCTAGTAATAAATAAATAGTGCGAGAAATTATGAATGAATATTTCATCAATTCTTACTAAATCTAATCGCTCCTCTGGGCCAAAATCCGGAGTCCATTAGGACATTGGTACGTACCAGATTAAAATCTGTCCTGTACCTGACTGGTTTAGCAACAGTCTGTCGTTGAAATTGAGGTTGAAATCAGTTTTATAAATGGCACGTGTAGCGTTGCTAAGTCTTCTTATTGAGGGTTCAAGCCAGATAAATGCTTCCGTGCTTTTCATACATTTTTTTAGATAAAATTTCCGCTTAGTTTTCTTTAGCGACATTTAGATTGGTGTTGATAAATCCTTGCTACTATACAAATATACAACTGTGGAATTTTTTATACTCGTAGTTTTCGATTTTTATGGCTTGCGGGAAAGATTTGAGGAATTTTTTTCGTTGATTTTTCTTTTTAATAATGTTACATAAGGCCTGAAATCCATCAAAGTGGAGCGGAGCGGAGAAAATCAGAGATGTGGGGGAGACCGGGTATGGTTGTCTCACGGGTTAGTTGTCACAATACTGTCACAGTCACTCTATACTATACCCGGTCTCCTCTATAGTGAACTATCAATAGGATATCATTATTTACAGTGGAGACGTTTCATGAGGAGCGGATAAGAGATTCCTCATATCCAATTCTCAGATCTGCCCTTCTCCGCTTTGGTGGATACCGGGCATTAAACTATTGTTTCATCGGTAGAATACGAAGATTTTACATAAGGATAAGGAGGTTGCTTATTCGGTAGAGGAGAATTGTGCCCTGCAATGTGACGTATTATAGCTAATGATAATGTAAGACGACAGTCAAATTAAACGTTCACAATGTTACTATCAGGGTTCGATCAATCAAATTGCTTAAATCCCACATCTCAAGAATCTCATCTCTCTCTGTACTCTCCCATCCCCACTACACTTTACTAGTGGAAAAACTTACCTTGAGAATTGAGCTCCGTGGCAGCTTTCGCCAGGTCTCTTGTAGCAACAGCTGATGAACAGCTCGGTCTCCAGCCAAGAGGAGGTCCACTCGAAGACCTCTTGTTCGACCCTCCAGAGCAATATCCAGAACTTGCAGTATCACAGCTAACGTTCACTGACTTCCTCGGACTCGCCTCTTTACTTGGACAAATGTCTCCCAAAGACGTCATAACTACTTCTCCACCAAACTCAGTTTCTTCTGGACACTCTGTAAAGGTGCTGTAGTTTGGACTGATGTCCGATGGTCTTCTATCCGGATGAAGATAATGGGAGTGATGCGCTGAATGCGATGTGTGCTTTATATGGACAGAGTTAAGGAGTATATTTGAAGACGTACGCGTAAGCGCCTCCCTTTGTCTTATTGCTTCTCTAAATATCCTGCAGTACATAGATATCATGACCAAACTTGGTATCCAGAATGAGACACTAGAAGATACTATGGCGTAGATCATATTTGCCTTAAATATGCAGACGTCAGGGTGAGCTTTTCTGAACTGCCGATCTTCCTCAGTGGTGTACCATCCCATGAAAATAGGTACGAAGCTGATAAAAGCTGGCCAAAGCCACACATTTGCAAGCATAAAACAAACAGTCCGATGAGTCATCGTAATCGGGTATTCCAAAGGTCTGACGATTGCGTAATAACGATCAACGGATATACAGCAAAGATGCAGTATGGAAGCGCTTGAGAAATAAACGTCGAGAGAATTGAATATATCACAGACTAGAGGACCGAACATCCAAGTGCCAGTTAGTTCAGCACTGGCGTTGAATGTCATCGCGCATAAAGCGACCAGCATGTCAGCAACTGCGAGACTGACGACGTAGTAGTTTGTGAGGACTCTGAGTTTCCTGTGGCGGTGGACTGAGATGATGACGAGGGCGTTGCCGAAGAGAGCGCCGAGGATGATTGTGGTGAACACCAAGCCTTTGAGGATGAGTAGTAGGGTGTGTTGCCAGTCGTGGTCGGGCACGGCAGCGGACGCCAGCGTAGAGTGGAGCTCGTGGAGGAACGCTGGCTCCGTGCCGCGCCCGCGCGCTTCTACCTCGTTGCGGTACGTGCCATCTGTGAAGAGAAAATTGAGGTAAGTTTGGGATTTTCATATTTTCTTTGTAGATTCTCATACTGGATGCTTGCTTTGGCTTGCATTATAACATCAGTTTACATACGAGCTTTGACAGAGGAAAATGGTAGCAGACACAACACAAATTGGACCTATCTCGGGAATCTCATGTCTCAAAATATCACAAAGGGTGCAGGAACAAGAGCTTTTTCGTGGAGGAAAAGTTAGAGAAATATGAGCATCCAATTTTAGAATATGTTCAAAGGAAACATACGTGCAGTTAGGAGTAACCATGCCAGCGTAACTCGCCATCGTTTTGGCAAATGCAATTTGATTTACGAATACATCCTTATACCTGAGGTTTTTCCTGCATGCTCTGTTTATTTTCTGGATAAACAAAGCCACTTTCATCAGAAACCGATTTATACGGAATCAATAACTGATTACTTGTCATTTTTTAATGGAAACATTTCATTACTTCAGAACAGTTCGTTTTTGTGTAGTTTGTTACACGCAAATTCAATTATGTTGACAATGAATGCGGCAGAGTTATTTTTTCAAGTAAAGCAAATATTTTTGTAAAAGCACTAAATTTAGTTCGTTAATTTGTTTATAATTAACAGTACACAATTTTTTTTAGGTACTAGAAAACTTAATTATTTTTTTTGGAAATTATCAATACAGCGTTGCTCAGGGAGCAGTTACTGCTTTTTACTGCGGACTGTTGGAGGGACCACGAAGGGTCTACCGAGCCAAATGAGTGAACTTAAGCAACCGACTTAGGGGCACCCAGAGGGGTACGGACCTCGGCATAGGACGTTGCTGGGGCTATGCGGTGGATTGGGTTGCTGGGATCGGTGAGAAACAACTTTCATGGCCATCCCATAACAACAACCCATGACGAGAGGAGACACATTTTTGGACCTTCCACACAAAAGTGCAGATTTTCTTAGGGAGGTCTGAAAAACCAGGCCCTGTACTCGGATTTTCTATTTTCGAAATATCGTGACTGTTTCTGTCCAAACTTCAGTGGAATAGAATTGACATGGGAACGAAAATGTTCACAATATTGCGAAATTAGAAATTCGTTGTCGACTGGGGTTTTTTTACTTTTATTTATTATTTTTCAATAACAGGTAATTAAATTAAAGATGTATTAAAAAATAAAGATAAAGCTTCTAAATTACAATCTTAAGAATCAAATGTAAATATGGGTATGTTCAAAAATTACAATCTTAAAAATAGTAGGTAAGTATGCGCCAGAGTTACAATCTTAATGTTCCTTTGAGCGTTATTTATTTATTTATTTTATTATTATTAACACTAAATTCTTCATCTTTCAAATTCAACTATGTCAACATTAAAATCTGGCACCGTTTCATACAATTATTTTGAGCAGAACGATTAAATATTATTGCGTGAAGATTATTTATTTTGAGAAGTGCGTCAAGGGACTAGGAATCGAGTACTAGGCTAACATAAGTCTTTGAAGTTCGAAGAGAGGTCAGTCTTTGTGGTCGAAGATAAGACTTGTAGAAACAATTTTGCTAGAGTCCAGTATAAGTTGAGCGTTGATTTTAAATTAAGACTTCTATTTATAAGAGTCACTCCTGAAGAGTTCAGACATGTCTGTCTCTTTTCTATTATTGAGCTTGACGTATTTACGATGCAATCGAAAATAGAAGGTCCACTTCATTTAGATGAAGTGTTTATAAATACACTACACAAAGTTTCAAAGTGAACAGTTCCAAACAGATCAATGTTAAAAGTATACCTTTTAACTTTGAACTTCTTATTTTCATTGATAATGTTTTTGCGATCGGTGCTGGTAAGGGGTCATTACTTAGAAATTTTCTTAAATATTTTTTTATTGTATATTTTATTTGAAATAGTGCGTCATGGCGAGTACATTTAAATATCTGAATCTATAGTGACGGTTGAGGTTTTGTGTTTATTTATGAGGTCTATGATATGCAAGAAAATAAATCGACAAATCGAAAAAAAAGAAGAGTTAATATTTTTTGTATCAATTGTTTTGGATTTTTATTGCGCAAATCAATAATTATTCACCATCATCAGCCTATACAAGGTGTTACAAAAGTAAAAATAAATATTTAAAACTTTTAAGGAGGCTGTTTAGACCATCAAACTAAACAAATCGCGAAGAAAAAAATCAACTGTCCCATACATTTAGGTCGAGTAGATTTCTAGTTTAGTATGGAACATCAGATTTTTTTCGCGATTTCGATATTGATCGAATAGCGAATGTTGTTCAGTTTGATGGTCTAAACCACCCCCTTAAATGTTTATTTGTATTTTTGTAACACCTGGTATACGTCCCACTGCAGGGCAAGGCCTGCCCTAAGGGAGGGAGTATGAGTGCCCAATTAAGCGGATTGGTGGACTACACAATCGCATAAGAATTTCTTCTTAAAGGGATATAATTCGGAGCGCGCTCCATACAAACGTACTATGGTGATATTTTCAATACTAACCCATTAAACTAAATGAAATTTTTCAGAATCAATCTTAAAACAAATTTCTATTCTTGTATAGAGTCAGATTTTCGTTAAAATGTATAGTTTTAAAGTTACAGTGCCTCAAAGATTTCCATACAAATCTTAAATTAATCCTTGCATTGAAACTGTATATTTTAACGAAAATCTGACTTCATACAAGCATAGATATTTGTTTCAAGATTGTTTCAGAAAAATTTCATTGACTTTAATTGGTTAGTATTGAAAATATCACCATAGTACGTTTGTATGGAGCGCGCTCCGAATTATATCCTCTTAAGCGTAAGCGAAACTGCTTAATCACGATATTTTCTTTCACCGTTTGAGAGTATTTACATAAGTTAGTAAACTCATTGGTTCATGACATGTCGTTTGTGCGGATTCAAACCCGGACCCTCATGATTGAGTGTCCATACCATTCCGCAACGCGTCATCAACGTTTTCGCCGGTTAAAAAATAAACTTTATTGCCTAATTAATAGTTATTATTATCATAAATTTTATTCAATGATGAATTAATGATTTTTATTCTAGAATGGATAAGATAAAGAATGAGTATATTAGAAGAAGTTTGAAAGTAGCACCTAAGACGGAAAAATTGCAGGGTAATAGATTATCGTGGTATGGTCATGTAATGCGGAGAGACGAGTGTCATGTTACGAGACGAGTGTTAAGTATGAATGTAGATGGCTGCGGTAGGAGAGGAAGGCCGAAGAAAAGATGGATAGATTGTGTGAAAGATGATATATGTAAAAAAGGAGTGAGTGCTGAAATGACGGCTAAGAGAGATGAATGGAAGAGGATGACATATTGCACCGACCCCAAATAATTGGAAATGGGCAAGAGAATGATGATTATTATAAATTTTACAATCCTCGAGTTTCCAACTAGTCAAATTAACCACTCTTTATCAAACGCGTGCTTTGTATGAAATATTGTACTAAAAATTTAATAGTGACGTCATTGTTTTTCGTCGTTGTTTTGATACTTTTTATAGATTATCCAGTTATTAAAAATAGTATTCATGCAAAAGCATTAATGGAAATGTGAGTTTAGCGTTATTTTCAAACGGTTTATTTACTGAGCAGTTAAAACTAAAATATATTTTATGTAGTCAACTCCGTCAGTATTATGTTGTTTTGTTAAAAGTAAAAAAAATTATTTGTCAACACCCTGTTTACGCATGCGTGTGCCAAACACAAGTGCCAAACACATCAACTTACATGAGTCTATGTTTATTTTCGTTGCCGCCAATTTTCCCTTTTACTCTATGCACTCCTAATACTTTGTGTGGTATTTAATTGAAAACTTTATTTTAAATTCCGTAAGGTTTTAAACTGAAACTACGTCTGTACACTTCGGCTGTCAGCGAGGAGTAGGAAGAAGAGATTAGACGATATAACTAGTAATAGACGGTATAAATAGTCAAATAGACGGAGAATATTACAACTAAAACAAATTCTTAACGCAGAAAGATTCTGCGTTAATACAGGGTCCAATTTAGTATGCTGACAGTTATTAAGAGAATGATCAGACCATTAAACTGAACAACATTATCTAAGGGATCAACATCGAAAATGCGAAAAAAAATCAGCTGTCCCATACATTTGGCTCGAGTAGGTTCGCAGTTTTATATGGAATAGCCGATTTTTTTTCGCGATAGAGAATGTTTTTCAGTTTGACGGTCTGATGGTCCCCTTAAAAAAGTGTCAGCATATTAAGAAGGACCCTGTATTATACATACAGGATGGTCCAGACTAGATAGATATAATTGTCTTTCGATGTACCTAAATAGACAAAATAAGAAGTTAAAATAGCTTGAGCGTGATTGTAGCTCCCACAGACAAACCGAGCAATTGGTTTTGCGGGATTCATTGTTATAAGTGTTCACTGTAACCTATGTAATAATAATAAATAAAAAAATAAAAATATTTTTTTTAGATTGGTTTCTTGGGGACCTACAAGGACCAGCCAGGAAAAAAATCGGTTTCCACCCGATTACAAGAAAAGATTTTTTGTTTATCTCTTTCTTGAGGAACTTTAATTTTTTTTATTTTATCATTGTACATTTTTAAATCTTGTGTTTTTTTTACTAACGGAACTTCGTCAATAAAAAAATCCATTCCTATTGGTATCCGAGTGGTTGATTTTAAGTGCAGTAGATTTTAATTAAATCTAAATAAAAAGACATTTTCTGTTTATTTCCTGGCGGTAACCAATCCAACAATCTGATAGTAAAACTGATCTGGACCGTCATGTATAATATTCATCTATGTTAGATAGACAGTTAAAAAAAACAGCCAAGAGCGTGTCGGGCTCGCCCATGATAGGGTTCCGCAGCCATGTGACTGATGCGGACGCCAGCCAACGTTAATCAAAGCATGAAACCAAACGAATGTGGGTTTTTAATTTTGTTCAATGTCGTCTAGTGACGGGAAACTATCCAATTTCTAGTTTCGGTTACTGTTATCTGTCTTCATGCCAAATTTTGTAATCGAGACAGGGAGATATTCAGACGGGACAGAATGAACGAAAGTATAAGCGTTCCTGGTTTGACAGCGGAACCCAAAAAACAGGAACAGATAAATTTACAGAATGTAACTGAATTTGTAATAAAAACCAATTCTGTAAATTAAACTAAGAATCCTATAATCAATAATTGTTTAATATCTATACAGGTATCTATTCGGTATAAAACAATTTTTCATCCCACCATCTCGGAAAGAGTATTTTTGCTCTTCGATATCTGAGTGCAAAAGCCGGTTTTATCCGCTAGAGGATAAAGTAAATTGAATTTAGAACATCATGTGCACTAAGTTTGTGAATTCAAAACATCATTAAATCTTTTTACTTCTCCCGAATTTATCATAGAAACATTTTTTTTTTCATTTAGTAATTTCACCGATTCCATTTTCTCCATTTCCTTTCTGATGCTCAGGATTCTAATTTTAGAATCCTTCGCTTGCTCGGTCATCAAAATTGAGCACGCTTTTAAAAAACAACTTTGCACTCTTGTTTAACAAATAAGTATAGTAACTGAATTTGTATCAAAAACTAATTCCGTACATGAAACTAAGAAACCTACGATACATTGTTTTAGATCTATACTACAAATGATTTCTTTCTCCGATATAAAACATACTACATTAACCTGTATAATCCCATTGCTGGTCAAGATAACTCTGCAAGCTTTTCCACAATACGATTTTCAACATAAATTTATTTTCAAAGTTGAAATTAAAGTGGTTTCCAGTGCTGTTTGATTTTATAAGTTAAATCTTTTGCCAAAGAGCTCAAAACCGCAGTGTGACCGCTAAGCTTTGACTTTGCACCGTGGAAGCCTTTGCTGAAGGTTTATTATGTGAGTACTTTGTGAACGCGGCTGTGCAAAATTTACTGAAAGATTTTGAATTCAGTTTTCGAAATAGGTATTTAATGTTCCTTATATGTAGATAAGATTGTACCGAGACCTCCGGTTCTAAATACCTAGTAGACAAAGTACTCTCGAACTATCTACTGCGTTTGGGGAGGAAGGCCGAAGATAAGATGGATGGATAGTGTGAAGGATGATATGTGTAAGAAAGGAGTGAGTGCTGAAATGACGGCTAAAAGAGATGAATGGAAGAGGATGACATATTGTGCCGACCCTTTGACTATTTATATGTGGACTGGTTACGCGTGTAATTCTACTAACAAACATTTCTGCCTCTTTTTGCGAGGGGCGAGGTAACATGAAATCCGCAACTTTGGATTTTATTCCCCATAACCTTAGATTCTAATTTTGAATGTCAAAAATCATGAAAAGTAGTCTCGTGTGAACCCCAAACGTTCTAAATTCGAAGTTATTATTTCGCAATTATAGGCTGTCTCGTTTAGTGATAAGGTGTAAAATTTAATGTAAATGCACAAGATCAATTGTGCTTATACCGTGGCATTGGGGAAATGCTACCGCAAGGCTAGTCCTTATAATAATTAGTCAAAGCGCCGACCCCAATGAATGGGAAATGGACAATGATGATGATGATGTGTGAAGATGTTCAGTTTGATCGTCTCAAAGATCCCACATTTTTTTTGTAAAAGTTTACCGTAACTTTTTAAGGTTTCAGTTTAAGATCTCTTAATTAAAAAATTTAAAAAGTTACGCATTATGACATTGTAGCTAATCTTAGTGGTGAGAAACTGAAACTTTTGTATGAAAGGTCTACAGAGCGCTATTTTCCAGCAGCTCGACGTCTCAGGGACCTATTTTGTGGTTTAAAAGAGCTGAAGTAACAAATGTTGACCTAGTTTGTACGACTGTTTCTTCTTAAACGTGTTTAAGAGAAGTTTATTCCGAATGCGTATATGCGCGCTGCATACAAACGAATTCTAATGATATTTTCAATACAAAATATTTAAGGTCAATGAAATTATTCAGAAATAATCTAGAAACTTATCTCTATGCTTGTATGAAGTCAGATTTTCGTCAAAATATACAGTGTTAATGCTATCATTAATTTAAGATTTGTATTTAAATCTTTGAGGCACTGTAACTTTAAAACTATACATTTTTACGAAAATCATAATTCATACAAGCATAGAGATTAGTTTCTAAATTGTTTCTGAAAAATTCCATTGACTTTATCACCAGACTTCGTTTGTATGGAGCGCTCTCCGAATTATATTCCCTAAAAATTTAAAATGACCATCGTGAAACTAATGAACTCCGTGATAGCTATTATGAGCTCAGTACCTAAAATGAAAGATGCCACTAGTGCAATCATTCCTATCACGCCAATAGACTATCTGTCGGTTGCACGTACGTTCATTAAAGTTAATTCTCCATTAAATCTCGTACTGTCACTTTTTGTCTTGTTGACTCAGTAAAAGCTAACAAGATATTTAATGATGGATTAACTTTAATGAACGTACATGCAATAGACTATGTATTATTGTATACATAACTTTAGCTTAAGAATTTATATTGTAATAGTTATTAAGTCGTGTTATGTTGTAGAGTTTCTGGCCGCATCTTCTCTACAGCACGTTCCGACGCGGTGGTAGCTTTAAAAAGATTTGACGTTTGATAAGTGTGCTGCAAGCTCCTATATTGAATAAATTATATTGACTTTGACTTTGACCGTGTAAGAAGCAGATTGCCTACAATAGGGATGACTGATCCTACAAATTCATATCTTATAATGAATTTAAAAAAAAAAGGCTTTTAATAACAAAATGTTACAACGAAAATACAATCAAATAGAAAACAAAAAGTTATAAGCGATAGAAATACGTTTTATATCGTCTTCTTACTTTTTCATGCAAAACAGATTCTTGTGTGACACTTCGTAATTATTTGTATTAATATACGCAGTTATCACGTCACTTCTATTATATCTACCACTCGCTAGAGCCGGACTTTACGGATAGATTAGAAACGTAAATTTTTAAACACTTATATTTCGGTTATTTTTAATGATATTAAAAAATGAATGTCACTTCAGTGTTTAAGATATCAAACAGTTTTAAAAGAAAAAAAAATCATCATCATCCCTATTTATTGTGACTATAAATACTCAATGACTAAGAAGCCATACAGTTATTATACCTTATATGAGTAGAGGAACTGACATGAGTTGTAAAATGAAACCGATTATGCAGGTTTTCTGGAGATTATCGGTAGAGTAAAAATTTGAGTTATGTGTATAATTCTGAATCTAACGTGAAATCGTGGATAAATTCATGAAAAAGTGTTAGTATATATCAGATAATTATCTACGATTTCACTTTAGATTCACAATTATTCACAGAAACCGAATTTTTACCCTGCGATAAGATGCCCAAAAACGGTTCGTTACGTATGCTGTGGTGCTGCTAGGTACATCTCGCTCTAGTAACTCTTAGTCACTCTATTAGTAACTTAAGCTCTGCCTTTACATTTGGTAACTATACTTTGATAAATATGATGAACAATTAAGCTTTCTTGATTAAGAAATCATAAATATGAACGGAACATATCTACTGAACGGTAAAAAGAGCCCTAAATATGATGATAGCTTAGTAGTTTTTATTACGATAGTCGAAAAAGGTTGCCAACTTACAGAAAACCGTCTTTGGCAACTGGTTACGGTACCATGGTTTTTTTTCTATTTTGACAATGATACTCCAATCAAAATAGCAACGAAAATTAAAGAAGATATGTGAATAAAATAGGATTCTTCAAAGCATCATATATCATGAGGTACTAACAGTAAGAGTATGATTTGCAGATATGTGTAAATTGAAGTTTTGATTAGAGCCAAAACACGATTAAGAGACATTTTCTCGATAGAATAATAAGCCAAAGTAGCCTCCATATTTATTGATAAACGCTTGGAACTGCTAAACGGTGAATAATAGAGACACGAGACTTGATTTAAAAAAAGATATTGTCATTTTGTAAAGTTTGATTAGAGCAGAAATGAACTTACATAAATAGTACAATAACAATTAAATTAAGTTTGTTTTACGCTTGCGTCGTTTCAGGCGCGCGTGCCGCCCCATCTCTTTCTCTCGCATCAGGCAGTAATATACGCTATCACACTTCCATTTCGCTTCAATTATTTTTCGACTCAGGCCCTTAAGGCTATTTTTAAAGAAACCGAGATTTGAAACTCTTACTCTCACTTATTCTTAAAACAGCTTTAGTAACGTCCAAGATATGTCAGATAGTACATCTTTCAGATAAATAAATTATATTTGCTTATCAGAAATTTCCAGAAAGCTAAATAGGAATCGGAAATCTCGTCGTCCTTATTTGGAATGAAGTATAGTTGCCATCGCGGCCCGGTTGCAGTAAAATTTCTGACTACCTTAAAAGAGATTTTGGTCGTGACTTTTATGTTCGTGTTAATACAATTAATTTTGTACGGAGTATGAACCTTTTCATATCACCTTTTTTCGTACAAAAATCTTTTCGAGAGGACGTAAAAAAATAAAGGTTCAGTTTTCCGGACGGTAACGCACGTGTTTTCCGGTGTTTTGAGCTGATTTATTACACTTGTCGGGGACGTGCTTTGGTGTGAAACGTTTTCCTGTCTACTTTACAGGTTGATAGTGAGATATTGTTAGTGAGTGAGATATTGTTATAAAAATATCTGTATCAGTCTATACTATTACATAACTGGCCAAGTGCGTGTCGGGCCACGCGCAGGGTAGGGTTCAATAGTTGCCCGTCACAATACACGAACTTAGAAGGACGACACATTTGACTCTAAAAAAAAAATCGCTGAATATTTCGTTAACGGATATCTAAATCGAAAAATGGTTTTTTCACACCCACAATGTTTTTAAAAATACCTATCCAACAATACCCCACACCATGGGATAGAAGAGAAAAAAAAATGTCATCCCCACTTTTCGTGCAGGGGAGGTACCCTAAAAAATATTCTTCCACTTACCACTTTGTCGGCGTGATTAATTTATGTATACCCATTTCAAATATATAGTACTAGTCGACCAATATAAAGACGACTAAAGAAATACCGAGTAATAGTCGACCAACTTGTAAAATGTACTTTTTAGACTTTATCAGCCGTTAAACCGTAGTTTAAAACAAAAAGCCCCCTTCTAAATCCATATATTGCGACGGGCAACTACGTAACCCGACATGCACTTGGCCGGTTTTTGGATTTTTATAGGTGATCATATTCGATGAAAATAGTTGTAACAGTTTTGCCACTGACTTGCCCATTTGCTAGTAATTTTCACTTTAGAATCCAAAGTTTTAGAATTGCGGAATTTTTTCCGAAAAAATAGATAAAATTTACTTGGATATGAGTTTGGGGCTTAGATAATATAACTATGAACGGGTTGCGTATGTAATTCTCCTAACAAACTATTCTGCCACTTTTTGAGGGGGGGCGAGGTAGCATGAAATCCACTACTTTCGATTTTAGGACATTACTTTAGATTCATATTTTGATTGTTAAAATAATTTCTTGTGAACCCCAAACGCGACTCGTTTGAAGTTATTCCGCAATTATAGGCTGTCTCGTTTAATGATAAGGTATAAAATTGTATTAGTCGGGGATATCTACGGATTTTTGTATGGAGTAGGTTGCATTAATTGCACTTTTGGTGAAAATTTGGAATATAGTAGATACATACATGAAAAAACATAAATTCTCAATAATCCCCGATTTTTTATGTTGTATTATTGAATAATTAAGACATTTACAAAACATTAAATTTAGGTATGAACAAAAAATGGAAAACTGGTTATTTTGTACAGGATGGCTTCGTTCAATACGTTTTACTTATAACAATAATAATTCCCGGTTAATATTGTAAATTTGAGTAGATTTTTAATATTTTGTAAGTCTTCAAAAATTATAACCTCAAAACTAAATTATTTACTGTTTGTTTTGACACATTAAATTTGCCTTTTGATAATTAACTATTGCTGGTATACTGATCGAAATATTTTTAGAAATAAGCTTACCATTTGTACATTAATATCGATTTTTAAGTATTTCTCAGGTTCCTGAGCCTATATAACTACGAAATCTCGACAAAAGTGTTATAAACTAACAGTAATATTATTTCAAACACAATTTACTAAAGTGTCTTTAATGCGATCCCAAACCTTATTTTTCCTAGACTATATGTAAATGCACATGATTAATTGATTTTATAACGTGGTAAGAGGAAATGCTACCGCAAGGCTGGTACCTGGTTATATGCTCTAAGTCTAAGGTTTATGGGCTAGTAACCATTACGTGAGCAGTGCTATTGTAGTTACGTCACCAATTTTGTATTGAATTTCGTACAGCACTCCAAGTGGTTACGTTGAGAACTAATTTCTGTCATACGAAATTGGTGACGTAACTACAGTACAGTGAAAACCCATGGTAGGACTGGGCTTAAGAGAAGTTTATTCCGAATGCGTAAATGCGCGCTGCATACAAACGAAGTCTGGTGATATTTTCAATACTAACCAATTAAAGTCAATGAAATTTTGCAGATACAACTTTTTTGTATCGTGTCCGATTTTCGTTAAAATATACTGTTTAAATGCTAGGATTAATTTAAGTTTTGTATGGAAATCTTTGAGGCACTGTAACTTTAAAACTATAATTAAGGAAAATCTGACGCGATACAAGCATAGAGATTTGTTATTAGCATGTTTCTGCAAAATTTCATTGAGTTTAATTGGTTAGTATTTAAAATATTACTAGACTTCGTTTGTATGGAGCGGGCCAACAGTAATATACCCTTAAGTCCAATAAATATTTTCTTTCTGTCATATCGTAGAGTACATTTTTTTAACTGGAGGCTTGCCTGTGTGGCCTTCCTGAGTGCGTGTCCGTCGTCGGCGCCAATGGACCAGACAATAAATAAATCATTGGCTATAACTAAGAGCAAAAGCTCGAATACCGGTTATCGGCATCCGCGGCTTTGTGGCCATTGCCTGTGCCTCACAATTCAAGAGAATTCTTATCCCTTATAGCCCAGTCATTTTACGGGACTAATTAAAAATTGATTTTTTTTCGGTATATTTAAGAGCCAATTTGAGCCTAGAAATATAGGTATATGAAAATAAAAATAAAATCACTTCAGCAACAGCCCCAAAAATTTAGCATTTATTTAGGTCTAAAAACCTAACGGTCAATAATTTTTTTTATTTGCGTTTTGAAGACTTTATTATTATACACATTTCAAACACGGAGTAAATATTTTAGTCTACTTAGAAAGTTATGAAAAATACGTTTGTATTTTCTAATAAATTTCTCTTTTTTATTTTAATGTATATTGTATGTATGTATGTATACGCTCACGACTATATTCCCCGAGGGGGTAGTCAGAGATGTTCTGAAATCTCAGAGCACCCACTTTTCACCAGTAGTACCGAAACTCTGTCCAGTGTGACGGGGGGTGAGCCCGTCGCCACTTATAATGGACAGTGGGTACAATACATGCCTCGAAATTGAAGCATGCAGGTTTCCTCACGATGATGAATGTATATTGTCGAATCTAATTAAAATGTGTATTAATAGTATTAAGTTAAATACCTTCTGGGAGATACAATTTTCATTTCCATTTGCGTATCGAATTTTATTCAATATGTTTTCAGATAGTCTTTTTGTCACTAAATGGTGCCGGTTACAGTTTAAACGTCCTATTCATAATTACTCCCCACCCCTCCTGACAAAATTCCGTAAATTGACTGGGCTATTAGTGCTACGACACCCACGGGAAGAATGGTTGGTTTGTTCTAAAGCAGTAATTTCTGATTCCAAATTTCCTAACACCGCTGCTGCAATAGGACACGAGCGCTTCCCAAAATGGATATAATAAAATCTACCAATATACCCCAAAATGTATATACGTATTTCAAAGCCAGATCGCGTATCAAACCCCATA
This sequence comes from Agonopterix alstromeriana, assembly GCA_963924505.1. Lineage (NCBI taxonomy): Eukaryota > Metazoa > Arthropoda > Insecta > Lepidoptera > Depressariidae > Agonopterix > Agonopterix alstromeriana. The sequence goes on from OZ004682.1 coordinate 11,229,853, forward strand.
TCGATCCGGCGCATCTGGCGAAGTTCAAGGTTATAATCTGACCCCCATTTGGCAGAGGATTTTGGCGATATGCCAGGATACAGACGCGGAGTCGGGGACAATCTTATCATATAATCTAATGGAGTTTTGTGTCTATATTAGAATGCTGAATAAGGGTTTTATAAGGTGAATGGAACTATAAATTGTCGTTGTTGTTTATAGAAGAAAACTGTTTATTGTAAGTTCACTGAATGTCACCTAAAGGGCAAAGTCGAAAGTCAAAGTCAATATAATTTATTCAATATAGGAGCTTGCAGCACACTTATCAAACGTCAAATCTTTTTCGGCAAAACGGCAAAAGCGCTTTGCTCGGAGTTTCCCTATCGAATCAAAAGTGAATAGACCCTTAGGGGAACCAGGGTAGCCGAAATCGCCTGAAAACTGTATGAGCGAAAGTGCCTATGGGCTGGGTGCATTGCTCTTAGATGGCCGATTTATTATCTTTTCTACAAGGTGTAACAAAACACCCTAGTAATACTTAAGGGGGCGCTTCAGACCATCAAGCTAAACAACTTTCACTATGGTGCCAACATCGAGAAAAAGTTAAAAAATAGTACCGACTCGACTAAAATGTATGGGTCAGCAGATTTTTTTTTTCTCGACGTTAGCTGCTTAGTAAAAGTTGTTCAGTTTGATGGTCTAAACCACCCCCTTAAGTATTACTAGTAAATATTATTATCATTGACTTACCAACTATTGGACGTAAGGTCCGCGCTCAGAAGTGTCAGAACCAAAAGAGAAAACACATAAAGAGAAAAAAAATTTCATTCCATATAAGGACGAAATTTTTTCCCTTTGTTAACTAGCTTTCTGGCTAATTCAGAGTAGGAAATATAATGTATTTACCAGAAAGATATAATATCCGACATATTATATTATAACACTTATAACACTTTATTGTACACAAAGACATAATAATATACAAAGTTTAGAAAACATGTACAAAGGCCGAGCTTATCTATGAAGAGATTTCTTCCAGCAGACCCGCAAAAGAGACAGTTAATAATTACAAGGCAATATAATAATATATATATACATATCTTGGACACTACTAAAACTGTTCTACGAATAAGTAAAAGTAAGGCTGTCCACTGAAGCGGAGCGAGGCTGCGGAGCGGAGAAACGAGGGAATGTTGGCCAATGGGATCCTATTGGTTGATATTTCAGCGTTTCTCCGCTCCACAGCCTCACTCCGCTTCAGTGGACAGCCTAAGCTTATAGAATCTCTGTTTCTGTAATTCAAAATAGCCTTAAAATTTCGTTTCTATTTGGAATGTTGTAAAGTGAGTCAATGATTTTACTATCTAGATTTTTATTAGTGACTGAAAACTAACGTGTAACAATTTATCTTATCTATAGAACGTATATTTCAGTGCTATCTGGCCAGTACGGAACAATATTTTACGATGCTCCTAGGAATAGCTAACGTTCCTCTAGAGTAAAGTATCGAATTTACGATTTAGATAACGTTGTTTTATTCTTCTAGGTGTTAGTTATTGGAAACGTGAGAGTTATTGCTTTGATACTGAATACTGAATACGAGAATATTACATTGAGAAAAATATGGATAACTGTAATCAAACAGTAAAAAAAACTCTAAATGTTTTATTCAAAATAATATCACATGTATAGTTTTATGACGTCCATTTTTGACTATAGAACCGCTATGGAAGATGTTCCGTTGTAGAAAAGACGCGGCCAGAAACTCTAAAACACACATATTTAAAAAAAATATATACACAAAGTACACTTATAAAATACAATATTGAATTACATAGTGTAACATTGATTGTGGATGTTCTGAGGTTTCAGAATATCTCTGTCTACCCCCTCGGGGATTATAGTCGCGAGCATATGCTTATGCTTATGCTTAGTGTAACATTGTCAAGACCAGACTTTTTGGTCATTCATATAATCATCGATTTTAAAGTAACCTTTTTACAGAGGACTAGCATGGGACTTAAACTTTTTGTCTGGCAAATTTAATATATCCTCTGGTCTTATTATAATAGCGGATACAGTACCCCATGAAAGATGTGTTGACTTTACAGAGTCGAAAATGTGGTTAACTTGGTGAATAAATAACAAACCTTATTCAAAAAACATGTTTTTAATCTACCAGAATTTTACTTATAATATTAACTAAGATGTTTCGGTTACTCTAGTAGACAGATCGTCAGCGTAACTGCGTATGAGATAGCGATGTAGAGTTGGAGATATATAATTTACATACGATTTGAGCACATGTGCCCAAATGATATAGTAATATAGGAGCAAAAATGAGCGAGTTATTGAGGCGGGGCATACAGACAGAATGAACGAAAGTATAAGGGTTCCTTGTTTGACTACAGAACCCTCATAAAAATATTGACGTCGATAAGGAAAGCAATGAGGTAGTGATCTCCTTTTCTAACTTGAGTGTGCTATTTACATCTCTTATCAAGAGAAATGTGACGGGGATATAGAAAAGAGAGTTAAAGCCGGAACGCAAGTAAATGGTGCCACCAGCGCTCTTGTGGGGAGCCAAAATGTATCTACCAAAGCTCACTTGGCTGTCCATAATAGCGTGTTGGTTCCGACTTTGATGTATGGGAGTGAAAGTTGGGTGTGGCAGCAGAAGAATGAAAGCAGAATAAATGGAGTGGAAATGAGGGCTTTACGCAAGATGTGTGGTGTGACTATAAGGGATAGAATAAGGAATACTGTAATTAGGGAACGTTGTGGTTTTAATGAAAATGTAGTGGTTAAAGTAGAGAAGGGAATGCTTCGATGGTTTGGACATATTGAAAGGATGAATGCAAGTCGACTTACGAAACAGATATATACGGCGTGTGTTGAAAAAAACATTGGTAGAGGCAGACCTAGGAGAGGATACCTAGACCAGATCAGGGACGCCATTAAAAAATTCCAGGTTAAAAGTAGCAGAAATCGAAGGGAATGTATGACAAGATGTATGGAGAAAACAAGAGGAAGCAAGAGAGGTGTGGCAGAACCGCTCAAAGTGGAGATCTGGAGTTTCTGCCTACCCCTCTGGGAAAAAGGCGTGGGTTTATTTATGTATGTATGTATCAAGAAAATATTCATATCATATTATAATATAATTATCACGACGGCGATTGGCGACGGGTTCACTCCCCATCATACTGGACAGAGTTCGTTACGACTATCGAAACGTGGATGTTCTGAGGTATCATAATAGCTCTGACTCCTTCTCGGGGACTATAGTCGTGGCGTGTTTGTATGCATGCATTTAATTATCATCAACATCTTAGAGACCTTTGAGCCGGAGTTGCGCAGGGCAGGGCCTTTAGTTAGTGATAGTCTGACGAAGCTTGTATGCGGATTATATCTTGTGTGTTGCCATTGACGAAGCTTCGGATGTAAATGAATGTGATTAAGGTTGACGAAGCCTGCGTTGCTGATTAGATTTTTTTGGTATATTGTTTTTAATTTGAATAATATAATATAATATATAATATAATACTCAAGGTGTTACAAAGATACTAATAAACATTTAAACTACCCGGTATAGACCATCAAACTGAACAATTTTCACTATGGGACTTATATCGAAATTGCGAAAAAAACCGATATCCCATTCTAAACTACAAATCTACTCGAGCTAAATGTATGGGAGAGTTGATTCTTTTTTCGCGATTTCGATTTTGATCCCACAGTAAACGTTGTTCAGTTTGATGGTTTAAACAACCCCATTAAAAGTTTGAAATGTTTATTTTTACTTTTTTAACACCTTGTAACTATTCTATAATTCATAGAATATTTACCATGTTGGTACATTCATTTTTTCTTCGTACAAATTCAGTATACAACGTGTTAATGAATCGGCGCTGAACCTCATACACCCCAACTGATTTATAACAAAATTATTAGATTGAAACAATAATTTCATTATTTTGATAGATACAATTTAAAGTTATTCGCATTTAAGTTTTGAGGCAAAAATGATTTGTTATCATTTCAGCAATGAATGAAAATGCTTACGTGCTCATGGATACATTTTAAGAATCTTGTTTTGGTAGTAAGTAGGGTGAGTGTGCCCGTGCGGTGGGTTGAGAACGAGTTCAGTAAATTTTAAATTTTACAAACAAATTATTTAATAATTTGAAAAAAATTACCTATGTGGAAACCATGATAATTCGATTCTGCTCTCGATTCTAAACAAACTACTTTCTAGTTTTGCGTTCATTCATTAACATTGTATACAGGGTGTAACAAAACACCCTAGTAATACTTAAGGGGGTGCTTCAGACCATCAAACTGAATAACTTTCTCTATGGAGCCAACATCGAAATCGCGAAAAAAAAATCCGCTCTATGAAACGAAATCCGTATTTCAAACCAAACAAGTAAACCTAGGAACATGCTTTCGTAAAACATGAAACCATCTATTATTATTATGATTATGACTAACGTCCTTATTTTCCGCTCTTGTATTATTTATTGTTCTAAAATATGCAAAATTTCAGCATAACAAAACCCTGCACCCTATTTCGCAAAGTTTTAACTCAAACTCAAACTCAATATAATTTATTCAATATAGGAGCTTACAGCACACTTATCAAACGTCAAATCTTTTTTAAAGCTACCACCGCGTCGGAACGTGTTGTCGCTGTAGAGAAGATGCGGCCAGAAACTCTACAACATAACACGACTTAATAACTATTACAATATAAATTCTTAAGCTAAAGTTATGTATACAATAATACATAGTCTAAGTCTAGTTTAAATTGCTAGATATCGTATCTCTCGGCTTAGGTTAGGTACGTCTGCTGCGAGCATAATACCACGGAATACGAACGAGTAATATGCGGATTTTAGATGCAAATCCTTAGTGGAATAAAATGGAAATTGTTATGACTTTTTAAAGATAGTAAGTAATCTTCATTTGCTCTTCTTTATGTCTTAAACGATTATAAGCTTTAGCATTCTATTATAAACAGCTAAAGGTTTATTTACAACATCAGTCAGTCAAGGCCTCATAAAAAGGCTGAAAGTCACCTAAAGTGCAATGGAGAGGGCTATGCTCGGAGTTTCCCTGCGAGATCGAATCAGAAATGAAGATATTAGCAGAAGAGCCAGAGTAGCTCTCATAGCCCAAAAAATTGTTTAACTAAAGTGGTATTGGGCAGGGCACATTGCTTGTAGAGCCGATGGCCGCAGGCAGGTCGTTTAGATCCTTTGGGGAAGCCTATGTCCAGCAGTGGACGTCTCTTGGCTGATATGATGATGAAGGTATATTAATTATAGGAGTTACTTCACGTGTGCCAAATCGATTGATTTTGCATATGCATCAGAATTTATTCTTCAGCGTATGCATTTCCTCATAATGTTTTCGTCTTTGTTTTGTTTTTCGTAAAATAAGATTTTACTGCCGACTGCTTTCAAATGGTGAAGGAAAACATCTTAAGTAAACCTGCTTACGCTGAAGAAGAAATTCTGATGCGTATGTGAAGTCTACTATTCCGAATTGCGCACGTATGGTGGACTAACGCCCATACATACACCTTCTATGAGGGAGGGCCTGCCGCCCAGCAGTGATTTTATTGACAACAAAACGTATCCTAAACCTAATATCTAACTATAAACATTTCTCCTCCCTTTTGTCTTTACAAAACGACGAATATAAATAAAATTCCAACTGACGTCAACAAAGCTTATCCATAAATGTAAGATAACAATTTCAATAACAATTCTCATTCAAAATTCACAAATTGAAGTAATTTAATATAGGAAAAGCGAAACTTGAAACGTCATTACGTTGAAATGTTTTCAAAGTCTATTAACTGGCACACAGCCAAAAACGGGAAAATATATGAAAGGAATTACTAAATAAATTCAGCCGGTCGCACAGAATAGCAATTTCAACGGTACCCCGGTCGTTCTTTTGGCGTGGATTCGATTTTGCACTATGTAGAGTTCCGTACGGATGCCAGGCGGCTATGATCAGAAGACCCTATTAGCAGAACGTCCCTTTCGCAAAACGTCCTACTCGCAGAACGACCCACTGACAGATTACTGATATGTAGCAAGCTACAGATGCGACAGTGAAATTTGCACTTAGTTCCAACATTTCCGTTTTGGCGCTGCTGTCGTCAAGCTAGTTTGCATAGAACTTGTAGTTATAGGTATGTATACAGTTATTCCGGAATGCAAAAAAAGGGTTATTTGACCAAGGAACAAAGTAATCAACGATATTAATATGTCATACAACGAAGAAGAATTAGGGCTTCTCAAGGATTCTCAACTTAAACGAAAATACCAGGAAAAATACAAGATTTATAAGCTTCTGACGCAACAACACGGCATAACGTTGCTGTTGCTGTAACTTCAATATGGCGTCCTGCACAGAACATTATAAGAGGAGTTAGAAGTGCAAAGTAGGCGTGGAACGTGTCGCCACAGGTTATGCAATGATTTGCATAACAACATAAGGCGCGCGGCGTGGTGCGAGCGAGAGCATGAGTAATTGTAGCAGCGTGAGCGGGAAGACAAGTGGCGACAGCCGTCTTCGAAGCAAAAGCGCTACTTTGCATTTATAACCCTCTTATAATATTCTATGGCGTCCTGTCATCGTCCAATGATGACGTTTCATGAAGGAAAATTTCACTTCAGCGCCAAAACGGCTATATCGGAACTAAAGCTATCATAGGTCTGAACCCACTCGCCACGGTGTAAGTTCCGGCAAAATTATTGATCAAAACCTTGACTGCGCGTAAAAAAAAATTTGTAAGCAAAAGCGCTACTGCGCATACCACCCCACATTTCGCAAGTCGTTATCCGGGTACTGTACCCTATTACGCTTTCGCTATCCGTCCGTCCATCCTAACTCTAAAAAGCTGTCCAAAAAGTTAAAATTAAGGGGGTACAACAAAACGTGTTTATTTACTTCTGCTTACTAGCATGCATGCATATGCTCACGACTATATTCCCCGAGGGGATAGTCAGAGATATACTGAAACCTCAGAACATCCACCTTTTACCAGTAGTACCGAAATGCTGTCCAGTGTGACGGGGGGTGAGCCCGTCGCCATATAATCGACAGCGCGTACAATACATGCCTCGAAATTGAAGCATGCAGGTTTCCTCACGATGTTTTCCTTCACCGAAAAGCCAGTGGTGTTACAAATCGTACATAAATTCCGAAAAACTCATTGGTACGAGTCGGTCTGGACGGGGATCGAACTATCGCCTCCTGCACGGCAGGCAAGGTTACTCGCCACTGGACCACCACGGCTTTACTTAACCGTCTTAAACCATCGTACTTCAGGTTACTTAACCGTCAGTATCTCTGATAAATAAAAAACGCGAAGAGGCACATACATTGAAATGATACCATGAAAACTACTAGGCTTTTTACTATGGATATTATACAACAACGGCACAATCATATAACAAGCATGATCGAAAATGGATTCGAACCCAGGGTCTCGTTTGACAGTCCGGCGTGGTTACCATCATACCAACCGGGTCATCAATCATGCCTTCACTTTGTGACTGCCGGTGTATATAGGGTCCAACTTAATATGCTGATAGTTTTTCAGAGGATGATCAGACCATCAAACTAAACAACTTTCTCTTTGAGACCAACATCGAAAACGCGAAAAAAAATCTACTGTCTACATTTGGCTCCAGTATGTTTGCAGTTTTGAATGGAAGATGTGATTATTTTTTTCGCGATTTCGATGTTGGTGCCATATAGAAAGTTGTTTAGTTTCACGGTCTGATCATTCCCTTAAAAAAGTGACAGCATATTAAGAAGGACCCTATATGTATGTATTTACTTGAAGTCTTAATTACTCGTACGATTTTACCTTTGACTATTTATATGTGGACTGGTTACGCGTGTAATTCTACTAACAAACATTTCTGCCACTTTTTGCTGGGGGCGAGGTAACATGAAATCCGCAACTTTGGAATTTATTCCTCATAACTTTAGATTCTAATTATGAATGTCAAAAATCATGAAAAGTAGTCTCGTGTGAACCCCAAACGTTCTAAGTTCGATGTTATTATTTCGCAATTATAGGCTGTCTCGTTTAGTGATAAGGTGTTGTAAAATTTAATGTAAATGCACAAGATCAATTGTGCTTATACCCTGGCAGAGGGGAAATGCTACCGCAAGGCTAGTCCTTATAATAATTAGTCAAAGGATTTTACACTTGTCTTACAATCTCCTCTTACCAAAAAGGTTATTAAAACGAATGATACCTACAAATAACGATATTAATGTCAATGCCTACCAAGTCTGGTGAGAAATTAACATACTAGTTGCGACTCCGTACGCGCAGAATACTGAAATATGTACTTTCGGTACTTGAATTGAACAATATAAATTTTTACTTAGAACTTTTACTTGAGTTATTCGATTGCAATGAAATAAAACTAAACGCAACCTATCACGGATCACTAAAATCGCGATAGGAGAAGAAATCGCGGTTTTTTTAAGATTTTTATATTTTATCTTAGATTTGCATTGATGTGTACACACGGCGACACATCAAGCTACGCAAAACCAATATATGCTGGCCGCGCGACGTTATACATTACTCTACCTACGCGCGGCCAGCTTATTTTGGTTTTGCGTAGTTTGATGTGTCGCTGTGTGAACACTTTTATTATTGGTGACATACTCGAAAAGATAAAAATAAACCACCAACATTATTATTTACTTACCGTAGTACTAACTTAAACATTTTATAATTTGTTTATTTACCACAGAGTATCGTATTTTCTGTGTTGATATTGTAGAGTTTGCTCTATAATCATTAATAACACCAAGCTTGTATGTATTACCGATTTAACGATAGGATAGAGCAAGAACATTAAACGTTGAAAAAAAAACTGTTTCTTGTGTGGTAATTATTTTAATTTCTTTTAATATTTCCATAAACTCCGCCACAAAAACGCATATTCACTGAAAATTTCAACCGTCTAGCTATTACGATTTAAAGGATAGAGCCTTTTATGGGTAGGTCAGATGAACAAAGGCAGGCTTAGTAATACGCTCCTGTTTTCACTTTTTCAGTACGGAAACCTAAAAATAAAAAAATAAAGGGTCAGGTCAAAATGTAGCCAGAACTTAGACTAATTATATACGGATCCGCCGCGCCTTAGCATTGCCCCTCTGCCAACGTACAAGATCAAAAATTTACGCATTTACATACAATTTTATACCTTATCATTAAACGCGTCAGCCTATAATTGCGGAACAATAATTTCGAAGTTTTCACGTTTGGGGTTCACACGATACTGTTTTTCATGATTTTTAATATTCAATATTAGAATCTAAGCTAATGGAATAAAATTCAAAGTTGCGTATCTCGTGCTACCTCGCTCACGGTAAAAAGTGGCAGAAAAGTTTGTTAGTAGAATTACACGCGTAACTTGTCCTCATATAAATAGTCTAAAACCCAGAACCGTCGAAAATGTAGCTAATGTCACTCATTGCCTACCCAATTAACACAGGCAAGAAGTATGCTATGTATGCCTACATATACCTATCGAAACTTCCTTCCACGTAACGTAATATTGAACAAAGGTGGCTTTCATCAGGTTTAAAATAAAGCTATATTGATTTTACTAACAAGGCCAAGGGGAGGTGAGACAGACATCAAAGATTTTAGCTAAGAATATGGGCTAGCGCTGAATATATCCGGCAGTCTATACAGGATGTAAGTGACAGCCTAGCAAATAATACTGAAACGGTGAACTCAGACCATCAAACTGAACAACTTTCACTATGGAGCCTACCTCAGGAAAGGCGAAAAAAAATCAGCTGTCCCATATAATATTTGATTCGGGTAGGTACAACAATTTTCTATGGGAAAGCTGATTTTTATAGGCTCTATAGTGAAAGTTGTTCAGTTTGATGGTCTAGTCACGCTACAAGTCTGATGGTTAATACTGGCAAATAAAATTGCTACAAGCAGAATGCCATTCTTTTATAAATAAAATAAAATTTTAATATTATTTTATTAATTTAAAAAACTAAAAAGCACGCTTATTAACGCACTAAAAAGTACAAAATAATCAGATTTACTTAAAATATATTTTGTTAATAATTTATGCAGATAGTTTTTGAGGGGGTGGACAGACCTCAAACTGTCTCTATGGGACCAACATCGGAAGCGAAGAAATCTGGTGTTTCAAACAAAATTGCTATCCTTCTCGACAAAAATATATGAGACAGCCGATTTTTTTATCGCAATTTCGATGTTGGTCCTATACATGGTGTAACAAAACACCCTAGTAACACTTAAGGAAGTGCTTCAGACCATCAAACTGAACAACATTCACTATGAAGCCAACATCGAGAGAAATAGCCGTCCCAAACATTTGAGTCGAGTCGGTACTGCAGTTTTGTATGGAACAGTTGATTTTTTTTCGCGATGTCGATGTTGGCTCCATAGTGAAAGTTGTTCAGTTTGATGGTGTGAAGCACCCTCTTGAGTATTACAAGGGTGTTTTGGCCCTGTAGGGAAATTTGTTCAGTTTGATGGTCTGACCATCTCCTTAAAAAATCTTCATGGGTTTAAGAGCTGAGCTGAGAGTGACAAAAGCGGATTTGATCACTTAAAATTCAGGCACTTTCTTTCTATTAGTTTGTCGCCAACCACTGATTTAGATCCAAAGTATTTAATCCACAGAAACGGTAGAGAAAAATGGCTTACGAATGCAAATTAGGGGATAGAGAAAATCCCTTGTGAAGAAAATTTATTGTTGAAACTTTAGTGCGATGGGAAAAAAGAATTCCTAGTATTTTATAATTTCAATACTTACTTACTTTAAAAACAAAAAAAAACGTGGTGGTCCAGTGGCGAGTACAGGAGGCGATGGTTCGGTCCCCGTCTAGACCGACTCGTACCAATGAGTTTTTCGGAATTTATGTACAATTTGTAGCACCACTGGCTTTTCGGTGAAGGAAAATATCATGAGGAAACCGGCATGCTTCAATTTCGAGGCATGTATTGTACCCACTGTCCATTATGTGGCGACGGGCTCACCCCCTGTCACACTGGACAGAGTTTCGGTACTACTGGTGAAACGTGGAGGTTCTGTGGTTTCAGAATATCTCTGACTACCCCTCGGAGAATATAGTCGTGAGCATATGCATGCTTATGCTTACTTACTTTAAAGAAAGAAGCACACTAGGCTGATACTTCTTCTTATAGTGTGGGCAGCAAGCCCTGGTGTCAGAGTTTTTTCAGACCGCCTTAAGGCCTCTGACGTGGTTTTTATGTAACGACTACTACCACCAGAGATAGTAGCAGAGACCAACAGCTTAACGTGTCCCGAAGCACGGAATCATCTTTCTTTTCAGAAAATCAGGTGATTCAGCCTGTAATGTCCTAGCCAACTGGTGAAAAATGCACAAAGTGAAATATCACTCCCCCGTGTGAATCGAACCCACGACCTCCGTGTCAAGAGCCCAATGCTCTTAACCATTAGACCCTAGCCTGATGGTTTCACACATCCTCATATATGTCCTTACGTGTGTGCGTAAGTCGTCAGATGATGCGCTTTGACATTAACGTAACGTGACGTATATCAGATGCCTACGTGGACACGGTCGTGGGCATTAGTAATATCATCATCATCTCAGCCGATAGACGTCCGCTCCTAAAATTAATCTTGTGGAAAGAATAGTCGTAAAATAAAAAAACTGGCCAAGTGCGAGTCAAACTCGCGTACCGAGGATTCCGTACATTAGATAAACAACGTATTTTTCTTCGGGAACCTTAGTGTGAGCTCACACACACTTGGATGGTTTTTATTATTTGTTGTTTTACTGTACAGTTTTCTTTGTAATCGCACCAAGTTTGACGCTTTTCAATTCAATTCAATTCAATTCAATTCAAATAATTTATTTCAGACAAGATGTCCATATAAGGGTTAAGGGGGCTTTTGATTGCATTGCCGTTTTTACGATAGAGCAAAATAAAAATCATTGAAAAAAACACGTGTATGTGGAATAATTTTAATTTATGTTTCTTTTTAATTATTAACCAATAAAAATAAAGTAAGTAAGTTGTAGCCAGTAGAATCCCACTGTAGGACAAATACTTCCTCTCGTGAATAAGGGTGAGAAGGAGTGAGCCATACTCCAACACGCGGACCAGTGCGTGTTGTTGCAGGCAAGTTAGTGGTCAACTTGCTGTCAGAGAATTTCCAAGCCGCCTTAATAGGCCTCTGACCTGGCGTAACGAATAGTTACAACGCCATCTGACGAAACTATCCAAGACCAACTGTTCAACGTGCGTAAAAATTTCAACTCTTATTTTACTGTTCAAAACAGATTGAGCCGTTTAGAGAAGTAAAGTCCCGATGGCACCCTTTGGGTACGGAACCCAAATAATAAAAAAAAAAGTAATCTTACCTAAATCAGACCACATTTCTTCCATTATTTCTTACAAAGCAAAATCAGAGACACTAAAATTCACTTTCTTTAACAAAGACCCGCCGTCAAAGCTACCACAATTACTGCTCAAACAATTCACTGCTTTAAACCAATTGCAGTAGAATCGTCCCAATCACTTTGATTAGAGACTAACGAGCTTGCAGTTGCAATTAGTGGTCCCGTTTGAACTTGTTTGCACCGGTTCTGTCTGTAGGCCAACTGGAATATACTGGTTTCAGAAAATATTCTGTATTAAAACTTATGTGTTGATATTAATAAGCTCAAAGGTCGGTGTGTAATTCAGTGTTGCAGTCAGTTTAGTAAACACAATAATTATGCTGTTCCCCGAGTAGTCAAAATTTCAGGGGGGTTTGGACCATCAAACTGAACAACTTTTACTATAGGAGCAAATCTGAAACCGAAAAAAAAAATATGCAGCTGATTGATTTTTGCTACATTCGTTAACGTTAAATAAAAAAAATTCTAACACAATCTAGATATTAATCTCTATGCCGGTGGTTTGTCAGATTTCCGTTAAAATATAACAGTGAATGCTTAATTAATTTAAGATTTACATAGAAATATTTGAGCCACCGTTAGATTCCAAATTTGTATTGCATGTAGTATGGAAAGTTCAAATTTTTTTTTGGGAGTTTCTTATAGGTTTCTTAGGGAAAGTTGTTCAGTATCATGGGTACAATCACCCCTTAATGCAGCTGTTTACTTTAACACCCTGTAGGGTTGGCATGCTGCCTGATCAAAAATGTTTTATTTTGATGGTTAAAAAAATATGTCTGTAACCAATAGTGTTACTATTGGTTACAGACATATTTTTAGTTAGCTTTAAAAAAAAAAGTTTTTTTTTTGTTGCCCTGGATATCATCGCAAATTTTTACGTTTTCAAATGCTCAGATTACGAATATATCCATGAAAATTCTCAATGTGCTCGTATTTTCACGATTTTTGCATATCTTATATTTTGGACTATTATTGGTTCGTTAAATAATGCAATGTAAAATGAAAATAAAGATTTACAAAAAAATCAGAGCAAATCTAACAAAATCATTGATAGTTTCATGAATTGTGTGCATAAATGGACCCAAAATCATTTTCATATCTAGGGCAACAGAACCACTATAGACCAGTGTAATCATTATAAAACGATTAAACGTAATTAATATTTTAGCGTCATTTTCGGGAAAGCCCCTCATTCAGTGCCTCCCAGTATAATGTTATTAATTTACACCTCTCAAACAGTTCTAAGAAATACGTAGTACTATATACAACGTGTTAATGAATTAACGTAAAACTAAAAAGTAGTTTGTTTAGAATCGAGAGCAGAATCGAATTATCATGGTTTCAACATAGGATTTTTTTTTCAAAATATTAAACAATTTTTTTGTAAAATTTAAAAATTTACTAAACTTGATCTCAGCCCACCGCTCGGGCACTCTCAGCCTTCTTACTACCAAAACAAGATTCTTAAAATGTATCTATGAGCACGTTAGCGCTTTCATTCATTGCTGAAATGATATCAAATAATTTTTGCCTCAAAATTAAAATGCGAATAACTTAAAATATTAACTAGCAATATAATGAAATTTTTGATTCTATCTAATTATTTTGTTATAAATCAGTAAAATATATTTTAGTTTTAACTGCTGAGTAAATAAACTGTTTGAAAATAACGCTAAACTCACATTTTCAGTAATAGTGTTGCTTGAATACTATTTTTAATAACTGGATAAACTATAAAAAGTATCAAAACAACGACGAAAAACAATGACGTCACTATTCAATTATTAGTACAATATTTGATACAAAGAACGCGTTTTGACGTTTGATAAAGAGTTGTTAATTTGATTAGTTGGAAACTCGCGGATTATCTGCTCTATCCAAATTTTCAACGTTGTTTTCATCAATTATTTAAGGTTCAATTTCGGTTAACCGTCGCAAATACCGGCGCCTGTTTCTGAAAATTTTAATATTTCAGTGTATCGGGAGGAAAACTGGCGTTGACTATTAAAAATTTAATTGGCAATTAAAATCGTTAATGGTTTTTCGAAATTTAGTGTTCTGAGAGGCTGGCATAGTGGAGCTTTGGCGATAGAAACTATATCCAGAGATGTGAGTTCAAAATTCAGAAAAGGCAAACATTTTCAACCCATCAATTCGGTAAGTCAAGTATTTTTTTGTATTTTTATATTTTTTACGGATGTAAGAAATTTAAGAAACCAATTTAATGTTTATTGCGATTCATCGAGTGTATCAATATAAATTTAATTTTTAAACTACTTTTATCTGTAATCTCTAAATGCAAAAATGCTGTAGAGAAAATAATTCGAACTCCATGGAGAAAAACTACTGCAATATTAAAAAATAAAAACTTTCCTGCCTTCTCTTTCTGACTCTATGCTGGAAACAGAAACGGCGACATCAAAAATGTCAATTTCTGACATGTATTTTTTTTCTTAATGGCTAGTCATTTTAAGTTTAATACGAAACGAGGTTTCAGAATATCTCTGACTACCCCCTCGGGAAATATAGTCGTTTGCATATGCTTATGCTATTTTAAGTTTACCAAGGAGTTCACAGGTTTTCCAGTGACGTCACTGGACGTACCGAGAAAAAACATTATTTTATTAAAATAATTATCTGTAATCCTTTAATTGTAAATCGATGACTTAGAAAATATTATTATTGTGACAATTATCTCGAAATGGTTTTCGATTCAGATCTCCCAAAAAAAAATTACATTCCTAATTCTTCTTCTTTTCATGTCAACTTATCCATAGAAAATTTCAAAGCTTTATATCTTCATAATTATATTATAAATTGCAAATGTTGTTTAATACGCGGCATCTAGATTTTCTAAACTAGGTATTTGTCCATTTATAAAATATTATTTTTAATTGTACCGTCTACGCGTATTAAGCGTCAAACTTTTGTATGAAATTTACAACTCTGCAACCACCTTAAGATCAGTCATGAAGGCCGACATTTCCACAACTGTAACCAGTATCAACAGCGGCGACCACGCACAACATTACACAAAGAAGTCCAGCGAGTCCCAGGCATGACTCTAATCTGTCTTGGAACCCGCAATGAATTTAATCGAAGAAGATCGAATTGAGGAAAATAAATATCCGACTCCCCTTCATTGCAAACGGGACACAGCAATAGGAACAGCGTATCTGTTCTGTAAGTAATAATAACTTGTAGTTTGTTCCCAATAAATCATTTCCTGCACATGACAATATCACGTCTTTGGCGTTTATCGAAATACGTAAGAGAACTAAAATCTTCATCCCATTCCGTCTTAAGGGACTACTCGTGTATTTTGAACCTCCGATGCAAAAAGAGGGGTGTTATAAGTTTGACGCGAATGTCTGTGTGTTTGTCTGTAGCATCGTAGCTCTCAAACGGATGGACCGATTTTGATGCGGTTTTTTTTACGTGAAAGCATATTTCCTTGCAGTGGTTCTTTGCTATATTTGGGAAAAATCGATTCAGCAGTTTTCACTTGAAGAACGCGGTCCCCGACACATTAATTGACCTATAATATCTTAAAGAGAGCTAATAAGAAGTAAAACATACATTTCCTTACATCCCCAAATAGTTGACCGCATTATTTTTTAACTTTTTAATTATCAAACTATACCAATAACAGAACATATCATTAATAATAAATTTTGGCCAAGAATAAGTCGTGGATCAATAAACGTTTTGTATCAAGTTGACATTGGAGTACCTATTAAATGTAGGACTAATTTATATTTAGATTAAAACACTGGTGTGTCATCTATCATTTACATTGTTGAAGGCTTCGTACGTCATTGGACATTTTGTACATTATATAATGATTTATACATTATTAAATGTGTATTTCCACTTAAGCATAAGAGAAGTTTATTCCTAATGCGTAAATGCGCGCTGCATACAAACGAAGTCTGGTGATAATTTCAATAATATCCAATTAAAGTCACTGAAATTTTGCAGAAACATTCTAGAAATAAATCTCTATACATGTATCTTGTCCGATTTTCGTTAAAATATACAGTTTCAATGCTAGGATTAATTTAAGATTTGTATGGAAAACTTTGAGGCACTGTAACTTTAAAACTATACATTTTAACGAAAATCTGACAAGATACGAGCATAAAGATTACTTTCTAGATTGTTTATGAAAAATTTCACTGACTTTAATTGGTTAGTATTGATAATATAACCAGACTTCGTTTTTATGGAGCGCGCCATCAGTAATATACCCTTAACACAGATGCACTCTCTTTTCCTTACTCTCCTGAATCAAATGGAACGGAAACCTATACAATCAGAGGTCGTATGGCAGTAACTCTTACTGTAACTGCCACGCCTATAACCACCTACCACAGTACCAGCAAAAGCTGAAGCCTAGTTCCTTTTGTCATAGTACTTACTTACTTATAAATATTTAAGCTTCTTTTCTTTTATATTTAGATGGAATTACGTTGTAGAACTTTTTGTACTGTGACAATAAATGTGTTTCAATTTCATACAAATGACAAGCTTCCAAATACTAATTATTATAAACAGGTTATAAAATAGCCATCATATGCTATATAAATCTATATTAAAGGTTAGAAAATTTAGCACGGGATGAAACACGAAATTCAAATTAAAGGTTGGAAAATTCAGCATAGTATGGAATACAATACAAACCCACAACCACAATCGAGCTTGCTTTGCTGGCTCAATTTAGCTATCAGCATTTCTCTTTCAGACTTTGACTAATTATTATAAGGACTAGCCTTGCGGTAGCATTTCCCCTCTGCCACGGTATAAGCACAATTGATCTTGTGCATTTACATTCAATTTTACACCTTATCACTAAACGAGACAGCCTATAATTGCGAAATAATAACTTCGAACCTAGAACGTTTGGGGTTCACACGAGACCACTTTTCATGATTTTTAACATTCAAAATTAGTATCTAAAGTTATGGGGAATAAAATCCAAAGTTGCGGATTTCATGTTACCTCGCCCCCCGCAAAATGTGGCAGAAATGTTTGTTAGTAGAATTACACGCGTAACCAGTCCACATATAAATAGTCAAAGCTGTCAGAGTATCTGAATTTTGTAAACTCTAACATTTTAAGGGGCAAAGTGCCATCTACAGGTTGTGTTATGGCAAATAGCCTTTATAACGAAATTGTAAATTACTACAGCCAGCCAGCAAAAGAGGCATTGAGGCACGTGTAAAATCGTGTAAGTCCATCAATGCCTAGTTGTGTTGTGGCCAAGGCTGGTATATAGGTAGTACTTTTCTCAAATAAAGCGCGGAAATTAAAAGTAAGTTTCTCGCGTTAAAGAGTTAATTTTTTTTTTTTTTTCAATAAACAGCTTTCTATTTGCAAGACAGTTTCGTTCCATTTTTCCCTAAGAGGAAGGTTCTCTCTTTAAGACTAGAGTGAGCCATACCAATTGTAAAGTGTCCACTTTTTTTGACGTTTAGGTTTGAGTGTGTGGTGTCAAGTAGTATGGACAAAAGGCACCGAGTGACATATGGCCTTATGTTTAAGGTCACTTTTCACACACACTAGCTCAAAAAAAGTGGACAGCCGTATAAATAAATATCTATAGTTCCATCTCCTTCTACTATTAAAGGTATGTCATAAGACAATAGAGATCAACTACAATCGTAAATTTATGCGGACTCTATGGAGATCCTTCCTCTTAGATTTTTCCATTTCCATTACATGACAGATATTACTTTACTATGCATTTTTATTTGGCCGCTAAACCACGAGAGATATGGATTTTCATAACGGCTGTCCGCTGCTCGCATGTATTTGGCATGAACAGTAATTTCGATTTATCTCAAAGAAGGTTGTCAAAACAATGCTAAAATTTCCAAACATGTTTGAGAAAATAATATTGTCTCTGCCGCAGTCTTAAATAATTAAACTAGTGGCTCCAACTTCCTGGTTACTTTACCAACCAAAACATCTTTATTAAATCAACTCCGACAAACTTATCGACCAACAAATTGGGCTAAAACTTTCACCCCAACGGTTCAATTGCCATCAAATTGCTAGATTGCTACCCAATCAAGGCCGCCGGCGGCCAAGGGCAAGCATGGCGTGCCCGATAATTGTTGCCTTGCCATGGTCAGAGTCTCGAAATACGTTTTTAAAAACAAATTTGTGTTTGTGGGCGTTTTGGACCTTTTAAGTTTTGTTTATAATTGACAACATTTCATTTTAAGAAAGGTACCAAAATAAGAAAACCATTTGGAGATTATGTGATTCAAAAATTATCAGATTTTTCTATCCATTATTTCTCGAGTTATTTGAAGAATACTAATAAATAGAATAGAGGTTGAATGAGATTTTATTCCTTTGCCTGCTTGGCTTTTCTTTTGTATTCGACAGTTTTTATTTTTAATGTTATTGCGGCCTAGGTATCTTAGCCATAAATCCTACGTTTTTCAGAAAATTCTAAAGTAAAATAAAAATAGAAATATCGGTCCAAAATTGTCTTATTTTTAAACTATTTTTATATTTTTTATTAAAACAGGTGGTTAAAAAATTTAATGTTGTCAAAAAACATCAGTGATATTTAAATGATTTTGGATCTTCGCGTTTCATTTATTGTTGCCTTGCCATGGTTAGTCTTGAAGTACGTTTTTAAAAACAAAGTTGTGTCTGTGGGCGTTTTTGTTTGTAATATAAGAATAAAAAATATCAGTATTATTTAAACGATTTTGGATCCTTCTCGTTTCATTTATCTTGTTCAAATTAAAATAATGTATACAATATAGGAGCTTGAAGCACACTTATTAGGGTTCCGTACCCAAAGGGCAAAAATGGAACCCTATTACTAAGCCTGCGTTGTCCGTCCGTCCGTCTGTCCGTCCGTCTGTCCGTTCGTCTGTCCGTTCGTCTGTTCTACCTATTACGGGCGGTAACTTTTGAACAGTAATAGCTAGACTGTTGACATTTTCACAGAATATGTGTTATTATGGCAAATTTTATAACAATTAATAAAAAGACAAAAAAATAAAAAATTAAGGGGGGTCCTCATACAAGAAACTAGTTTTTATCATCGTTTATTCTTCTCGCTCTATCGTAAAACGGTCGTACATACAAGCGACAAACTTGGTGTGATTATAGACCAAACTCTACAGTATAACAAGAAATACTAAAAAAGTGTGAGTAGGTCTCGGATAAAACATATCTTTTATGTAAGTTAATATGTTGTGTGGTACGGAACCCTCGATGAACGGTTTTATTTGAAGATACCACTACGTCGAATGTGTTGTCGCTGTAGAAAGAATGCGGCGAGAAACTTTCTTCTTGGTTCTTTATAATTATACAGGGTGTAACCAAAAACCGTAGTATTATTAAATGGGGTGGTTAAGTTAGACAATTAAACTGAGCATGTTTCACTATAGAGCCAACATCGAAATCACTGTAACTAAATGGAGTGGTCTATTCAAAGACGGAACCCAACGACTAGATAAGGCGAGACTATACATAGAAGTCTACGTAGACTGGTTGGATATTATTCGATTTTCCGATACTGCGTTCCCTTTTACACAATTTCAGAAAATGCCGTTATTTTTGTCTAAGTTAACCAAAGTTAGACAATTAAACTGAACATGTTTCACTATAGAGCCAACATCGAAATCACTGTAGCTAAATGGAGTGGTCCACTCAAAGACGGAACCCAACGACTAGATTAGGCGAGACTATACATAGAAGTCTACGTAGACTTGTTGGATATTATTCGATTTTCCGATACTGCATTCCCTTTTACACAATTTCTGAAAATGCCGTTATTTTTGTCTAACTTAACCAAAGTTAGGCAATTAAACTGAGCATGTTTCACTATAGAGCCAACATCGAAATCACTGTAACTAAATGGAGTGGTCCATTCAAAGACGGAACCCAACGACTAGATTAGGCGAGACTATACACAGAAGTCTACGTAGATTGGTTGGATATTATTCGATTTTCCGATACTGCGTTCCCCTTTACACAATTTCTGAAAATGCCGTTATTTTTGTAAACTATAGTAGTTTACTAACCACATAGCGTGCAGGGGTAGCACCTAACCTTGCTAAACCGTGGGCTGTAGTGATTTGGAGGTGAGCTTCCTTGTCGCATTTCGCGTGTTTTAACGTTACGTATAAGACGGAAAAGGTTGTTCAAATGTCAATGTGACGTATTTGCACGAAATGTCACAGTCAAAGAGATTATACCTAATAGAGTGAGCCATACTAATTAAAAATGTGTCCACTTTTTTTTACGTTTAGGTTTGAGTGTGTGGTGTCAATTAGTATGGACAAAAGGCACCAAGTGACATATGGCCTTATGTTTACGGTCACTTTTCACACACACTAGCTCAAAAAAAAGTGGACAGCCGCATAAACAAATATCTATAGTTCCATCTCCTTCTACTATTAAAGGTACGTTATAAGACAAAAGAAACTAACTACAATCGTAAATTTATGCGGACTCTATGGAGATCCTTCCTCTGAGGTAAAGCCCGATAAACCACAGTTTAAGAAAGTGTATAGGTACAGAATAGGTAATAGTATGTAGTTCTACATACTGAACGGCCACTCCCCGCCCCCTTCTGACTTCAGATACCCCACCTCAACTCACACTATCTGGGGACACTTTAGGAGAGCCGAGCAAGGGAATGCATTCAGGCGCGCGCACTCGTTGGATTTGACTATGACTGTGGCGAACTCCTTGGTCGACAGTGTTTAAAATATCTATGAGCGTTCCGGTGTTTCCTGGACGACGGAACCGTCAGAAAAACAACATACAAATTTTCTCTCTCGCCAGGAAAACGCGAATCCATTCGATTAGTGTATATATTCATGTTCATTTCTTTTACCATTATAATTTTGAGTTTTAAAACCTATCTTATTATTTATTCGAACTATCATCAGCTCCTCCGAGCTTCACCTGTACTTTCCGACTGCAAGTACCAACTCCACAACTACATAAAATTGTGTCTCTTCAGTGCATAAAAGGCGTTGAAAATAACGCTAAATTCACAAAATTCAAAAACGTTGTTTAGGGTGCCGGACCTGTAGTACAGGTACCAAAGAAAATATATTCTCTAACAAGAAGAGAAACTCAAGCATGAGTGCTCGTAAAACGCTCGTTGCTGTGTGCGTATGGCATCGTGGAGAACGCAGGTGTTGCGCGGTATGCGCGCTGTTGGGTCGACCAGTCTACAGACTGGCAGAGTCACCTGCTTGAAATAGTTAAGGCAAGACTTTGATGATAGTACACAACATTTTGGGTAAAATTTCGAATTAGTGGTTTTACGGTTATATAGAAAACGTCAATGGGGGACTCGGCAATATACAGGGTGGAATTGATATCATTAGCATCCTTTTAAACTAAGAGTCTACTCATCAAACTGAACAACTTTTACTATGGGAGCAAACCAATCGGAGCAAAAAAAAAAGCGTTTCCATACTAAACTACAATGTCTAGGCTACTCGACTGAAATGTTCGCAACAGCTGTTTTGTTTTTGCTCCAATAGGTTTGCTCTCTTAGTAAAAGTTGTTCAGGCTGATGGGTAGACTCTTCGTTTAAAAGGATGCGAATGATATCAATTTAACTTTGTATAGGTCCCATAGTGAAATTTGTTCAGTTTGATGGTCTGAAGCACCCCCTGAAGTATGTTAAGCATTTAAGTTTACACCCGATAAAAATCATTACTCTCGTTTCGCGTTGCTCCACAATAGGAAAATAACGAAAACTGAAATAGACGTCAAGTCCAAAACACTGTACAGAATTTAGAGGCACTTGTTTTTATAAATGGCAATATTTTCAGACAACACCAGACATGAGAGGTAAAATTTTTGCCACTTGTGGCCTGAGTGTCTCTGGAAGCTTTCGAAAATGTTACAAGAGCTGTCAACTTTAGGTACTTGAACTTTGTTTTTGAACTTTCGTAAAGGAAAAAGTAACCTTTTTAAGTCATTGACTAGTTAGATGATTTTTATTATCTACCTAATAGCTAGTAGTCTAACAAATCTATAAATTTAATAAAGTAATAAAACTGTAAGTAGAAAATATTTACAATATAATTTTCGGAAGGAATCCATGAAAACGCATTCATCATCTCAGCAGATGGACGTCCACTGCTGGACATAGGCCTCCCCCAACGATCGCCATAATGACCGGCCCTGCGCTGCCCTCATCCAACGGGTCGTCGGTCGACCGGTCCACCGCCGGTACCCACGCTGCGCTTTCTGGAACGCGGTCGCCACTCGAGAACTTTTCGGCCCCATCGGCCGTCGGTTCTGCGAGCAATGTGCCTCGCCCACTGCCACTTTACTTTAGCAATTCTTTGGGCTATGTCAGCTACTCTGGTTCTTCTGTGGATTTCTTCATTTCTTATCCGATCTCGCAGGGAAACTCCTTAATCCTTTGACTAATTATTATAAGGACTAGCCTTGCGGTAGCATTTCCCCTCTGCCACGGTATAAGCACAATTGATCTTGTGCATTTACATTGAATTTTACACCTTATCACTAAACGAGACAGCCTATAATTGCGAAATAATAACTTCGAACTTAGAACGTTTGGGGTTCACACGAGACCACTTTTCATGATTTTTAAGATTAAAAATTAGAATCTAAAGTAATGAGGAATAAAATCCAAAGTTGCGGATTTCATGTTACCTCGCCCCCGCAAAAAGTGGCAGAAATGTTTGTTAGTAGAATTACACGCGTAACCAGTCCACATATAAATAGTCAAAGCCTTAAACGTATTAAACTTAATGGCTTCTCAACGTTAAAAATTTTGTTTGAAAAAAAAACCGCGTAATTAAGATTGTTTTTGGAATCAATCATGATGGGATTTTCATAAAAGAATAAGCATTAGTTTGTAGTTACATTTATTTGTAGTGAAAGTAAAATATCGTTTATTATTACTTAGTTAATCAAAATCGGCAAAATCAATTAAAAGTTATGAATATCAGCATGAGAAAGCAAGGTTGCTACCCGCTTTATTTTCACGGTATTACTAATTTAATTAATCGCTTAATAAACAAGCAAATGGATTGCAATCAAACTAATTATCGTTACAGTAGTAAGATTAATGAAACGAATTAATCTACAAATTAATTATATGAAAACCGGATTAATATGGAATTTAATACCTCACAATGCTTTAAAATATTTGTAGCATTTGATTAAAGCTGTTCACACATTGTCGAGCACATTTGCACACTATGCGTTTGAAGTAGGTACATCGCTTTCTGCAATGCGTACGTTTCATTGAAACAGTTAACAAAAGATAGCAATGTACTTCAAACCCATATTCAAGCAACTACAGTTACACACTGAGAAAAAAATGCTACGTATACGTAGCCCGTCGCAGCTTACGTACCGCGTAGCCTACGATGCCATACTGATTCTCTAAAAAAATGAAATCTAAAAAAACTCACAATATTTTATTCAAAATTCACATTGATAGCTTTCTGACGTTTTTATACAGGGTGTAAGGAAAAGTATCATTAACCTTTAAACCACATACTGTAGCCATCAAACTGAGCAACTTTTACTATGGGAGAAAACCTGTCAGCAAACCACGTAACCACGCGGTACGTAAGGTTAAAAAAATTCAGCTGTTCCATACTAAACTGCAATGCCTACTCGACTAAAATGTATGAGACAATCGATTTTTTTTTCTGACAGTTTTGGTCCCTTAGTAATCGTTGTTCAGTTTGATGGGTAGAGTATGTGGTTTACAGGTTAATGATACTTTTCCTTACACCCTGTACAGGTTTCTTCTAAATATGCTGACACGTTTTCAAGGAGATGATCAGACCATCAAACTGATAAACTTTCTGTATGGCACCAACATCGAAATCACGAAAAAAAGCTATTCCATACAAAACTGCAAACCTACTCTAGCCAAATGTATGAGACAGCAGATTTTTTTTCGAATTTTATGTTGGTCTAATAGACAAAGTTGTTCAGTTGACGGTCTGATCATCCCCTTAAAAAAGTGTCAGCATGTTAGGAAGGACCCTGTATAATAACACAGAATATAATAATAGTACTACGTCCAGAAATTTCACTTCATACCTTACTTACTTCAGATATCGTACCTCAATCCTCTATAAACCTAAACAAGTAAAATACAACATTACTTATAATGTTAACCCAAGAAAGAACGAGACAGGACTAAATTTGTGAATGAACTCTTAACAAAAAGGGTGAAAAGGGTCTTGATTAATTAACGGGCGAAAATGTACGTAAATAGACGATATTTTCGGAGCTTCCGCACCTTTAATTATGTAAGGTACGCTTATTGCTTTCCCCGAGTGGTGGCCCAGGAAAGGGAAGCGAAATGTGGGCCATTCGGTGGCGAGATGTTTATGTACTGGGCAATGTCCGCAAAAGCCGCATTTTCGCTGGCTTAGGCCGGATTCGAAGAAACTTTGATTTATCCAACTATACAAGGAATAATCCATAAAGAAAAATGTCATTGTATCCGTACTTATTGCAATGTGAGGTTTATCTCTTCCGGTATTTCACGGGCCGTAGCCAGGACCTTTGGAAGGCTTGCGTGGGGACACAGGTCCAACACGTAGAGGCCCCTTTGAGACACTTTTATCTAAATGCGATGGGATGCACCAACCTATCTCTGAATGCATTATGCAAAATCACCAGAAGACATACCACGTTCAGTGCAGAGACTATTGTAGAAAGGACAAAAGGTTATTATTATTATAAGCCTTTATTCAGACATCTTTTCTTATTTTTACTCTAGAAGTTGTGCTTTGCTCGTTTTTTATTGGTCTGTTTGCCAATCGGCAAAGGTCTCCTCCAACCTTTTCCATTCCTGTCTGTCGCCTGCCACTCTATGCCATGTGTTTCCGGCAACCCAACTTATGTCATCATCCCATCGTCTCAGTGGTCTACCTCTCTTTTTTTGTCCTTCTCTTGGGTGCCAATGGTTGATTATTTTGCTCCATTATTCTTTGCCTTTCACTGTGTTACCTGCCCAACGCCATTTGAATCTTTTTATCTTCCGCTTTATATCATGGTTTTGTCTTTTTTCTGATGGTGTAATTTTTCAGTCTATCATATCTTCTCACTCGCAATGTGAGGTTATACATTTTTAATTTGTTAGGTTTATAATGACATCACTTGTGGTTTTAAAACAAAATCAACGCAAGTCACATTCTTTACTTTTATCTAATAGCCATGTTTTTCTTCTTTTTTTTCTTATAGCTGTCTTCCGTTTGCAATGGAGGAAAGTTGGATATTTCTTTTTCCTACTCTTCTTTGATTAATTCATTGCGGGGTCCAAGACAGATTAGAGTCATCCTCCGGGCTCGCTGGACTTCAGTGTCTAGTGTTGTGAATGGTCGCCGCTGTTGATCCTGGTTTACAGGAGTTACAGCGGTGGGAATGTGTGGTGGACATAAGCCCAAAAAAAAACCACATTTACACATTACAAGGACGGACTTCATCTAGGAATTTGGCCGAATCCGTCCTTAGAGGTGTTAGAGGAAGTACGAACAGGTGTACCATAAACTAACAATCCAGGAATAAAGAAACAGACGGCTGAGAGAGCGAAATGTACAGCGGCACCACTGTACAATAGAAAGAGATACGTGACGCGAGGCAATAAAACTAAAAATTCTTGGTCAATGCAATAAAACCGTTTTGGAACTGATTGACAGCTTGTCGGCACGGTGAAAATTCGGGCTCTGTGAATACGTGAAATCGTCGATAACACTATTTCACAAAACTATCCACGATTTCACATTAGGTTCACAATTATTTACAGAGCTCGAATTTTCATCGTGCCGATAAGTTGACAAACAGTTACCTAAAATGGTTTCATTTCACAGTTCATGCCTATTCCTCTATTTCTAAGGATACCAATCAGCGCGCTGGAGATAGGTATTGTCTATACCTAGGAGTACAGACTGCCTAACAAGCGGTGAAAAATGAAAATACTCCGTGGCGGTCGTTAATGTTCAACCTTCTTCGTACGTTCTCATCGTCATCTTTGGTTTGTCCCTTTCTAATCCAAAGACGTTTTTATTAAATTTTAGTTCTGACAGAAAGGGACAAACTCGGTTCATTTTTGATTGCACGAGTTAAGGATGCTGACCCAGCATCCGACATCTAGTTCAAGCAAAGTAGATCACTACGGAACCAGGGATCGGAAACCGGTTAATTTTGGAAACCGGTTTTGGTCATTGACCCCAAACCTGAATTGATTGCGGTTTAGTTTTCGGTTACCGGTATTTTAACCGGTTAATCTATCAAACCGGTTTTTTACAAATTTCCATTTTGTTGAGCAGAATTAACCGGTTAATTTGAGTAAAAAACGAGCGCCATCTCTTGTAGTTACTGCATAACGGAACTCTCGCTTTTTCTGCGGCTTGCCACTACAAGGTCATAGCAGTGTGGGCCCAAAGTTAATTTTGTTTTGATTAATCAAGTAATCAAAGCCTTAATCTGATTAATGATTAACGATTAAAGTCCACGCACCAGCATGGAGTCGTGATGACTGGTTGGGTCAAATCTTGACTGTGTAGTGGATGGATGGATGGATAGATGGCTGTTGGTAAGTGGTTAGTGGGTGTTTTGGTTTGGTGGTTATTTGGTGAGTGTTTGGTAAGTGGCGGTGGATGGTGGTGGATGTTGGGTGGCTGGTGATGGGTGGCGGGTTTTGGTGGTGGGTTGTGGAGTGGGTGGCGGGTTTTGGTGGTGGGTTGTGGAGTGGGTGGCGGGTGCTGCTAGGTTTGTAGGTATTTGGTCGGGACCGCCATAATTAACTTTTAGTTTCCCAACCGATTGCTTCCAAAATCGATATTTGAAGGTCCACATGAACTTTAAACAAGAAACCGATGAGGGAATTAAGAAACGTAGACGCCATCTTGCACTTGTTTGTTTTTCTACCGATTCCGTCCAAAATCGATATCTGAGGGTTTCTGCGATCTCCTACGACGAATGACAGATTCGTTCAGATTTCGGAAAAATGGCCGCCATTTTGAACTTTTTTGTTTTTCAACCGATTGCGTCCAAAATCGATATCTGGGGGTCCGCGTGGATTTCAAACACGGATCCGATGTCAGATTTGAGAAAAGTGACCGCCATCTTGAACTTTTTTGTTTTTCACCCGATTGCGTCCAAAATCGATATCTGAGGGTCCGCGTGGATTTCAAACACGGATCCGATGTCAGATTTGAGAAAAGTGACCGCCATCTTGAACTTTTTTGTTTCTCAACCGATTGCTTCCAAAATCGAAATCTGAGGATCCGTGTGGACTCCAAATACGGATCCGATGTCAGATTTGAGAAAAGTAGCCGCCATCTTGAACTTTTTTGTTTTTCAACGGATTGCTTTCAAAATCTATGTCTGAGAGTCCGCGTGGACTCCAAACACGGATCCGATGTCAGATTTGAGTAAAGTGGCCGCCATCTTGAACTTTTTTGTTTCTCAACCGATTGCTTCCAAAATCGATATCTGGGCGCTTCTGCGATCTCTTACGACGAATCTGACGTCAGATTTTGGAAAAGTGGCCGCCATTTTGAACTTTTTTGTTTTTCACCCGATTGCGTCCAAAATCGATATCTGAGGGTCCGCGTGGATTTCAAACACAGATCCGATGTCAGATTTGAGAAAAGTGACCGCCATCTTGAACTTTTTTGTTTTTCAACGGATTGCTTCCAAAATCGATATCTGAGGATCCGCGTGGACTCCAAACACGGATCCGATGTCAGATTTGAGTAAAGTGGCCGCCATCTTGAACTGTTTTGTTTTTCAACCGATTGCGTCCAAAATCGATATCTGGGCGCTTCTGCTATCTCTTACGACGAATCTGACGTCAGATTTCGGAAAAGTGGCTGCCATCTTGATTTTTTTTGTTTTCCACCCGATTGCATCCAAAATCGATATCTGGGCGCTTCTGCGATCTCTTACGACGAATCTAACGTAAGATTTCCGAAAAGTGGCTGCCATCTTGAACTTTTTTGTTTCTCAACCGATTGCTTCCAAAATCGATATCTGAAGATCCGCGTGGACTCCAAACACAGATCCGATGTCAGATTTGAGAAAAGTGGCCGCCATCTTGAACTTTTTTGTTTCTCAACCGATTGCTTCCAAAATCGATATCTGAGGATCCGCGTGGACTCCAAACACGGATCCGATATCAGATTTGAGAAAAGTGGTCGCCATCATGAACTTCTATGTTTCTCAACCAATTGCTTCCAAAATCTATAATGCTAAATTTGAATCTAAAAAAAGTTGGCTAAATGTTGTACTAAAGTGTCAGCGGTAACAGCTTGTAGTATAGAAGCGTCTTGACGGTACATCTTCGCCTTATACAGCAAAACTGTCCTATTAACAGTATTGATGTAAATGTTTAATTCGCCATTTTATACAACTGTTATAGCCCAGTACATAACCTAACCTAAACCTAGCCTAATCGGTTGAGAATTAAATAACTCTCCTTCTGTCGCAGTTGGGTAAGAAGTTCAAGATGTCCGCCACTTTTCTCTAATCTTACATCGGATTCGTGTTTGAAGTTCACGTGGACCCTCAGATCATCAGATTTTCGAAGCAATCGCTTCAAAAACAAAAAAGTTCGATATAGCGGCCACTCTTAAATCGGATATTGGATCCGTGTTTGAAGTCCACGCGGACCCTCAGATATTGATTTATTGAAGCAATCGAATCGAATTCAATTGATTTGATTTGATTTCAAACAAAAAAGTTCAAGATGTCCGCCACTTTTCTCAAATCTGACATCAGATCCGTGCTTGGAGTCCACGCGGACCCTCAGATATAGATTTTGAAAGCAATCGGTTGAAAGACAAAAAGTTCAAGATGGCAGCCACTTTTCTCAAATCTGACATCGGATCCGTGTTTGGAGTCCACGCGGACCCTCAGATATTGATTTTGGAAGCAATCGATTTAAAAAACAAAAAAGTTCGATATAGCGGCCACTCTTAAATCGGATATTGGATCCGTGTTTGAAGTCCACGCGGACCCTCAGATATTGATTTATTGAAGCAATCGAATCGAATTCAATTGATTTGATTTGATTTCAAACAAAAAAGTTCAAGATGTCCGCCACTTTTCTCATATCTGACATCAGATCCGTGTTTGGAGTCCACGCGGACCCTCAGATATAGATTTTGAAAGCAATCGGTTGAAAAACAAAAAAGTTCAAGATGGCGGCTACTTTTCTCAAATCTGACATCGGATCCGTGTTTGGAGTCCACGCGGATCCTCAGATATCGATTTTGGAAGCAATCGGTTGAGAAACAAAAAAGTTGAAGATGGCGGCCACTTTTCTCAAATCTGACGTCGGATCCGTGTTTGGAGTCCACGCGGACTCTCAGACATAGATTTTGAAAGCAATCGGTTGAGAAACAAAAAAGTTCAAGATGGCGGCCACTTTTCTCAAATCTGACATCGGATCCGTGTTTGGAGTCCACGCGGATCCTCAGATATCGATTTTGGAAGCAATCGGTTGAGAAACAAAAAAGTTCAAGATGGCGGCCACTTTTCTCAAATCTGACATCGGATCCGTGTTTGGAGTCCACGCGGATTTTCAGATATCGATTTTGGAAGCAATCGGTTGAGAAACAAAAAAGTTCAAGATGGCGGCCACTTTTCTCAAATCTGACATCGGATCCATGTTAGGAGTCCACGCGGACCCTCATATATCAATTTTCGAAGCAATCAATTCAAAAACAAAAAAGTTCAAGATGGCAGCCACTTTTCGGAAATCTGACGTTAGATTCGTCGTAAGAGATCGCAGAAACCCCCAGATATCGATTTTGGACGCAATCGGGTGGAAAACAAAAAAAAATCAAGATGGCAGCCACTTTTCCGAAATCTGACGTCAGATTCGTCGTAAGAGATCGCAGAAACTCCCAGATATCGATTTTGGAAGCAATCGGTTGAGAAACAAAAAAGTTCAAGATGGCGGCCACTTTTCTCAAATCTGACTTCGGATCCGTGGTTGGAGCCCACGCGGACCCTCAGATATCGATTTTGAAAGCAATTGGTTGAGAAACAAAAAGTTCAAGATGGCGGCCACTTTTCTCAAATCTGACATCGGATTCGTCGCAAGAGATCGCAGAAACCCCCAGATGTAGATTTTGGACGCATTCGGTTAAAAAAACAAAAAAGTTTAAAATTAAATTAATTTTAAATGAGTGAAATTCATTAAAAAATAAAAATGCATTTTTAAAGGTTTCTAAGTAGACAATAAAATTTACTCCGTGAAGGCTGTAAAGGTAAAGGATTAAAAAAGTGAAATAAAAAAATTTACCGTAAGATATTTTTGAAGAGATAAATGCATAATTTTAAATTTGGGGTGGGGTGGGCTGACGTGAGTGTTTTAAAATTTTGATATATTTCTAGGCCCAATTTGGTTCTCAAATGATACACCCAAAAAAAAACAATTCTTAATTCATCCCGACTCAAACTGTAATTAATGACTGGGTTACAATTATCACCGAAACGAATGCACAGCGCGCGCAGCGTTGCCAGATTGGCGGCAATCTGGCAACAGCGCAGCGACCGGCGCACGGGTGGCGTGAGTTTAACCGGTTAATTCTGATCATAATATCGGTTAGCACGAGTTCAATAATTTCGTTCTCTGAATTAACCGGTAACCAAAATTATTTCGTTTTTTTAAAAACCGGTTACTGGATTAACCGGTTAATGAATGAACACAATTATAACGGTTTTATGAACTATATTAACCGGTATTTCAAAACCGGTTAAGATCCCTGTACGGAACTGCTGATGCACAAGACGCACTTTGCACATTTGCCTCTTAATTTGGGCCAGCGTTCGATGCTTAGTTAACATTTAAGTAGTTTCTAATTAGTATATAAGTCATTGTAATCGATTATAAGACCTCTTACTCTTGGCGGACGATCTCCGATCCACAGTAAACATATACTCCCGTAAGTCTGCGTGTCATTTCTTAATTCACGCGCGTCGTTTGTGACGGTTGGTAGGTTATTCGCGAATTGTACGATAGGACGTGTGCGAATAACTTTGCACCTTATTGCCGTGCAGAGAGAGTCGCTATTTATTTAAATCTGTTTTCTAAGTGATTCTTCTGTACGGGTAGTACTAGTATTTATTCTGTGACATCGGCCCCTTTTATGACGCCAGTGCACCGTCACTCCTGTTTGACAGCTGCGATAATTACTTTTGGCGCCTTTTACGTTCATTGACATATTCTGATGCGCAAAGTTCGGAATACGAAAAAGCGCGTGAAATCGAGTCGAGTACACTATCTGTTACGAGTAACTATTAAATTATCTGTGATGAAGCTTTCATTCTATATGGATATTTATTCATGGGGAAGTGCTGTTAATGCCTGGGCCAACTAGGATCTGTACATAGTCCGCAATAGATATCTACTGTATTTTTGAAGCCTTTACATTGTCGACAATGCTATCCTCATTAACGATAACGAGCGTGAATATAACTGTAAATAATCTCCTCAAAACCACTTCAAAGTAATGATATTACTTACAAACAGATTCCTAAATGAGGATTCATTTGATTCATTAATTTTATTCTATTTTTAGACAAATTTAAATTAATGTAATGAGGTCGGTGATTATAAAGATAA
This sequence comes from Agonopterix alstromeriana, assembly GCA_963924505.1. NCBI lineage: Eukaryota > Metazoa > Arthropoda > Insecta > Lepidoptera > Depressariidae > Agonopterix > Agonopterix alstromeriana. Next base: position 11,261,963 of record OZ004682.1, read on the forward strand.
TTTACTGGTAAAATGTTTCCTGCTTAGGATAAAAAGTATCATTAACCTTTAAACCACATACTCTACCCATCAAACTGAACAACTTTTACTATGGGAGCAACCCTGTCAGAGCAAAAAAAAATATGTTGTTCCATACTTAAGTGCAATACCTACTCGACTACAATGTATGAGACGTAGATACATACATACATCATACATTTGAGTCGAGACGGTAACTCCTGCAGTTTTGTATGAAAGAGCGGATTTTTTTTTCGCGATTTCGATATTGGCAACTAAGAGAAAGTTGCTCAGTTTGATGGTTTGAAGCAGTATAACTAGTTTGTTTTGCAACAACATGTATACTGCCGATTTAAACGTGTGACTTTCAGAATATGTGTAAATGTCATTTTGCAAAATATGTGTACCGCGCGCGGTTTGACTTTATTGTGGATAAAATAGAATCATGCATGACGTTAGATACGAGGATATTAAGTTATTTTGGTGAATGTTTAACAAAATTCAATTGAGCCGTTTTCTACCTGGAGGAGAACTTAGTGAAGAAGACAATCTTTAAAACAATGACAATTCTTTTCTCCCAGAATATTTTCTGTCAAATGTCATCGCTAAACCTGGTTTAACTTTAGGTAACTTATTTGTGGTATTCCGATTGATATCTTATATACAACGTGTTAATGAATAAGCGCAAAACCTCATACACCCCAACTGATGAATAACAAAATAATTAGATTGAAACAATAATTTCATTATTTTGATAGTTAAAATTAAAGTTATTCACATTTTAATTTTTTAGGCAAAAATGATTTGTTATCATTTCAGCAATGAATGAAAGCGCTAACATGCTCATGGATAAATTTTAATAATCTTGTTTTGGTAGTAAGTAGGGTGAGAATGCCCGAGCGGTGGGTTGGGATCGAATTCAGAAAAAATTAAACATTGCAAACAATTATTAATTATTTTGAAAAAAATTACCTATGTTGAAACCATGATAATTCGATTCTGCTCTCGAATCTAAAAAAAACTACTTTCTAATTTTGCGTTAATTCATTAACACGTTGTATACCTAACTATACTGGATTCACAATCAACGTTCAAAAATGCAGAACCAAAAGCGCTCATAAGAGCTCTTGTTTGTCCTGGCGGAAATTTGATGAGATTTAGTATGAGATTTGGAGTCTATAGTATTTATGTCAATGGCTATTCCGGAAAGTTTTAACTTAACGAAATCTAATCTAACAATTTAATTACTTAATGAAACTTACATCGCTCCGTAAATAGAATTGGAAATTGATCGTATTTTTCTGACACAATGACGTAGATTACGTATAATTAATACACTGTCAACGTCAGAAAAGTAACATTGTAACAATGGATACGTTATTTATGAACGGAAGAGTGGAGATAATTATGTTATACCACGTCACTGAGATATAAAATAATGGACTTTGCTTGCTTAGATTTTACCACATCGAGGTACGGCGTAGTCGGTCGGTCAAACGAATACTGTTGCGTAATTGGTTCTCTTAATACATTTTGGTGCTCTTTTGGTTTGGACACTTTTGAGCGTGGACCCTACGTCCAGACCCTCTAGCATGAATTCTCTACACGCGCGCGACTTGGCTTATTTCCATACTAAAAGTAGCGGCAAGCGTTGCTTACGCTCTCCGAAAAGAACAGGTAATTTTGTATGCAGCGAAGGCGCGTCGCGCGCGTGTAGAGAAATCATACTAGACGTGCAGTAGTTGGTAAGTTAATGTAACACGTAGATATACGGTATGTAAACGTATACTTCATCATTAATTCCTTATATTAAAAGCGTAGAAGGATATTCCAATTCTAATTTAGCGTCTTTGCCAATTTTCATTCGCGAATAAGACCAGTTAAATTTTTTTCAAAAAATGTACTACCCAGTTATTAAATACAGGGTGTAACAAAACACCCTAGAGTATTTAAAGGGGTGGTTCAGAGCATCAAACTGAACAACTTGCACTATGAACAAAGAAACTAACTACTAACTAACGTACTAAGAAAAATCTTTACACACACTTTGTGGAGTGCTTCAGACCATCAAACTGAACAAATTTTACTATTGCAGCAACTTACTAATCGCGAAAAAAGGATCTGCTGTTTTGTACACTTTAGTCGGTTTCCTAGCTATTGACATTGTCTATGGAACAGCATGTTGGTTCCATAGTGAAAGTTGTGCAGTTTGATTACTAATAGGGTCCCGTTTTTACCCTTTGGGTACGGAACCCTAAAAAGGTTTATGCTAGCGTACACAATATCATCATTATGCGTATCTGCTTGTCTTGCCTTTATAAAACTAAAAACTCGTTGAAATAAAAGTCGTTTGCGAACTTTTCAATTTAATAATGCATAAATAAAGTAAACTTAAACCTTATTTAAATAAATATACAGTCGCAAAAAGAACTGCCCTCACATTTTTATCTCATTAGTGAAAACCGAAAAAATAAAAAAGCGAGAGGTAACATGGCCACTTAACACGAGAAATTACATTAGAAGAAAAAAAACGACAAGGAAAAAATGTCCACAAATTTTTCTCTGACATCTGTCACAAAATGTAACAACGACGTTTTTCTAGTCCAGAAGCGACCTTATGACTTTGTGATTGAGATTGAATTGGGTTGTCACATCTTATTAAAGTATAGCTGTATAGGGTTTCTCATGGAGATGGAAGTATAGTATAGGAGACAGCTATTTTAAATTTGGTGTTCTTATCATCTGGTGATCGAATAGTCGAGTCGTTTGCACGATTCGAATGCTCTTGCTGTTTGTAAAAAACGGTTAAGAGAAGTTTATTCCTAATGCGTGAAAACGCGCTGCATACTAACGAAGTCTGGTGATATTTCCAAATCAAAACAATTAATGTCAATGAAATTTTTCAGAAACAATCTAGAAACTAATCTCTATGTTTGTATAAAGTCAGATTTTCGTTAAAATTATACAGTTTTAGTGCTAGATTTCATTTAAGATTTTTTTAATGGAAATCTTCGAGGCACTTTAACTTTAAAACTACATTTCATACAAACATAGAGATAAGTTTCTAGATTATTTCTGAAAATTTTCATTGACTTTAATTAGTTAGTATTGAAAATATCACTAGACTTCGTTTGTATGGAGCGCGCTCCGAATTATATTCCCTTAAGCTCAATTCACGTTATGACGTGCGGGCGTGGAGGTGCAATGTAAAATAATACCTATTTCAATATAGATAGAGTCCACAGAGAAAGCTCCGTCCCCGTCCATGCGACCCGTATGGGTGGCCCCCCGTGGGACCGGTATTGAAATAGATATTATTATGGATTCGAATTATTGGTTTTAATTACTCCTATTTTAGCATTATTATTATTTATTATTATTAAACAATTACACAGCTTTACAGATAAACTCCAATACGCCATGCAAGTTATGGATACAAATCAAACAAGAATATTACATGTTCCACAGCTTAACTTAATCTTAAAATTTAAACATTCTCAGCAAAGGTCAGGCATTCTCGTAAACAGTCAGACCAGCGGTCAGCAAAAACGTCAAACTGGGGTGAGTGTTGCAGAAGCGTTGTAAGACGTCTGAGGGCGAGCACGAGCGGAGAGTGGTGGTGCGCCGCCGTGCGCGCCGCCGGAACGGCCAGTAGCCGGTGCCGCCGCGCGCGCACGTAGTTGTTGGGCACGAATAGGCGGAGAGCCCGGCTGACTAATTCGGGACAGTCCGATTGACCGCGCAGGAAACGGCACACCGTCGTGAGAGAGTCGAAGGTACGCCTCGTCTGTAGCGAGTTGAAACCCAATGCTCCCAGAAGATACTTAATTACATTATCTTTGTCTGTGGCTTTGACATTTTGGGCGTTTGTCAGTTACCTCTCCTTTTAGGATCTCATTGTCTTACAGCATCGACCCTGATGGTGTGTGGGGGTTTCTCCACGTGTCCCTTTGATTAATAGAGGGCACAGTGGATATAATTTATACAATTAAATTACAGTCATTATACAGCATATGTGATTTTTACTCGACATTGGCAAAATTATCGATATTAAGGCTCGGCGGTAACGAGCCACCGGCCACAGCCATGGCTGTCGCGGTCACGGACTCTGCTGTAGCGGGTGGCGGCCACCGGCAACACGTAAGCGGCGAGTCCCATGTTTGAAAAAGCGAGTGAATTGCTTGTCGCTGGCCACCGGTGGCTGTGGCCGGTGATGAATTAGCGCCAAGCTAAAGCCATAATTTTAAAATTAGAATATAATAGAAAACAAAGCGTAAAACTTAATACCATTCTTTCCTGTCACTAGCTGAATCCTTTACCCTCTCTTTCGTCTACAGACAATAAAGACATGATTTATTATGTTTGGGACTTATCCAACATGAGTCGGGTTATTCTATAGCAATCATTGTTTCAAGAACACTTTTAATTTTACGCTTCACGGCTCGGCTCCATGGGATTTTGTCCGAGAGAGAATTTTCTTTTGTTAATTTGACAAGGGTTGACCTTCATGCATGAGAGATCTCGACACGTTGGTAAAGGGCTTTATTGACTGGATTTACCAGTTCACTTTGATCTGTGGAAGAAAATCGGTCGTGAAAATGTCACGTTAGATTGGTTTTTGGTTTAAGTTGTGACAGTGACCAAAATGCAGGGTGTATAATTAAATTCATTACATATGAATACGGGTCACCAACAACATAAACCCTAATATCTCTGAAACTAAGAATGATAGCTTATTTAAATAAAAAGTATTATATAGACTTTTTATTACTACTACTTAAAATTAAAATAGTAAATTTCTGGTTGCTGTAAAGTATTGCCAATAAAAAAGGGATTAAATGAACAAAAGGATTTTTTTACTTTTTATTTTTATTATTCAATTTTAATGTGGTAATTATATGCTGGGTACACACTAAAATGTGAGGAAATTTTATATCTGTGACAAAAATTTGTATTTTACATTTTTGTTTTGTAACAGAATCAAAGAGATAGGAAGTACATATCTATACATAGCTTTATTTAACTTCCAAACAGGCATTTATACTACAAGGTGTAATTGTAATCAGTCGACAAATGTTTATGAGTGGTTCGGACCATCAAACTGAAAAACTTTTACTATGGGAGGAAACCTGATATTGCAAAAAAAATCTGTTGTTCATACATTTGAGTCGAGTAGGCATTGCAGTTTAGTATGGAAGGGCTGAGTTTTGTTTGTGTTTTCTTGTTTGCTCCCATAGAAAAAGTTGTTCAGTTTGATGGTCTGACCCACCCCTGACAATGTTTCGACTCATTTCAATTACAGCCTGTAGAAAAACATCAGATGAGTCGAGTGGGCATTGCAGTTTAGTATGGAACAGCAGATTTTTGTTTGTGTTTTCTTGTTTGCTCCCATAGAAAAAGTTGTTCAGTTTGATGGTCTGAGCTACCGCTGACAATTTTTAAACTCATTTCAATTACGGCCTGTAGACAAACATTAGAAAAAAAAAACACTATCAAAACGGAATAGGGTACTTGACAACTAGTCAAATCAGCTACCCTTTATTGGTCGTCAAAACGTGCGCTTTGTATGAAACTTGTACACAATTCTGAGTTGTGACGTCATCAACATTTCATTACTTTTAAAAGTTTATCTTGTTATTAAAAATAGTATTCAACCTAAAAACTTAATGAAGATGGGAGTTTAGCGTTATTTTCTAACCTTTTTTTTATTGAGAAGATAAAAATAAAATAAATTGTATGTAGTCAAATACCCAATTGACGCAGTCGGCTCTTAGCCTAATAGTCATCTGAAAATACCGACCCAAAGTCTATATTAGAGTCTGAATAAACAAGGATCAGAATAACAAATTCTTGGCGCACGCCAAATGAATTCTTGGGACGGTAATTTGTGTCTTGTTTACTTTATTATAGAGTTGTAAGTTACTTGGGAAAAGAAAGTTTAGGATGATTATTCGGAAGGACGTTTTGTCAGAATTACTTATTGGATGAATGTCGGGAGGCTACAGGGGGTTGGCAAATACCTACTGAACTAATATTCGGTTTGTAATTTGTGTGTTTAAACGCAAATTAAGGGTATATTACTGTTGGCGCACTCCTTATAAACGAAGTCTGGTGATATTTCAAAGTCAAAGTCAATATAATTTACTCAATATAGGAGCTCGCAGCACACTTATCAAACGTCAAATCTTTTTTAAAGCTACCACTGCGTCGGAACGTGTTGTCGCTGTAGAGAAGATGCGGCCAGAAACTCTACAACATAACACGACTTAATAACTATTACAATATAAATTCTTAAGCTAAAGTTATGTATACAATAATACATAGTCTATTTAATAAAATAATTGATACTATGCAGTAAAGTAAATAAACTATAAGCTAGTGACCTCAGACCCAAGCATTTTGATCATTTAAATAATCATTCAATAATCATTTTACTAATTAAACTCAATGAAATTTTGCAGGAACAATCTAGAAACAAATCTCTAAGCTTGTATCGTTCCAGATTTTCCTTAAAATGCACAGTTTTAAAGCTATAGTGCCTCAAAGTTTTCCATACAAATCTTAAACTAATCCTAGCATTGAAACTTTCTATTTTAACGAAAATCGGACAAGATACATGCATAGAAATTTGTTTCTAGATTGTTTCTTCAAAATTACATTGAGTTGAATTGCTTAGTATTGAAAATATAACCAGACTTCGTTTGTATGCAGCGCGCATTTACGCATTCGGAATAAACTTCTCTTAAATTAATTTCCTTATAATATGTACCTACCCAACCTATTCAAAAAAATCTGTCATATTTTTGACTAAAATTTTTATGAGTTTTCAATTGGTACCACATACGGTAAAATATAGATTATATTTTAATCCCCTTTTCTGCCCACCATAGTTGTTCTCCGAAATTAAATTACTAATTAAAAAAACCCCCAACGCCAAAAACAAACATTTAAAAAGTAAAAAATAAATCGGTCACCTGGTCCTATCTGCTATACATTTAGCTCGAGTAGATTTATAGTTTAGTATGGAACAACACGTTTTTTTCCTGATTTCGATATTGCGCTCCCACAGTGAAAGTTGTTCAGTTTGATGGTCTAAACCACCTTGTTGAAATGTTTATTTGTATTTTTGTAACACCTTATACAATCAAGATATGAATTGGCTTTTAAAGTCTAACGGTCTCTTAAAAAAAGCGTATGATAGACGGATGTACAGACATACACCGAGGTAATGCCATAAGTATTCCGTTTTACCAATTTTGGTACGGAACACAAAAAATTAAGTTATCGTAAATAACCAACAAGAAAGGAAACGCAAAGAACATTAACATACAACTCAAAGCCTTAACAAAGTAAACATAAGTCGCAATTTACAATAGCATACTCTTACTTTAAGTTTAAGTAAAATTATAAGGGCCACAGGTGCCTTAGTCTGACATAAGTTGGTAGAGAAAGTGCCTCTACATCATCTCTACATTCAAAATGAATAAAACATAGGAGCTAGGGTTGTCTCTAGCAGTATGAAATTTAGATATAATATTTTCTGAGTTACTCTCCGGTGGAATTGAGGTTAATGCAAGCCAGATTAAAACAAATAATGGAATTTTATTTATTTAGGACTAGAGCAATCCGAGGCCGTTGTCAAACTTTAGTTGGAATGCTTTTAAATATTTTTTCGGTTAATTATTAATGATTTTTAATTTGGCATTTAATTAACTAAATAACTGTACACCACTGTAATTAACTTTATTTGTTACATTATTTATTATACATTAAACAACATAATTATGAAAAAAATCGGCCAAGTGCGTGTCGGGCAACGCGCAGCAGGGTAGGGTTCCGTAGTTGCCCGTCACAATATATGGACTTAGGTGCTTTTTGTTTTATACTACGGTTTAACGGCTAATAAAGTCTAAAAGTACATTTTACAAGTTGGTCGAGTATTACTCGGTAACTTGTAAAGCCTACATAGCGCTGATAGTTTTCCTTTTAAATTCGTTATAATACACTACTGCCGTGAATTTTTTCACGTATCTAGAAACAACCGTTTAGCTGCCGATTCTGCTTCTTAAAATTTAGTTAATAAACAGACAAAGGGTATCATTCCCAGTGTCTGAAATTAATATAAATAAAAATGTACAGAAGTAAACTATTACTTAAAAACTACTTAGTACAGTCCTCAGAGGAAGGATCTCCATAGAGTCCGCATAAATTTATGATTGTAGTTAGTCTCTTTTGTCTTATGACGGACCTTTAATGGTAGAAGGAGATGGAACTATAGATATTTGTTTATGCGGCTGTCCACTTTTTTTTGAGCTAGTGTGTGTGAAAAGTGACCGTAAACATAAGGCAATATGTCACTTGGTGCCTTTTGTCCATACTACTTCACACCACACACTCAAACCTAAACGTCAAAAAAAGTGGACACTTTACAATTGGCATGGCTCACTCTATTAGATATAATCTCTTTGGTACAGTCATAATACGTTACCGATCTTGTAAACGATATAATCGGAAACTCAGACAATAACCCTACAGGTACTTATACCAACAATAATAGACGAGAAACTCTGATGAATTCACTATTAAATCCGGATAAGTGTCAACCCTTATCCAAGATAAGACGAGCATGCTCTAAAGTCACCTTAGGGATGTAACCTGGTTAAATTTCCTGCTAACCCTGACTTGGCATTGGATCTTTAAGCGTGATAAAGTCTTTACTGTGCTAATCACCGTTATAAACTGAAGGCCTACCATGAGTTTAAACTGTAGTTTACTACATAGTCTAGGAAAAATAAGGTTTGAGATTGCATTAAAGACACTTTAGTAAATTGTGTTTGAACTAATATTACTGTTCGTTTATAAAACTTTTGTTGAGATTTCGTGGTTATACAGGCTCAGGAATCTGAGAAATACCTTAAAATCGATATAAATGTACGAAGGGCGAGCTTATTTCTAAAGATATTTCTTGCAGCATACCAGCAAAAGAGACAGTTAATTATCACAAGGCAAATTTAATGTGTACAAACAAACAGTAAATAATTTCGTTTTGAGGTTATAATTTTTGAAGACTTACATAATATTAAATATCTACTTAAATTTACGATATTAACCGGGGATTATTATTGTTCTAAGTAAAACGTATTAAACGAAGCCATCCTGTACAATATCACCAGTTCTCCATTTTTTGTTCATACCTAAATTTCATGTTTTGTAAATGTCTTAATTATTCAATAATCCACAATAAAAAATCAGGGATTATTGAAAATTTATGTTTTTCAGGTATGTATCTACTATATTCCAAAAGAATCACCTAAAGTGCAATTAATGCAACCTACTCCATACAAAAATCCGTAGATTTCCCCGACTATACAGTAGTTTTACTGTAGGTTACTACAGTTTTTACGGTTCCGTAGTCAACAAGGAACCCTTATAGTTTCGCCATGTGTGTGTATTATTATTAATCACGCCGATAAAGTGGTAAACAAAATCACGAAGAATATTTTTTTTTGGGTACCTCCCTTACACGTGAAGTGGGGATGACATTTTTTTTCTCGTCTATCCCACGGTGTGGGGTATCGTTTGATAGCTCTTTTAAAAATATTATGGATGTGGGAAACCATTTTAGTTCAAGTAAATTTTTTTTTTCTATTCATTGAAACTGACTCTTAATGTAATGGGTCTGGACTGAAAGTTGATTGGGTGTCCTGAATGGTTTATTAATAAATATGTAAATGTGAAGATACCACTGTCTTCCACTAGGCTTAGCATACCACGCACGACAAAACGAAATAACACCGGTCAAGTGCGAGTCGGGCTACTCGCGCACCGTCTTTGTCCGTATCAAACCACAACACAACATATTAACTAACAAATTTTTTTGTCTCTATAACCTTTAGCGTGAGACCGACTCATACTTGGCAGGTTTTTATTATTTATTGTTATACTGTAGAGTGTGCTCTATAATCACACCAAGTTTGACGCTTGTATGTATTACCGTTTTTACAATAGAGCGAGAAGAAAAAACGTTGATAAAAACTAGGTTCTTGGTGAGAACCCCCCTTAATTATTAACTTTTTGCCATTTTTAATATTTTTTAACAAATCCGCCGTAATAACGCATATTCTGTGAAAATGTCAACTGTCTTGCTATTACAGTTCAAAAGTTACAGCCCTAAATAGGTAGGACGGACGGACAACGTAGGCTTAGTAATAGGGTCCCGTTTTCACCCTTTGGGTACGGAACCCTAAAAACCGTTATATTTACCAAAGTATCAAAGACCGAGGTAAGGTCAAAGGCAGGTCTAGATTTTTGAATTTTTCTTAAGATAGTATGCTAGTTTACCTTTCTTGGAAGTCAGGGTCATCAGGGCCTACAGAGGTCCTAGCAAGCCACCCCCAAGAAAACGACAAAAATCGCGATGTGCGTCCGTCTTTGTCACTTTGCGTATGCGAAAGCGAGCGCACATGACGGTTTTCTCGTTTTGTCGCTTTGTCGTGCATGGTATGCTAGCCCTACTGAATCTGATGACGGGTAAATGATACGATCATAGGTCACAGCAATATATCACAGTCCAAACGATGAAATATTGAAAACATATAACATAAAGCAAAATGTAAATGAAATTGCAAAGGCATTTATCAGACAGAGTTAATTAATATTGATAACTGCTATTGAATGCCAGTGATATCAGTATGGAACTTATTGATTTTAAAATGTACCATCACACTATATTTTTATTTCAATTTCAATCAATGAATAGGTACCTTGTTAAACGTATCGACAGCCGAGAAAATATATTTTGAATCAATATTAAACTGCCTCCGTGGTCTAATGGTTAAAAGCATTGTGCTCTTGACACGGAGGTCGTGGGTTCGATTCCCACGGGGACACCTAGTAGTATGTCACTTTGTGCATTTTTCCCCAGTTGGCTAGGACATTTCAGGCCAAATCACCTGATTGTCTGAAAATAAAGATGATTCCGTGCTTTCCCGTTGGTCCTGGCTACTATCTCTGGTGGTTAGTAGTCGTTACATAAAAACCACGTCAGAGGCCTTAAGGCGGTCTGAAAAAACTCTGAGACCAGGGCTTGCCCACACGATAAGAATATTTGTTTATTCCGTCACTGATTGTGCTAGAGCCTTCGTTATAAGTTTCATTGAAAGTACTTACTAAGAGCTATATTGAAGAATAGTTTTGGACTTTTTACCCGACAGCGCGAAGCAAAGGAGGGTAATGTGTTTATCAGCATATGTATATGTGTGTGTAAGTTTGTTGTTTTCTGGCACTCTAGAGACCAAACGCGTGGGCCGATTTTGATAATTCTTACGTCAATATATTTGTATTAATCTTGCATAGCATAGCATAGCATATGCTCACGACTATATTCCCCGAGGGGGTAGTCAGAGATATTCTGAAACCTCAGAACATCCACGTTATTAATCTTGCGAGTGTCACTATAGACATGATAGTTTATTGCGTCTACGATAGCTCCGTGTCCGCGTCACGTTCGAGTAGGTATCGATTTTTGTGTTTAAAAGCGATCATCAAACGATTCGATGACTCGAATCAGTGCGGATGAAATCGCGGGCAAAAACGAATACTTAAAAAAATCGAAGTTCTTTTTCATGTAACCTTTTAGATCTAAGCACTCACCTACGTGTCTGTCCGTCGTTAAGTTCCAACCCTTTCAAGGCTTTCACGTTTTGTCTGACGTCTTTGTTTCACATACAATCGGGGACAATCTGATTACAAGGGTTTCAAGTTTTACTTAGGACGCACTTTGATGGTGTAGCTTTCATTCATTTTAACCAACTTCGGTTTTTACACATTAAGGGGATATAATTCGGAGCGCGCTCCATACAAACGTACTATGGTGATATTTTCAATAGTAACCTATGAAAGTCAATGAAATTTTGCTGAAAAAATCTTGAAAGAAATATCTATGCTTGTATGGAGTCCGATTTTCGTTTTTACTCCATAGCGAAAGTTGTTTAATTTTATGTTACCCCGTTTCTTTATTTTTCTATTTTATAGAAAAATAAGAAATATGATTAATAGCAAATAAAGCCGAGATGTTGATCATTGCTATATTTTTCAGTAATTTGTATGTAGGTATTTCAAGTAACGAGAAGATAGCTTCTAAAAACCAGCAAAATATGGCCTGGCCCTGCATTTACCTAGTAAGAGCGTCTTAAGAGAATTTTCTTCCGAATGCGTAAATGCACGCTGCATACAAACGAAGTCTGGTGATATTTTCAATACTAACCAATTAAAGTTAATGAAATTTTGCAGAAACAATCTAGAAACGAATCTCTATGCTTGTATCTTGTCCGATTTTCGTTAAAATACACAGTTTCAATGCTAGGATTAATATAACATTTGTATGGAAATATTTGAGGCACTGTAACTTTAAAACTATACATTTTAACGAAAGTCTGACTTCATACAAGCATAGATATTAGTTTCTAGATTGTTTCTGAAAAATTTCAATGACTTTAATTGTTTAAAGTCCGGCCGCTGAAAGATTGCGTTTGACAGTTACCATAAAATTGTAAAAAACTGAATGAAAATATTGTTTACCTGTGCTCACTCTAGTACACAGGGCACTAGCTGCCCTTTTAAGTTCAAAAAGCTACTAAATAATGATCGGCATTAATAGTTTTCATTCAGTTTTTTACAATTTTATGGTAACTGTCAAACGCAATCTTTCAGCGGCCGGACTTTAGTATTGAAATTTCATCAGGCTTGGTTCGTATGGAGCGCGCTCCGAATTATATTCCCTTAAAATAATGGCTCTGTAACCCAAAAATCCTCGTGTAAAAGAGAACTATTCTGACATCGATGAAACCTCCGCTCGATATATTTAACGCTTTTATTTCTACTACGCACGCAACCCATAAATTCTGTTTTGGTTGTAACTGTTAAGATGACGTATGTTTCATTGCTTTTTAACTTAGATTTATTATTTTGATCGCTATCATTTTGTTTTTGCTGTTTTACGTTTGTTTTTTGTGAGAAAACTGAGTTTAATTGGCTTCTGTTCTGTAGATGGTTGTTTGTAAGGTTTCATTTTACCTCAAATTTTATGTAAGACGAGCTTTCACCCGCAACTTCGTCCGCAGCACTGGTTCCTATCATCGTAGCGTGACAATATACAAGGTGTTACAAAAGTAAAAATAAGTATTTAAAACTTTTAAGGGGGTTGTTTAGACCATCAAACTGTACAACTTTCACTACGGGACCAACAAAGAAATCGGGAAAAACTAACTAACTGGTCTAACTGGTTGTCTGGAAGAAATCACTTTTAGTGATAAGGCCGCCTTTTGTACCCTTCTTGTTCGCGTATATTGTTGTTGTTTTTTGTGTATTTTGGTGTGCAAATAAAGAATATTTATCTTCGATATTGGTCCCATAGTAAAAGTAGTTCAGTTTGATGGTCTAAACCACCCCCTTAAATGTTTATTTGTATTTTTGTAACACCTTGTATGGTCCTTCTTAACATACTGACAGTTTTTAAGAGAATTCCCAGGCAATCAAACCGATCAACCTTTTCTATGGAGCCAACAATGAAATCGAAAAAATAACATACTGTTCCATCCTAAGGTTCCATCATAGCGTAGCGAGGGCGATTCGTATTAAGGAGAAAAGTCGAGCTCGCTTCGCTCGCTCTACGTTTTTATTGTTGCATGGATAAACTAGAAGATATCTGACCGCAACCCAAATAGTCGTGCTACAATTAAAGGGTAAACATTTGCCCAGCAGTGGGGTCAAGTAGGCCAAGAAAAAATATTAAAAGCAATATCTGGTTGGAAGGCTGTATCTGCTGCGGTATGGCTAAATGTCACCCAAACGGCAATGGAGAGGGCTAATGCTCGGAGTTTCCCTGCGAGATCGAATCAGAAATGAAGAGATCCGCAGAAGAACCAGAGTAGCTGACATAGCCCAAAGAATAGCTAAACTAAAGTGGGCGGGGCACATTGCTCGCAGAACCGTTGGCCGATGGGGCCGAAAAGTTCTCGAGTGGCGACCGCGTACCGAAAAGCGCAGCGTGGGTAGGCAGTGAGCCAAAAGGTGGACCAAACGACCTGGTGAAGGCGGCGGGAACACGTTGGATGAAGGCAGCACAGGACCGGTCGTTATAGCTTGGGGGAGGCCTATGTCCAGCAGTGGACGTCCATGGGCTGAGATGATGAGGCAGTATCAGGGACGCAGCCGCAGTGGTGTACGTGAAACGTCTTGTACCGAGTAATGGCTTCTATCCTATAAATAATGGTAATAAAATAATACCGATAGGTGCTATAGTTCCAAAGTAACAAGCGATCTTCTCGTAAAATATTAGTTACATATGGTTTTTTGCAAGTGACCCCCCACTGACCGAAATGAGAGACGTTTCATGTTTAATAAAATTTGTAGAATCAGAAAAAAAATCGGAGTCACGTAGCAGGTTTTTTCCGCGAGCTGCCACGAGGCTTTAAAATCCTTCTCGCTGTGTTTTTTAAGAAAAAAACATTCCTTGAGATTGGTCAAATATTTCCATAAACCAATTGACACTGGCTGAATGCAGTGCTAACGCACAAGCAATAGTCCATTTAATTTATAAATAGTTTTAAGAGAAGTTTATTCCGAATGCGTAAGTGCGCGCTGCATACACACGGTGTCTAGTGATATTTTCAATACTAACCAATTTAAGTCAATGAAATTATGCAGAAACAATCTAGAAACGAATCTCTATGCCTGTATCTTGTTCGATTTTCGTTAAAATATACAGTTTCAATGCTAGGATTAATTTAAGATTTGTATTGAAATCTTTGAGGCACTGTAACTTTAAAACTATACATTTTAGCGGAAAACTGACAAGCGTAGAGATTACATTTCTACAACTTTATAAATAAAAGAAAAGAATAAAACTCGAACAGTTCCAAAGCATCAACATCAATGAATAGTACTGTAACTGTTCTTAGCTAGTTAAAAACAACATTGTTAACAAGAGCAGTACCTTGTTAGAGATTGTGAAAACCTTTTAAACGGGCAAGCAAGTCTAAACAACTACGTACAATTTGCTCCAGGCTATGTATTCTAAGAAAAGGTTTTCTCGTATATAAGGAAGATAACAAGATAATTCGGAGAATTTATGCTCTCCTGTTACGTTTTTATAGTACACATTTTACTGTGTTTAAGTTTTACTATCGTTTAGTATAGAATGAAAGCCAAAGGATTGACAATTACAAAATGTGGTGAATATCGTGGACTGAACGTCGCACAATTGAGTCCATCCTCGATGAGTTAAACATCAAAACGAGGTTCTCCTCCATATGTATGCCACAAGTCCTTAAATTCTTTGGGCGTACGTTAAGGAGATCAGATAGTTTGGAAACAAAAGTAAACTGATATCCCCACACTTTCGGCTTAGAAGGGTCAACACGTCTTTCATGGGTCATTGTATACGTTGTTATAATAAAATCCCCGAGACCATTTTGAATCATCAATCAATTTTTCCGAAAACATGTTTAAAACTCAAATAAAAAAAGTCCTCTGTAAAAAAGCATATTATAAACTGGATTATTATTTAAATGATCAAAATGCTTAGGTCTGAGGTCACTAGCTTATAGTTTATTTACTTTACTGTATAGTATCAATTATTTTATTAAATAGACTATGTATTATTGTACACATAACTTTAGCTTAAGAATTTATATTGTAATAGTTATTAAGTCGTGTTATGTTGTAGAGTTTCTGACCGCATCTTCTCTACAGCGACAACACGTTCTGACGCGGTGGTAGCTTTAAAAAAAGATTTGACGTTTGATAAGTGTGCTGCAAGCTCCTATATTGAATAAATTATATTGTCTTATATTGACTTTGACTTTGTCTTTGACCATGACAACATAACACTGGAGTATTGTGGTGGTACTTAGTGGCGGTACAAGCAGCGAACAATGGTCACGTCCCTCTGCTATGAGATTACGACTAAAAAGAAGAATTTTATTAGAGAGAATATGAAGAAGAAGACTTAGGTGTTTAGTTACACCCTGTATACAAGGTGTTACAAAAATACAAATAAACATTTAAGGGGGTGGTTTAGACCATCAAACTGAACAACTTTCATTGTGGGACCAATATCGAAACCGAAAAAAAAATTGCTGTTCCATACTAAACTACAAATCTACTCGGGCTAAATGAATGGGGCAGATGATTTTTTTTCGCGATTTCGATGTTGATCCCATAGTGAAAGTTGTTCAGTTTGATGGTCTAAACAACACCGTTCAAAGTTTTAAATATTTATTTTACTTTTGTAACATCCAGTATAGCATACCCACCATAAATAAAATTTTCATTAGTAATTTCAAATCAGCGTTCCTTGTACTTCAAACTTCAAAATGGTATTTAATTAACCAACAACTTTGTAAACAATCTTCAACTCTAAAACTATCATAACAAGACAAGAATTTCGATTATTGAAACTATTTAAACGTACCTGAGAAACCAATAATAATTTTGAATCAATTTATATATTGGGTACTACAAAATCAAAGCCGCAAATTTCCCAATTAATTTTCCTATTCAGACACAAATTAATGTCTTCTGAAAATGTCAAAATAATTAATATTACAATCTATTAAAGTAAAGCTTCGTAAGCCTGCTTGAGTTTTGAATAAACAATCGACGATTCCTTTCTAAGCTGAGGATCTCGGACAATAGAAGCCATTCATTAATTTGATGAAATTCGTTAGGGGACGAATTGATGGAAAATTGTGTTTTACAGTTGATTTGTTTAGTACTTTGATAACTCAATAGGTTGTTATTAAATAGGTATAACTATAGTTATAATCGAGGGTCTCGGATAACGGGTCTCAGATCCAAATAACGCAAAGGGTATATATTTTTATAGGAACAGTCGCCTTCACATATATCTTAGCAAACAAGGTGGTCAAATATTGCTAAGCAGTTCTAGTTTTCAATAATTTCTTTACCTATCCACATAACCAATCAAAAATATCGGAACGCCTAGAACATCAAATGTATCTACGTAGAGTGATCATAAACATTTGAGCAGTTTAGGAAAAAATACCTTAATCCGTTGTTTTACATTTCAATTTCATAAAACATTATAAAGGACTTATGGAAAATTAGCTGTTCAGATATTTGTCACTCTCCCTCGTAGGACGTATTCTGATCAAATCGGTTGCGTCCTAAAAAAAGGGGAGGTGTGGAGTACTCGAAACCGACGGGCATGTATGAAGAGATTTATGGATGTGAATGAGGCAAAAGAGGTATGTAAGGATCCTAGTATATGGTGCGCTCTGGTCTCTGCCTACCCCACTGGGAAAGAGGCGTGACGTTAAAGATATTTGTGACTAAATGCATGTTTTTATACGTATTCGTTTGTATTTACTGTAAAGAATTTGTTGAAAATTAGCACTGCTCAGAAATATTTGAACACCTTGTATGCTACGATATACCTATCTGATGGTGACTGTACATATAATGTAAACTCAAGTCCATACTTCCTTACGGGATGGTTAAAACGATTATTTCAAATATACGCCCTAGAAATACCCCATAAGGGGAAACAATGGAAAAGAAAAAAAATCGTAACACGTTGTTAAAAGTGGTGACATCGAGCTCACTAGTAGTTACACTGGACAGAGTTTAAGTATTGAAGAAGTATTAGAAGTGATACGACCTAGATATTATTTTCCCAGCAGATGGCTAAGAAAAAAACGTATTATTTTAAAAACCCATTTTTCTAAAAGTTCAGATTCAATAGTAAAAATGACTAATAGACAAGTCAGCCAGAAAACAGTAGTAAAACGTAAATCATATACAGCTGTTTTTATTATGTATTGGGACTTCTTTAGTTTGGTGGAATTGAACTGACAATATCACACATTTCAGATTTGAGATCGAAATCAGTTAATTTTAAATTGTACAAACAAATTATTTAATATTTTGAAAGAAATTACCTATGTTGAAATGATAATTCGATTCTGCTCTCGATTCTAAATAAACTACTTTCTAGTTTTGCGTTAATTCATTAACACGTTGTATATTGTACCCACTGTCCATTACAAGTGGCGACTGGCTCACTCCCCGTAACGCTGGACAGAGTTTCGGTACTATTAGTGAAATGTGGATGTTCTGAGTTCTGAGGGAATATAGTCGTGAGCATATACATGTTATGCCTATTAATTTACTACCAATCAAATACCCGCTTCGAAATTGAAGCATATACTCGTAGGGTTCGACCTTTGACTAATTATTATAAGGACTAGCCTTGCGGTAGCATTTCCCCTCTGCCACGGTATAAGCACAATTGATCTTGTGCATTAACATTCAATTTTACACCTTATCACTAAACGAAACAGCCTCTAATTGCGAAATAATAACTTCGAACTTAGAACGTTTGGAGTTCACACGAGACTACTTTTCATGATTTTTGACATTTAAAATTAGAATCTAAAGTTATGGGAATAAAATCCAAAGTTGCGGATTTCATGTTACCTCGCCCCCCGCAAAAAGTGGCAGAAATGTTTGTTAGTAGATGTACACGCGTAACCAGTCCACATATAAATAGTCAAAGGGTTCGACTTATAATTTGACAATAGTCGAAGTGTTCTCATTGATCAAATTGGATAATTGACACAATTAAATAAATAAATAAATAAATATCTTGGACATTGTCACACAAATTATCTAGTCATATTTAGAGTACCAGAATCTAGCCTGGACTTGAGTTATGATGACTAGACAACGATATAGAATACATATATAGATACAAACTTCCGTGACTCGGGTACAAATATTCATATTCATCATACAAATGTTTGCCCCTTACGGGATTCGAACCCGCGTCCCTCGGCTCGGCAGGCAGGTTCACTACAGACTGTACTATCGGGCCGTCAAAAAACAAACAATTGTGTCTGAAAGTTCCAATTATTTGTCTTCTGTCTCTCAAATCGATGTACAACTACTGGAAAATTGTTCTAATTAACTCTGTCTGCTTTCAAAATGGTGAAGGAAAACATCGCGAGGAAACTTCCATACACTGGAGAGTTTGAAGAAGACAACTTTTCTTGTTATGTGAACTAAGATAAGATAAGATAAATATTCCTTATTTGCACACCAAAATACACAAAACACAACAACAATATACACGAACAAGAAGGGTACAAAAGGCAGCCTTATCACTAAAAGTGATTTCTTCCAGACAACCAGTACCTAAAGTAGTAAGTTAAGTACCTTTTTAGGGTTTCGTACCCAAAGGATACCAATGGGACCCTGTTACTAATCCTATGCTGTCCGTCCGTCCTAACTTTAAAGGGCTGCATTGAAATTTTCACAGAAAGTATGTTAAGAGAAGTTTACTCCGAATACGTAAAAAGTCTTATGATATTTTCTATACTAACTAATTAAATTCAATGAAATTTTTCAGAAACAATCTATAAATTAAGTTCTATGTTTGTATGAAGACAGATTTTCGTTCAAATAAACTGTTTTAGTGCTAGGATTAATTTAAGATTTGTATGGAAATCTTTGAGGCACTGTAACTTTAAAACTATACATTTAAACGAAAATCGTACTTCATACAAGCATAGATATTAGTTTCTAGATTATTTCTGAAAATTTTATTGACTTTGATTGGTCAGTATTGAAAATATCACTAGACTACTTCGTTTGTAGCGCGCTCCGAATTATAATCCCTGTATATTTTGGAAACAGACAAGGTTATTAGATTATAGATCGCGATAAAAAAATATATATTGCATCCGGCATCCTGCTCGAAGGACCAAAAAGATGTACGGGTTATGAATATACCTTTGTAAGCTGGAGTTTGATGTGAAGACTCGGAAGAAAATATTGATTTATTGATGATATAATTACTGCTACGATATAATGATTAAATATGCTGATGAGAACTCGTTCACCCTTATCAAACGTAAGCTGAATGTCTAAAGCTAATTTCCAAATTTAAGGTTAGATTTAGTGCTGAGATGGCAATGTGCGAACTTGCTTCGTACAGTTAATATTAAATAAAAACCGGTCAAGTGCGAGTCGGGCTACTCCGTTCCTTACCACAGCACCACAACATTTTAACTTAGAAAAAAGTTTTGTTTTCTCCGGTACCTTTAGCGCAAGACCGACTCACACTTGGCCGGTTTTTGTTAGTTGTTATTATACTGTAGAGTTTGTTCTACAATCACACCAAGTTTGACGCTTGTATGCATTACCGTTTTTACCATAGAGCGAAGAGAAAAAACGTTGATAAAAACTAGTTACTTGAACGAGCCCCCCCCCCTTCATTTTTAACTTTTTGTCTTTTTTATTATTTGTTAACAAATCCGCCGTAGTAAAGCATTTTTTTTAAAATTCTGGCTGTTTATGGTTCAAAAGTTACAGCCCTTAATAGGTAGGACGAACGGACGGACGGACAACGTAGGCTTAGTAATAAGGTCCCGTTTTCACCCTTTGGGTTCGAAACCCTAAATAATTTAAAATCTACTTCCATCCTATTCAAATCTTAAATTAATGGCTCCATTTTAACGTCGATTTTTCTGCATTTGTTGCGTTGAAATAAAAGTTGATTAAAAACACAATGTAGGAACTTAACAGTTCTATGGTAACGTAGTACAAATTTTTCCTATGGAGAAATTTAATGTGGAGAAACCTTTGACTAATTATTATAAGGACTAGCCTTGCGGTAGCATTTCCCCTCTGCCACGATATAAGCACAATTGATCTTGTGCATTTACATTCAATTTTACACCTTATCACTAAACGAGACAGCCTATAATTGCGAAATAATAACTTCGAACTTAGAACGTTTGGGGTTCACACGAGACTACTTTTCATGATTTTTAACATTCAAAATTAGAATCTAAAGTTATGGGGAATAAAATCCAAAGTTGCGAATTTCATGTTACCTCGCCCCCCGCAAAAAGTGGCAGAAATGTTTGTTAGTAGAATTACACGCGTAACCAGTCCACATATAAGTAGTCAAAGGGAGAAACTCCCACCCGTAAGTATGAGAAGAGAAGTTGTTACGAACTGGCCATCAGGCCGGATGTAAATACTTTTTTATAGTCTATGGTTTTGATTTGCGCGCTCGGGTCGAGTGGCTTTTGTCGGTGCTTTTCTGTTGGTTTCTGTTTTGCTATTCTATTTATTTCTGTTTTCTCTTTCATGATTAAAAGCTTTATACTAAGCCGATCCTGCCTTTATACAGTCCACTCTTTCCCCTCTGTAACAGAAGTCATTGATAAACGTCCAAGGTGCACCAGGCCCATACCCACTGCTGTTTCCTCCAGACTCATCCAAAGGGACCAGAAGCTGGTGGAGTCACGTAGATGTAACCTGACTTAGTTTAGTACATATAAATTAGAATCAACTTCATTTGTATGGAGCGCGCTCGATCCTCTTAAAAGATAGTTTGTAATTCTAGCAAAGTTGCTACTCCAAAAGGAATTATGATAGTAAGTTTATGTATACGTTTACAAACAGGGTCCATCTTAATATGCTGACGGTTATTAAGTGTATGATCAGACCGTCAAACTTAACAGCGATAAGACCGCCTATTTTTGTACCGTCTGTATTTCCTGTTTAGTTACTCTCTGTATACTATGTTTTTTGGTGTAAAATAAAGTATAACTGATTGAACAACTTTCTCAATAAGACCAACGTCGTAATGGCAAAAACTGCTGTTTCATACAAAACTGCAATCACACTAGACCCAAATGTATGGGCCAATAGATTTTTTTATCGTGATTTCGATGTTGGACCCATAGAGAAAGTTGTTCAGTTTGATGGTCTGATCATCCTCCTAAAAAACTGTTAGCGTGTTAAGTTGGACCCTTTGCATGTAAAATTACTGTATCAATTTCTAGAAAAAAATCTACATTGTTTCGTAATTAGGTGCGTTCATTTTAAGGTGATGATCAGACCATCAAACTGAATAACTTTCTCTATGGGACTAAAATGGAAATAGCTTTTCGAGTAGTACTGCAATTTTGTATGAAAAAAAAGCCGTGGTGGTCCAGTGGCGAGTAACCTTGCCTGCCATGCAGGAGGCGATGGTTCGATCCCCGTCCAGGCCGACTCGTACCAATGAGTTTTTCGGAATTTATGTGCGATTTGTAACACCACTGGCTTTTCGGTGACGGAAAACATCGTGAGAAAACCTGCATGCTTCAATTTCGAGGCATGTATTGTACCCACTATCCATTATAAGTGGCGACGGGCTCACCCGCTGTCAGACTGGACAGAGTTTCGGTACTACTGGACGTTTCAGAATATCTCCGACTCGGGGAATATAGTCGTGACCATATGCTATATATGGAAAAGACAATTTTCCATCCGATTTTTATGATTTCCTGTTTGGCCTCATATTGTAAGTTGTTCAGTTTGATGGTCTGATCATCCACTAAAAAGGAACGCATCTAACTACCAAACATCCTATGTAGTATAGAAACTGCGCCGCATTCGGATTTAGAATCGGGCTTTTAAGTTTCTGAAGATTAATTTTGCTAAATCTAATTAGAGATTGAACAAGTACTTTAGTAGTTTAGTAGTTAGTAGTAGTAATTTAGTTTATAATCGGAGGACGGGAATCGAATCCGCAACCTGGAAATCCGGGCTGTGCTTTAATTCAATTAATGCCAATAGTCCTAATCTTCAACTCAATTTCATTTAGTATTTTACACAAGACATCCATGCATATACAAGGTTTAAAAAGATACCCAAATAATCTTTTAAGGGGTGATTTAGAGATTATCAAACTGAAAAACTATCACTCGCTGACAACGTCGAAAAAAAAAATCCGCTATCCCATGCATAAGAGTAGAGGCGATACTGCAGTTTTATATGAAACCGCAGATTTTTTTCTCGGCTCTAAAGTGAAAGTTAGATAGATAGATAGATAACTCATTTATTTCACCAGAACAATACAGGAAGTTGTCCAGTTCAATGGTCTTTGAAAATATTACACCCTAGGGTATTTATTTACACTTTGTAGAAACTACATTCTTTTCGGTAGAAAACTTTGGGATGAAAAACACATACAATGAGAATTAATGTGCCAATTATTAATGAGGCAATTTACTATTAGACTTCCTTGTTTCATACGTCTAGAACAGAAGTGCCGGCTGAGAAGCTAAAAAAAAGTTTTTTTAAATATGAAAAATGTTCATACCATCATCAAATCCAAGGCGACCACTGACATTGCCTTTCTCTATGATATTGTACGTTGGGTTATCAAATAGAAACTTATCCACTTTTTACATAACAATATTTCACTTTGAATAAACCAAATAGTTCGTAGCACAATCCATTTTAATTGAAAATACCGTTTGAAATTCGTACTGTCGTATTGAGATTCGTAGACGTGCTACTCCAGGGGCCTACGAGAGTATACTGCCGTAGCAAAGCGGAATATCCAGCTACGAATTGGCTACGAAATCTCCTATTGCTTGTTTGTCTTTCTCTCACTAGCGTTCTATTTGTATTTTTTATCCTTGTCAGTACAGTATCTCGAATAAGTGTTGATGTGAATTCTGTTTGCAAAAGGCTTGAACCAGAGTCGTTGTTGCCATTTCAGCGTTAAGAATTTACTTCGTAACATTTGCTTTTGGGAAGAAAATGTACTCGTATATGTGAATTTGTATTTTATTGGTATTTTGAAACGGGTTTTTGGATGTTGAGATGTTTATTTAAGACTTCAATGGTATTTTATGTTTGTAAGGAAGTGTGAATATAATTAGATAACGGTAAGTATACAGGATGTTTACTTAAATGCTTTATAGGGGCTTAGACCATCAAACTAAACAACTTTTATAATCAAGCCATCGATGAACTTTGAAAAAAAATCTGCTATTCCATCGAAAATGTAAATAGTTACTCGACCAAAATGTATGAAATAACAGATTATATTTTGCTATTCCTATGCTCTCCTATATGTATGTAACGCATTTAAGTTTAAACTGCACTTATTACGGTATTATAAAGGTATATTAAAGCTCGTTAGCGTAGTTGAGATTCGGTATTGGAAAAGATCAACTAAGTTAAGCAACGACAGGTCCGGTTAGTCTTTGGATGGGTGACCGTTTATGTGTATTTTATCTAGAGCGTCTCTGTACTTCATAAAGCACGATAAACAGTTGGTCCCAGATAGTTCCGTCAGATGGAGGTACAACTTGTAACGCTGTACGTTAACTCTTTCGCTGCAGAGGAACCTACGTCGTAGGTTGGTGACAAATGGGCCACCACGTAACCAGTCAGTTCTGTTGCATTTCGGCTGTTCTTTTGACTTACCACGCGAGTCACCGACAACCTGACGCCTGCGCGGGTGACCCACGAGACGAGCCACGTGGATGGTTTCAACGTTACGACTGTGCGCACGACCTACGAGATGGGTCAAGGCCTATTGCATTTCACCTGCGCTCATGACCTACAGCGTGAGTCACCCAAACATTACGCCCGTGCGGGTGACCCACGAGGTGAGCCGCATTGGTCGATTTCATGTTACGACTGTGCGCACGACCTACGATTATGAAATGTTAAGTGCTCAATATACCCGAAAATTAAGGTGGTTTGTAAATTCTCTGACAACACGTGACTAACTTGCATTCACCAATCCGCACTGGGCCGCGCTGTGGATATCCCGCTGCATCTCTAAATTGTTCGTGAGAGGACGTCTTTGCTTTGCAAATGGGATATTCATCAATTAGCCAATTCCCCAACACAGGGCACAGGGCACCCTCAAGTTGGGTGTATGGACGTTTGTCGATCACGCATGCCCAATGCGCATTGGTAAATTTAATATATATGTATCAGACTTTCTTCTACAGCGTACGCAGGCTTCATCACGGTGGTTCCCTTCACCGTTTGAAAGCAGTCGGCATTACAGTACATAAGTTAGAAAAACTCATTGTTACATGTCATGTCGCCCGTACGGATTCGAAACCGGACCCCTCACGATTGATTGTCCATACCTCTCCGCACTGCGCCACCGACGCTCGTTCTGGGATCTTACAGCGTTGTAAATTACTTTAAAAAAAACATAAGTTGGGATGATGGTAATGATGCATGGCTGCTGTAATGTGTGAAGCGTTACGACTCCCTCACAAGATGGACCAACGACCTGGTGAAGGTAGAGGACACCCGTTGGATGAGGGCAGCACAGGACTGGTTGTGGCGATCCTTTGGGGACACCTTGGCCGTTTATCGGCTGAGATGATGATGATGATGATGATATCGTGAAGATAATATAGTATTTTAATAGACACAGTAACAAAAGACAGTATAAAACATAAAGGGTCCTTTTTAATATGCTGACACTTTTTTAAGGGGATGATCAGACCGTCAAACTGAACAAATTTCTCTAAGGCACCAACGTCGAAATGGCGAAAAAAAATCTGCTTTTCTATACAAAACTGCAAACCTACTTGAGCCAAATGTGACAGCAGATTTTTTTTCGCAATGTCGATGTTGGTGCCATGGAGAAAGTTGTTCAGTTTGACGGTCTGATAATCCCCTTAAAAAGCGTCAGCATATTAAAAAGGGTTATATAAAATATTATATTTAGACTATTCTATTCTATTCTCTGTTTTTGCCCTATTTATTATTATTATTTATATTTATTATTTAGCCCTATGGCTAAAATTGCCTCTCAAAAACAACTGCGCACAACATTATCTTAAAATCGAAACATTATGGTTGGGAATTGAGAAAACATTTTTATTTAAGTGTTTCTAAAATACATCTAATAGAGTTAACATATTGATCCTTACCTTGATGATATACTCGTATATGAAAATCTTTACTGTGGTCGTTATTATGTTCTACACATACGTTACGTTATTACTCAGTACCTGAATATTTGTATGATAACTATGGGAAACTTGACTGCAGGAATTAAAAGGACGGTTCTCCCAATGACTGAACGTTTATTGGTTGTTCACGATAACTACAGTAATTATTAATACAAACATTTGTGTCGACATTGTAACTCTCTCTGTGTCAAAGCGACATCCAGACATATCTGGCTGAGGGCCATCACCATAGACACCTCACCAAAAAGGTGTCGCTACACCTGTAATCATTTATTAATTATAATAATGTAATTGCAGGTTCAGAGAAAATGAATGTTGTTTTATTATATTGTATGAATGCATTCGAAGATGACTTTTATAAACGTATTGACCTTAAAATGCACGCTGCCATGTGTGGCAGAATATGTATTGCTTCATGTTATGTGTTTTAGAGCTCAATGCACCATATTCTGGGAAAAAAGTGTTTTATTCCATTCCATTTCATTCCATTCCATTCTTTGATTAATTCTATATAAAAACCTCATGCATACGAATATTTTCAAAACACATAACTGATGCCCAACACCAGTGATTTCCATGCCGACGTATGAGGCTTGACGCGTAAAATGCAAATTTGACCTACAATAAAACCATGCGTAGGGTAGGGTTCCGTAGTTGATAGTCACAATATATGGACTTAGAAGGGGGCTTTTTGTTTTATAATACATTTTAACGGCTAATAAAGTCACTTGACACTTGACTCTAACAAAAATTTTCACTTTAAAGCTTAATATTTCGCTAACGGATCAATATTTTGAAAAGACCTATCCAATGATACCCCACACCATGGGATAGACGAGAAAAACAAATTGCATCCCCACTTTTCGTGTAGGGGAGGTACCCTAAAAAAGTTTTTTCATGATATTATTTTACCACTTTATCGGCGTAATAAATATGTATACCCATGTCAAATTACAGCTTTCTAGTGGTAAGCGTCTCTGAGCTAACCCGCGTACAGACGGACAGACGGACAGACGAACAGACGGACAGACGGACAGACGGACAGACGGACAGACGGACAGACGGACAGACGGACAGACGGACAGACGGACAGACGGACAGACGGACAGACGGACAGACGGACAGACGGACAGACGGACAGACGGACAGACGGACAGACGGACAGACGGACAGACGGACAGACGGACAGACGGACAGACGGACAGACGGACAGACGGACAGACGGACAGACGGACAGACGGACAGACGGACAGACGGACAGACGGACAGACGGACAGACGGACAGACGGACAGACGGACAGACGGACAGACGGACAGACGGACAGACGGACAGACGGACAGACGGACAGACGGACAGACGGACAGACGGACAGACGGACAGACGGACAGACGGACAGACGGACAGACGGACAGACGGACAGACGGACAGACGGACAGACGGACAGACGGACAGACGGACAGACGGACAGACGGACAGACGGACAGACGGACAGACGGACAGACGGACAGACGGACAGACGGACAGACGGACAGACGGACAGACGGACAGACGGACAGACGGACAGACGGACAGACGGACAGACGGACAGACGGACAGACGGACAGACGGACAGACGGACAGACGGACAGACGGACAGACGGACAGACGGACAGACGGACAGACGGACAGACGGACAGACGGACAGACGGACAGACGGACAGACGGACAGACGGACAGACGGACAGACGGACAGACGGACAGACGGACAGACGGACAGACGGACAGACGGACAGACGGACAGACGGACAGACGGACAGACGGACAGACGGACAGACGGACAGACGGACAGACGGACTGACGGACAGACGGACAGACGGACAGACGGACAGACGGACAGACGGACAGACGGGCAGACGACGGACAGACATGGCGAAACTATAAGGGTTCTTTGTTGACTTCGGAACCCTAAAAATGGTCCAAATCTTAGTTTTCGTTCTCGTCAGAATTAGTGAAAGACGAAAATTTGTTGGTCAAATTTGCATTTAAATGTAATTATGCATCAAGCCAAATACAATGGCATGAAAATCACTGGCGCTGAACATCTGGTTTTTGTTTTGAAAATGTGCGTAGTCTGAAATTTATATGAAAACGCCCCCCTGTACACGGAACTCCTATCTGAAACTTGTCAGATACTTTATCGGTAATCTCTCATAACCCTCTAGCCCCTCAGCTAGAATATAACAGCGTTCAAACCTTCTGGACACCCGGTCCAATATAAATTATAAAAGATTCCATTCTATTCTACTCTACGATTGTTGAAAAATTAGTATTTCACGATTTTCTAACAATTGCCGTATGTCATGTCTTCGTCAGTACGGTCAACAACAATGGTGTCACGGCCGAGTGAAGTAGGTATTATATTTTCATGAACGTCCGACCTTGCACCGGCGTCGTTCTAATGCAACGTTCGAGGAAACTGCCTGTATTACAATATTCATTTGGCAATTACTGGAAACTATACGCTAGGGTTTTTCTTGTTTAGGTACTACTTATACTTGGCTTTAATTATGACTTCTTAATTCTTATGTATTTTTAACACCACTGGGTTTTCGGTAAAGCTGGCTGGCTATGAGTTACGTGTGTTCTACTTACAAACTTTTCTGCCACTTCGGATTTTATTCCATCACTTTAGATTCTAATTTTGGTTGTTAAAATAGTGTGTACTCGTGTGAACCCCAAACGAGACTAGTTTGAAGTTATTGTTCCGCAATTATAGCCTGTCTCGGCGATGGTTCGATCCCCGTCCAGGCCGACTCATACCAATGAGTTTTTTGGAATTTATGTATGATTAGTAACACCACTGGTATTTCGGTGAAGGAAAACATCGTGAGGAAACCGGCATGCTTCAATTTCAAGGCATATGTATTGTACCCACTATCCATGACAAAGTGGCGACGGGCTGACTCCCCGTCACACTTGACAGAGTTTCAGTACTACTAGTGAAACGTGGACGTGGATAAGAAAGTTTTTCAGTTTGATGATCTAATCATCTCCTTAAAAGCCGTCAGCACATTAAAAGAACCCTTTATTTAAAACAGAGAGAGATTTTAAATATAGAGTTTCAGTACTACTGGAAACGTGGATGTTATGTGTTTTCAGAATATCTCTGACTACCCCCTCGGGAATATACTCGTGAGCATATGCTTATGCATGCTGAAAAATACAATGTCTGTTCAGATTTTTTAAATTTCGATGTTGTGGACAAAAAAGTTTTATTTCACTCTTTTCTGTGGATAAATACCAATACATAATTATATTGGATAATGGATTTTGGATATTGGATTGAAATTGATATCAGTGTGCATGCAAGGAGTACATTGATACAAAGCGATTCCTTCAATCTCCGATGTATTGCTCTCAACTTTTTACAACTTTCCTTTTTCTATGTGTTATGTTGTAGAGTTTCTGGCCGCATCTTCTCTATAGCGACAACACGTTCCGACGGTGGTAGCTTTAAAAAAGATTTGACGTTTGATAAGTGTGCTGCAAGCTCTGACTTTGACTTTGACTATCTCAGAAGTATTTCATTAGATCTTCACCAAATTAAAATGGGACCAACTAGAGAGTAATTACATCAGATCGAAAATTATCTAAATCGGTCAGAAATACCGAAGTTATCATGTAACATACCTGTACATAAAATGACTAATCTATGATCATTATTACCGTGTTTCATGGGAATAACAATATTTCATTTCAGTTATTTACTAGCTTTGACTAATTATTATAAGGACTAGCCTTGCGGTAGCATTTCCCCTCTGCCACGGTATAAGCACAATTGATCTTGTGCATTTACATTCAATTTTACACCTTATCACTAAACGAGACAGCCTATAATTGCGAAATAATAACTTCGAACTTAGAACGTTTGGGGTTCACACGAGGCTATTTTTCATGATTTTTGACATTCTAAATTAGAATCTAAAGTTATGGGGAATAAAATCCAAAGTTGCGGATTTCATGTTACCTCGCTCCCCGCAAAAAGTGGCAGAAATGTTTGTTAGTAGAATTACACGCGTATCGAGTCCACATATAAATACTCAAAGTTTACTAGCTATTTTAGTTCAAGAAATACAGCCCTTTACAAGAAAGATAGACAAATGGACTGACGGACGAACAGTGTAGGCTTATGAATAGGGTCCCGTTGGCATTTGGATGCGGAACAATAAAAAAGAAAAAAAAACAGATGAATTGACAACCTCTGCCTTTTTTGAAGTCGGTCAATAATGACCAACAACATTATTATTCACAAAAATCTTACAAAGCTTTAAGTGAAGTATTTTGAGCTGACCTCACAAATAATGTGCTGTTACTTAGCTGCTTGAAGAGTTTGCAGACATTCTGAAGAGATCATTATGTCTCTCTCATTAAACAGTAGTCTGTGAAGGACGCAATCATAACGAGAGCCGTTAGACAAACTAAATGGAAGATTTTTTGCTGCTTTAAGTTTTAAGTAAATGTTTGTAGTTTAAGGTCCATTGTCACGGGTTGGCTGCTTAAAATATCTTGGACAGATTGTCTCTTGAACTATCTAGTGCTGTCTTTGGTTCGGACACTTTTGAGCGCGGACCCGACGACATTTATCTAAAGTGCTCAAAAGTGTCCGAACCAAAAGAGCACCAAAATGTATAAAGAGAACCGTGACAGTCTTCGTTTGATCGGCCGACTACACGCACCTACATAATTCCGTGCCGTGATAATGAAAACTACGCAAGCCAAATGAAAAAGAATTTCAGTATTTTCAATGTTTTTAGTTGGTTTGTGTAGGATAGTCTCATACACTTTTTTCAAGAATTTTATTCTAGGCCCGGCGTCCATTATTTGGTTTGTCGTGTAGTTGAAGACGTCTTCCATGTCCTGATGGAGTGTGTACGGGGCGAGCCCCTCAGGAGACAGGTGGTTGACGACTTGCCGTCCCTTAATATCGAGCGTTGTAATTGTGCCTTGCACCTACGTCGGCGTCGGCTGCAGCAAAGGCACTTTACTCCATTTACAAGAAAACTTAAAATTTTTAGTAATTTATTTTTCTATTTCATCATTCTGTATTTACTAGTTTTTGTTATATATATTATAAAGTCTGTGAACCTGCCCAAAAGAAAAACCCACAGAGCGACATGGCCTAAGGCCAAGCTCTTTAATAAAGTTTTAACAAAAAAGAGTCATATTCAAGAAAATAACCTGGACTTTTCTTTTAATTGCCTTCTACGGAATTCAAACCCGTGACCCACAGCAGGCAGGTTTACTACCGATTGAGTTATCGGGTTATCAAATAAATAAAAACCATTTTCACATTTTTTTTTAAATCAATGCTGTGTGGTTTTCGGCAGAATATTATACCTACGACCCGGCTATTTGTATATATATCGTACGAGGCGACTAAGTGATAATATGTCTTTTGCACTCTTTTTGTAGTCAAAAGGCTAATCCATCAGAAGGCTAAAGAGAAGTTTATTCCGAATGCGTAAATGCGCGCTGCATAGAAACGAAGTCTGGTGATATTTTCAATACTAACCTATTAAACTCAATGATATTTTGCAGAAACAATCTAGAAACAAATCTCCATGCTTGTATAGTGTCCAATTCTCGTTAAAATATACAGTTTCAATGCTAGGATTAATTTAAAATTTGTATGGAAATCTTTGAGGCACTGTAACTTTAAAACTGTACACTTTAAGGTAAATCTGACAAGATACAAGCATAGATATTTGTTTCTAGATTGTTTTTGCAAAATTTCATTGAGTTTAATTGGTTAGTATTAAAAATATCACCAGACTTCGTTTGTATGGAGCGCGTCAACAGTAATATACCCTTAAATATTTTAAGTAATCATTGGAATTTCCTCCTTTGTCTGTTTTCCCAGACAAAGTACCTTCTTGGGTAAAGAAAATATAGACTGTTCTGGGCATTCTTTGTTTTTACAGAATATTTAAATAATGGGACCAAAAATAAGCTTTGTTATAAAGAATGACCACCGGGCTAAAGTTTTTCATACATTACTGAAAACTATGAATATTTTATTGTTATAGGAAAATGGTTTGCATACGCTCACGACTATATTCCCCGAGGGGGTAGTCAGAGATATTCTGAAAACTTAGAACATCCACGTTTCACCGTAGTACCGAATCTCTGTCTAGTGTGACGGGGAGTGAGCCCGTCGCCACTTTAAATGGACAGTGGGTACAATACATGCCTCGAAATTGAAACATGCAGGTTTATTCCTTCACCGAAAAACCAGTGGTGGTACAAATCGTACATAAATTCCGAAAAACTCTTTGGTACGAGTCGTCCTGGACGGGGATCGAACCATCGCCTCCTGCACGGCAGGCAAGGTTACTCGCCACTGCACCACCACGGCTTTTGACGGCACGGAAAATGGTTTGGTAACAATAAATTGATTTTGGTTTATTATATTGGTATATTTGTTTGGTATATTCCATCTTAAGTTATCATTTTTAGGGTTCCATACCCAAAGGGTGAAAAGGAGACACTATTACTAAGCCTATGTTGTCCGTCCGTCCATCTGTCCTACCTTTTAAAGGCTGTAACTTTTTAACCGTAATAGCTAGACAGTTGAAATTTTTACAGAATATGCGTTATTAAAAATGAAAGGGCAAACTCTACAGTATAATAACAAGTAAAAAAACCGGCCAAGTATGAGTCGGTCTCGCGCTAACGGTCCTGGAGAAAAAAACACGTTTTTTAAGTTAATATGGTGTGTAGTTGTGTGGTACGGAACCCTCGATGCGGGAGCAGCCCGACTCGCACTTGACCGATTTTTGTTTGTGACTCATGATTAGAATGTTCTTTATGTATCTTTCGAAACTATTTCAACTTTTTTGGTTATGAAAATGTAATCTAAATAAATAATGTTTCACTACTGCATATAATCTTTCCCAATCAAAATGAGAATGATCAGTTTGTATTGTATTTATTGCGAGTTACAAGTTATTGGGATGTTATATAATAAAAAATAGGTACAGGTGACGCCCTGTAAGGGCACATCAAACATAAAGAGCCACTAAAGTCCGGCCGCTGAAAGATTGCGTTTGACAGTTACCATAAAATTGTAAAAAACTGAATGAAAATATTGTTTACCTGTGCTCACTCTAGTACACAGGGCACTAGCTGCCCTTTTAAGTTCAAAAAGCTACTAAATAATGATCGGCATTTATAGTTTTCATTCAGTTTTTTAAAATTTTATGGTAACTGTCAAACGCAATCTTTCAGCGGCCGGACTTTAGTTGTCATATTAATAAGTTAAAAATTACTAGTCAAGTGGTAAATTAATAAGTAATATTGAAGGTCAAAATCGCTAGTTGTAGAGTCATCGAGGCATTTAAGTATCTAATTTATCGTCAAAGAATTCCGAAATATTGTAGTAGCATTTGTTTAAAAGAAATATTTGTAGGCTTTGACTAATTATTATAAGGACTAGCCTTGCGGTAGCATTTCCCCTCTGCCACGGTATAATCACAATTGATCTTGTGCATTCACATTCAATTTTACACCTTATCACTAAACGAGACAGCCTATAATTGCGAAACAATAACTTCGAAATTAGAACGTTTTGGGTTCACACGAGTCTACTTTTCATGATTTTTGACATTCAAAATTAGAATCTAAAGTTATGGGTAATAAAATCCAACGTTGCGGATTTCATGTTACCTCGCCCCCCGCAAAAAGTGGCAGAAATGTTTGTTAGTAGAATTACACGCGTAACCAGTCCACATATAAATAGTCAAAGTTTTTAGGTGATTACTAAATAGATGAAATCTTTCAAAGTTTTTTTATAACTGTGGGGACTAGAAGATACATCGATAGACGATGATCTGTTGCCTCAAGTTCGTATTCACTAACGCGTATACTCAAGTAAAGGACTCGAAATTCTGACAGTAATTTTATAATCCGTCTGATCAGCTTCATGCAAAAAAGGCGTCTATAACCATTTAGGTATGGGAGCCTCGGAGGCGCATTGCGGCAACATATGGAAACTCAATTATGAGGGTCAGGATTCGAATCCGCACGGACGACATGCCATGTACCAATGAGTTTTTTTAACTTATGTACGTAATACCGACTGCTCTCAAACGGTGAAAGAAAACATCGTGAGCAAATCTGCATATGTTAAAAAAATTCGATGCACACCAATGTGTAGTCCACCAATTCGCATTGGGCACGCGTGGTGGACTAATGCCCATACACCCTCCTTGAGGGTAGGTCTCTGCCTTGCAGTAGGACGCTCAGAGGCGGATGATGATGATGTTCTAGTATCACCAGCTAAATTTAGTTTTTTTTAAAGACGTAAGTAGTTTTCTTAAAGCATCCACCAAACATCTACTGAATAGTTTATTTTAACATCGTGAAATTATTCCTTATTCTATCTATACTCCATTCAAAGTAGCAACGAAATTTTAAGGCTATTTTGAATTACAGAAACAGTGATTTGAAACACTTCCTCTCACTTATTCTTAGAACAGCTTTAGTAACGTCCAAGATATGTCGAATACTTAGACGAATTTTATACGGACCCGCCTCGCCTTAGCATTTCCCCTCTGCCAACGTACAAGATCAAAAGATCTTACGCATTTACATACAATTTTATACCTTATCACTAAACGCGACAGCCTATAATTGCGGAACAATATTTTCGAACTTATGACGTTTGGGGTTCACACGACACTGTTTTTCATGATTTTTAACATTCAAAATTAGAATCTAAACTAATGGAATAAAATTCAAGTTGCGTATCTCGTGCTACCTCGCCCCCCGCAAAAAGTTGCAGAAAAGTTTGTTAGTAAAATTACACGCGTAACTTGTCCTCATATAAGTAGTCTAAGGTCGAATAGTATATGTATCCAATAAATTTATTATATTTGGTAATCAGAATTAGCCAAAAAGCTAAATAGGAATCGGAAAATGACGTATATAACTACAAGAGCCAAGATGCACGTATAAAATAGCTGCAGTAAATATTCTCAACAACTTGTGAAATTCAAACAATTTTCCTAAATAACTAGCATGTTGCTAAGGACTAGAATTGCAAATATTTTCTTTTCAGCTGAAAATGTTATATTTACTCGTTTTCTGCGCTATGATGTTATTTAGAGACACATGGTCGTTTAGTTTGGGCACCAAATAGAAGCAATGCGCTGGCAAGGGTTCCGCAGCGTGGGTGGAGTGACGATGGAGTTTGCTTGGCGCCATTGCTCTTGCTGTGCTTCGTGTTATTTGAAATTCGTAAAAAAATGGTTTTAGTGATATTTGTGACATAATTTCGTGCGGATTGTGTACCAAACAGTTGCGTAAAGCGACCGACGTAACAGGAATCTCAAATAAATACGATAACAGAACATAAGTTTTGGTTCAAGTTAACTCGTACATGGTCATTTTGGCGGCAACGCGCGAGCTTACGAAATAGACCACAGATTCATCGTCATTTATCATCACATCATCAAAATAAAGAATGTAAAGAAAAAAAATAACGAATGGCTCAAAAAGGACTAGTATCCAGAGCCGTTAAAGTCATTATAACATAACATGGAGTGACGACCTGGTGAAGGTGGCAGGAACTCGTTGGGTGAGGGCAGCGCAGGACCGGTCGTTGTGGCGATTTTTTAATTTAATGATAGTAGTTAGAGACGTAGTTGAGCTTTTTTCTGCCCCCGCTGCTCTACCCTCGTATGAAAGGGGCATTAGTATTGGTCTCATATTTTGATTCATTGCACTGTATACCTACTAGCTTTCAATTTAAGCTTTTTATTTGTTAAGAAATTCAAAATAAAAAAACTTTTTTTTTTTAATTTCAACTCTATACCTGTACCGTAAAAGGTACGTACCATATACAACGTGTTAATGAATTAACGCAAAACTAGAAAGTAGTTTGTTTGGAATCGAGAGCAGAATCGAATTAGCATGTTTACATAGGTAATTTTTTTCCAAATATTAAATAATTTGTTTGTAAAATTTAAAATTTACTGATCTCGATCTCAACACACTGCACAGGCACACTCACCCTACTCACTACCAAAACAGGATTCTTTAAATGTATCCATGAACATGTTAGCACTTTCATTCATTGCTGTAATGATAACAAATCATTTTTGCCTGAAAACTTATAATGCGAATAACTTTAAATTTTAACCATCAAAATAATGCAATTTTAGGTTCAATCTAATTATTTTCTTATAAATCAGTTGAGGTGTATGAGGGATTGCGCTTATTCATTAACACGTTGTATACAGTTTTTTTTGAGTTAAGACGGACTGACGGACGGAAAGCGTAGGCTTATATTACTATAACAGGTTGGCAGCTTTTGGGTTCGGAACCCGTTGCATAAAGCGATTGCATTTTTGAATGTTTGAAGTTACGCAAATAAATATTAATATTACTATTATTTCATCGGCGTCAGCATTGATGCTTACTCAGGTTTCTCGAAGCTCCCAAGAAGCTTGACAGCTCTGGATTCAAAGTTGTAAATTGAACATTTTTCTATTTGTTCGCTACCTATTCTCGACAGTCGTATGTCATACGACAACTATGTAGACATTCAAGACGCAACGCATTTTATTAAAAATTGTTTCATAAATGCTCCCAGCCAAGAACGTAGCACAACAAGAACCACAAAATGGTTCCGTAGCCTATAGAGAAATATTTCGTAAAACATTGGAAACTGTTTGAAAAAAAAACCAGTGTGAAAGACACTCAATTTAATGTCTTGTAATCATTGCGCATTCATCATCATCAATCATTTAATCATTGAAGAACAAAATAATTCGTTAATGTCTACACAAAATAAGTAGTCAGCACAAGCTTCGTCAATAATAATGCAACAGCCGGTAATCAGCAACATGCTTCGTCAAAACCTTAAATAAACAGATAGAGATCCACAACATGCTTCGTCAACTTACCTAACCAAAATCCACCTCACGCTTCGTCAGTAATACAATCAAAAACAGGTTTAAATGCTCTCCGCCCCTCGGAACCCACCTGGCTCAAAGGAACTCATCACACTAGCAGCATTACCACGTTGAATGGCTAGAGAAATCCTTTGGACCAGATAAGAACCCGAGCGGGGATCGTTCCCGCTCTCAAAAAGCCTCCTGCCCAGCTCTCGCACAAAAGTCTTGGCCTCACAACCCCAAACACCCTGACGTTTCCACTGCTAATGGTACATGTCTTGTTTCAAACATGTTTATGCGTCTTCTCATCTATAGATAAATATCTTTACCTACAGGGTGACTTTTATATCATTATCCTTTTAAACTAAGAGTCTACCCATCAAACTGAACAACTTTTACTATGAGAGCAAATCGATCGGAGCAAAAAAATCAACTGTTCCATTCTAAACTGCAATGCTCACTCAGCAGATTTTTTTTTTTGCTTCGATCGGTTTGCTCCCATAGTAAAAGTTGTTCAGTTTGATGGGTAGACTCTTAGTTTAAAAGGATGCTAATGATATCAATTTCACCCTGTATACATGGAATAAAATTGTAAACTTTGCGATGATGTACATAGAAAATTTTTGCAAAAAATATTGGTGGTTCGGGATACGTAATGGAATAGGTTAAGACTATTTTTAGAATTGTTGTCTGTTTGTGTATTTGTTTGTGCACGCATCAATTAAAAACTACTGAATCGATTTGGATAGGGATTAGTTTGGAATATTTTTAGGCTTTCTTTTTTCGTTATGAGTATTTAAAGTCAGTGACCTGCGCATACGAAGTCATGGGCACCGCTAGTATTATAATATGCCTACTGATTTCGAGTGCATCCCATCTAACTTTTCTGTCAGACACAAAGTTATATCTATCAAGTAACATACCTACACAATAATATGTAAATTATTTCGATCTAGTGTCTCTACTTAAGGAGATATAATTCGGAGCGCGCTCCATACAAACGTACTATGGTGATATTTTCAATACTAACCGATTAAAGTCAATGAAATTTTGCTGAAACAATCTAGAAACAAATATCTATGCTTGTATGGAGTCCGATTTTCGTTAAAATATACAGTTTCAATGCTATTATTACTTTAAGATTTGTATGGAAGTCTTTGAGGCACTGTAACTTTAAAACTATACATTTTAACAAAAATCTGACTATATACAAGCATAGAAATTTGTTTTAAGATTGATTCTGAAAAATTTCATTGAGTCTAATTGGTTAGTATTGAAAATATAACCATAGTACGTTTGTATGGAGCGCGCTCCGAATTATATCCTCTTAATCCAAATGGGACATGTCTTGTGTATTGATACATTGTTTACTACTAATTTTAATGCAGCTAAATTGGTGTACATCATGGATCTATTTTTCTTTATAATTATTCGAAAATAAGCCCAAGACATTTTGTCTTTCAGTTTTTACTATGTGATAAGAGAAGGATTGTAGTACTAGATTCATTCTTATTTTTGCTATGGATTCTAAATAATGTGAAGATAAACTTTGAGATACTCACCATCATCATTCATCATCATTTGACGGCCCGATAGCACAGTCGGTAGTGAACCTGCCTGCTGTGCCGAGGGTCGCGGGTTTCAATCCCGTAAGGGACAAATATTTGTATGATGAATATTTGTACCCGAGTCATGGACGTCTGTATCTATATATGTATTCTATATCGTTGTCTAGTCATCATAATACAAGTCCAGGCTAGATTCTGGTACTTTAAATGTGACTAGATAATTTGTGTGACAATGTCCAAGATATTTATTTATTATCATCATCATCTCAGCTGATGGACATTCACTGCTGGACATAGGCAGGATCGCTACAAAGACCGGTTCTGAGCTGCCCTCATCCAACGGGTTCCCACCGCCTTCTCCAGGTCGTCGGTCCACCATGTTGGCCTACCCACGCTGCGCTTTCCGGTACGCGGTCGCCACTCGAGAACTCTTTGGTAACATCGGCCTTCGATTCTGCGAGCAAAGTGCCCCACCAACTGCCACTTTAGTTTAGCAATTCTTTGGGCTATGACTTTGAGATACTGTCACAGAATAAATAATAGTACAGCATCAGAGAAATCTCACCCCCTTGCGCTTACAAAGATTAAGATTGAGGGGTTAGGTTCCTCTGATGCTGAATATTCTACCGAACCGTTATACTGTATCAGAATTTGACATTTGCCTTCGGGACCCTAAAAATGCAGTCGGAAATTCTCAATGAAAGGAATGAAAATTTTACGAATGGAATCATATTAAAGCTTAAGGTATATAATTCGGAGCGCGCTCCATATAAACGTACTATGGTGATATTTTCAATACAAACCAATTAAAGCCGATGAAATTTTGCTGAAACAATCTTGAAACAAATATCTATGCTTGTATGGAGTCAGATTTTTGTAAAAATATACAGATTCAATGCTAGGATTAATTTCAGATTTGTATGGAAATCTTTGAGGTACTGTAACTTTAAAACTATACATTTTAAGTAAAATCTGACTCAATACAAGCATAGAAATTAGTGTTTAGATTGGTTCTGAAAAATTTCATTGAGTTTAATTGGTTAGTATTGAAAATATCACCATAGTACGTTTGTATGGATCGCGCTCCGAATTATATCCTCTTAAAGTTTTAAATACATTTTATCTAAATTTCGACCTGAAAATATTTATTTGAATTAGAACTTTCAACTTGTACTCGGTCGCTAAAAGTTTGAATTCGAATAAATATGAAATTGTTTCCGTAATAATTTGATTCAAGTTCCCGGCAATTTGTTAATTAAATGCCTTTATTTAATTATTACGTTTCCCTTCAGGCGACATAGCAGCGTTTATTTAATTAAATAATTTAATATTTTTGGAATGTTTGAATTCAATTAGGTCATTCAATCGGAACGGAACAACCGCTCGGTTGAAAATTTATAAGTCAAACATAAACAGTAATTGTGTCAATAGGTGATAAAAGAGAACAAACATTTTTCGGCTTCTCTGTAAGAAATTAGTATTTCGATTGAGATGATAACTTTGTAAGCAACGTATACAGAGTGTAAGGAAAAGTATCATTAACCTTTAAGAGAAGTTTATTCCGAATGCGTAAATGCGCGCTGCATACGATTTTATGATTTTATGATATACTGCATATAATATAAGATTTGTATGGAAATCTTTGGGGCACTGTAACTTTAAAATTACACATTTTAACGAAAATCTGACAAGATACAAGCATAGAGATTTGTTTCTAGATTGTTTCTGCAAAATTTTACTGACTTTAATTGGTTAGTATTGAAAATATAACCAGACTTCGTTTGTATGGACCGACTCCACAGTAATATACCTTTAAACCACATACTCTACCCATCAAACTGAACAACTTTTACTTTGGGAGCAAACCTGTTGTAGTTAGTATGTTGTTTAAGACACCTTTCCTTACACCTATGCCAAAATTAGCTTTTACACGAATTATTTTCTCCATTCTACTTTTTTTGGTCTTCGTCGAGTAAACTACAACGTGTTAATGAATAAGCGCAAAACCTCATACACCCCAACTGATTTACAACAAAATAATTAAATTGAAACAACAATGTCATTATTTTGATAGTTAAAGTTTAAAGTTATTCGCATTTTAAGTTTTCAGGCAAAAATGATTTGTTATCATTTCAGCAATGAATGAACGCGCTAGCGTGCTCGTGGATACATTTTAAGAATCTTGTTTTGTGAGTATGCCCGAGCGGTGGATTGAGACCGAGTTCAGTAAATTTTAAATTTTATAAACGAATTATTTAATATTTTGAAAAAAATTATCAATGTGAATGTTCGGGAAACTCCGTCAAATATTTTAATCGGCTCTACCACAATGCCTCAAAACAAAGGTGTTCAATCAGTGCGTCCTGCCAGTAATGACCTATGGTGCGGAAACTTGGACCCTGACGATAGGAATAGTTCATCAGTTCAAGGTCGCTCAGCGAGCTATGGAGAGAGCTATGCTCGGTGTTTCTCTGTGAGATCACATCAGAAATGAAGTGATACGTCAGAGAACTAACTAAAGTGATTGACATAGCTCAGAAAATTATCAAGCTGAAGTAGCAATGGGCTGGTCATATCTGCCGAAGAACTGACAACCGGTGGGGTGTCAGAGTTCTAGAGTGGAGACCGCGAACTGGTAGGCGTAGTGTGGGACGCCCTGCTGCGCGCTGGACAGACGACCTAAAAAAAGTAGCGGGGAGCGATTGGATGAGGAAAGCCGAGGACAGAGTTTTGTGGCGCGCCTTGGGAGAGGCCTATGTTCAGCAGTGGACGATGATAGGCTGATGATGATGATGATGATGATCTATGTTGAAAACATGATAATTCGATTCTGCTCTCGTTTCTAAACAAACTACTTTCTAGTTTTGCGTTAATTCATTAACACGTTGTATAAAGGGGGAGGAGCAAAGGAGCATTCTAGACTTCTGAACTTGTTTTTTTCTTTTCAGTTTTTATTTAAAGTGCATTTTTTACGCAGTCGGGTTTTTTTTTTCATTTACATTTTTATTAGCATTGCTTCACCAAAAGATTTTCCTATCAGAATTATTAATCTATGCATTTGACCCGTTTTTCAGCGACGCAGTATCGCGAATACGTATACAAAGTGTTACAAAAATCCTACTATTTATTAATTTTTTTAGTGCTATTATATCTATGTCTATGACTAAAATACAAATAGACATTTAAGTTGGTGGTATAGACCATCAAACTGAACAACTTTAACTATGGGACCAATATCGAAATCGCGATAAAAAATCTGATGTTCCATACTAAAATACAAATCTAGTGTATGAATGGGAGAGCTGATTTTTTTTTGCGATTTTGATGTTGGTCCGATAGTGGAAGTTGTTCAGTTTGATGGTCTGAAGCACCTGTATTTTTTAGGTATTATTGGGGTGTTCTGCATAGCGATGATAGTCCATACGAAAGAGATCTAGTGACTCAATCATGAGGCGGCGGTTCGATTCCTGACCTGCACCACTCCACTGTCTAAACTAGCTTATAGTTTATTTACTTTACTGTATAGTATCAATTATTTTATTAAATAGGCTATGTATTATTGTATACATAACTTTAGCTTAAGAATTTATATTGTAATAGTTATTAAGACGTGTTATGTTGTAGAGTTTCTGGCCGCATCTTCTCCACAGCGACAACACGTTCCGACGCAGTGGTAGCTTTAAAAAAGATTTGACGTTTGATAAGTGTGCTGCGAGCTCCTATATTGAATAAATTATATTGACTTTGACTTTGACTTTGAAACAACCCCCTTAAAAGTTTTAAATGTTTATTTTTTCTTTTGCAACACCTCGTAATATACAGAATTGAAAGTGACAGACAGACGGACAGGGGACTGCAAGTTAAATGATGAGGGTTGATGTGTGGAACGTGTGGAGTACTTAAATTGTTTTTGTTTTACTACAGCCTAGTTTAGTTGCGGCTGATTTTGCGGTTTTGAAAATTGATTTAGGTCCTAACTTCGGTTTTGGCTCACTATTTATTTAACAGAGACTTTATGGAAGCTAGAATGACATAACATAACATAACATAAATATTCTTTATTTGCACACCAAAAACATACAACAACAAAACAGAATACTAGAACGTAAGGGTACAAATGGCGGTCTTATCACTAAAAGTGATTTCTTCCAGACAACCATAGGATGGAAGAACTCTTAAGTAAAAAAAACTTATACTTAACTTATATTAAGATATAAAATAAAAATAGCTTACAATACATACGAGTATATTATAATACATACATAAATATATATATATACACATACATAATATCATAATATGACAGCTTTTAGTTACTACTAAACAAATTAAGAATAAGGTCTAACAAAATTAGCTGAAACTATTTCGCTAAAAGCTGATTTTTTTTCGAAATCGCGAAAAAAAATCAGCTGTTCCATACATTCGGGTCGAGTTAGGTTGGCAGTTTTGTATGGGACAGCAGATTTTTTTTCGCGATTTCGAAATTGATCTCAT
The DNA here is from genome assembly GCA_963924505.1 of Agonopterix alstromeriana. Classification (NCBI taxonomy): domain Eukaryota; kingdom Metazoa; phylum Arthropoda; class Insecta; order Lepidoptera; family Depressariidae; genus Agonopterix; species Agonopterix alstromeriana. Next base: position 11,304,783 of record OZ004682.1, read on the forward strand.
AGAGAAAGTTGTTCAGTTTGATGGTCTGATACTCCCCTTAAAATAGTTTCAACTAATTTTGTTAAACCTTATACAACGTGTTAATGAATTAACACAAAACTAGAAAGTAGTTGGTTTAGAATCGAGAGCAGAATCGAATTATCATGTTTTCAACATAGGATTTTTTTTCCAAAAATTAAATAATTTAATTGAAAAATTTAAAATTTACTGAACTCGATCCCAACCCACCGCAAGGGTACACTTACCCTACTTACTACCATAACAAGATTCTTAAAATGTATCCATGAGCACGTTAGCGCTTTCATTCATTGCTGAAATGAGAGCAAGTCATATTTGCCTCAAAACTTAAAATGCGAATTACTTTAAATTTTAACTATCAAAATGATTAAATTATTGTTTCAATCTAATTATTTTGTTGTAAATCAGTTGGGGAGTATGAGGTTTTTCGCTGTATACAGGGTCCTTCCTAATAAGTTGACACTTTTTTAATGGGATGATCCGTCCGTCATACTGAACAACTTTCTCTATGGCACCTACATCGAAATCGCGATAAAAAAATCTGTGTTCCATACAAAAGTGCCATCCTACTTGAACCAAAATGTATAGGACCTGATTTATTTTTCGCAATTTTGATGTTAGACCCATAGAGAAAGTTGTTGAGTTTGATATTCTGATCACCCCCTTAAAGAAGAATCAGCATATTAAGTACGACCCTATATGGGATCCATCTTATACAAGGTGTAACAAAACACCCTAGTAATACTTAAGGAGGTGATTCAGACCATCAAACTTAACAACTTTCACTCAGGGCCCAACAACAAAATTGCGAAAAAAAAATCTGCTGTGTCGAGCAAAACTGCAATACAGACTGGACCCAAATGTATGGGACAGCAGTTTTTATTTCGAGATTTGGATGTTGGCCCCATAGTGTAAGTTGTTCAGTTTGATGGTCTGAAACACCCCCTTAAGTATTACTGGGGTAGTTTGTTACACCCAGTAGAGCAATGATATGGAATCCATACGGAAGAGAGCTAGAGACTCAATCATGAGGCGGCGGTTCGATTCCTGGCCTGTACCACTAAATTCTACGGAAAATATACGGTTGTATTTATCATTATCACTAGCTCGGCGGTGAAGGAAAACATCGTGAGGAAACCTGCATTACTGAGAATGGACAAAAAAATTGTTCGGATGTATGTGTAAAATATGGGTGAGCTTGGGGCGAACACAATAGACCAGCAATGGTCGCAGTGTTACATAACGAACCTTGCTTGTACATATTGTGGAGCTGAGAAAAGTGTTGATATACTAAAATATCTCTGAATACCCCGTCAGGAGAATAACTACACACGCATAATGGAGCCATAATGGAGAGTTTGCAAGTTTTGGAGAGGTACGGACACTCGATTACAAGGGATCGTGTTCGAATCCGCACGTCCGACACGATGACCAATGAGTTTTTCTTACTTATGTACAGTCGCCATCAAATATATATTTTTTTGAGACATTGGTCATAGTAACGAATAAATTTAGGACTTACCGTAATATTACTGTTCCCGATCGTTATTTTTCTGTAGCTCCAGCACGTCTAACATGATTTCTCTACACGCGCGCGACGCGCTTTCACTGCATAGAAAATAACCTGTTCCCGCGCTTTTCGGAGAGTGAAAGTCGCGTATATGGAAAAAAGCCGAGTGGCGCGCGTGTAGAGAAATCATACCAGACCTGCTGGTGTTCGCAGTGCGACCCTGGCACAACATAATACTTATAAATAGAACCGAAGGCGTGCAGGTGATATTTTATTTGAAAAATCGTGAGCATCAGCGTAAATCTAAATTAATTTGGTTATCATTATTAAGTTGTCTCGTACTTCATAATGAAGCTGTTGCATCAGGAGGTATTTAAGTTGTTTCGTACTTTATAATGAAGCTTCATTGTGAAGTACGAGACAACTTAAATACTGATGCAACACTCGTAATGAGTATCGCGTCGTAAGCTACGTGGTAGGTAACCTACGTGGTAGGTAACCTACGTGGTAGGTAACCTACGTGGTACGTAAGCTACGTGGTACGTAAGCTACATGGTACGTAAGCTGCGACGGGCTACGTATACGTAGCATTTTTTTCTCAGTGTAGGCAGGCTTGTGCTTTGTATTACGATGTGCATTAGCGAATGTTGATGATGATATGCTATTCAGAAAGACATTCCGTTCATCTGAATATAGCTAAAAAAAGCCGTGTTAGTCCAGTGGCGAGTAACCTTGCCTGCCAAACAGGAGGCGATGGTTCGACCTCCGTCCATGCCGACTCGTACCAATGATTTTGTCGGAATTCATGTACTATTTGTAACACCACTGGCTTTTCGGTGAAGGAAAACATCGTGAGGAAACCTACATGCTTTAATTCCGAGGCATGTATTGTACCCACTGTCTATTACAAGTGGCGACGGGCTCACTCCCCGTCATACTGGACAGAGTTTCGGTACTACTAGTGAAACGTGGATGTTCTGAGTTTTCAGAATATCTCTGACTACCCCCTCGGGGAATATAGTCGTGAGCATATGCTATGCCATGAATATAGCTTAAGATCTGTGAATTTTGCTACTTCCTATTAAAACTTTCCACCTCATATTAAAACTTGCCAAATCCTATCAAAAGTTGCTAGCTCCTATTAAAACTAGGAACCTCTTTATTTCATCAGCCTTTAGCACTACATCTTAATAAGCAAAACAAAGAAACTTAATTTTCACTCTGGAGTAAAACAACGAATGAACTTTTCAAAACATTCTCTGTTGGGGCAATAAAATTTCATTTCCAAGTTTAATACTAACCATTTCCATCAAAAGTTTCGTTATTGCGTCTTAACTGTCTGAGAATAAGGTCTACAATTTATGGAAAGTTATTGTCCCGACGGTAACATTCAAACGTTGTTTTGTAACAACAGTGATAAATATCCGAAAGTTTGAATTGGTCTTACCGGAGTAGACAATAAAGTTGAAAAAGCGTTTTCGCAACAGCAAAAATTATGATTGTATTCAATTCTTCATCAGGAATAAGAAGAAGGGAATTTTTTACGGACTTGGTTAAATTGCCAACTGATTTGTGTAAGGGTGTCTTTTCTTCATTCATTATTGTGAAGTCATTTGCGGAGAAGTGCTTTATTAACATTTAGAAATATATTTTAAACGTATTTTAAGATAGTGACTTTGTTAATAGAGACATGCTCAAAGTTCAACAACAGCAACTGCCTGATTATAAAATTCTTCTAGTCTATGGTAATTAGTGTGGTACCAAAAAATTATGACGAATTTGGACGCAGACATTTTTACAAAAAATAAAAGCCGTTTTAAAAATATATATATCGAGTCACGTTGCAAGTTTGGCCACGAGTGGTTGTGTCTTTCGCGTTTATGCTTGCCACGAGGCTCCGACATCTCTTTGGTCAATTGTGATTTTGCTCAAAAACAATCCTTGAGATTAACAAACTACTTGATGTTGACAGAAATACAGCACAAGCAAAATATCATTAATTTATAAATAAAAAATCTGCAATAATTCAAAGTAATGCCCAACATAAGTAGCCTCAAGAAGTTCCTAAGGTTGTCTGTGAGAAATCGCTTCTTAGCGATAAAATCGCCTTATTTTGTGCCTCTTGTATTTTATTTACTGTTCTGTAAAGTTCTGGTGTAAAATAAAGAACATTAATTGATTGATTGATTGATTGATTACTCTTTTATTTGTAAGTGATTGTGACTAATTGCATAAGCTTGCACGCTAAACACAGATGTACTCTCTCGTCTTAAGAGAAGTTTATTCCGGATGCGTAAATGCGCGCTGCATACAAACGAAGTCTGGTGATATTTTCAATACTAACCAATTAAACTCAATGACACTTTGCAGAAACAATCTAGGAACAAATCTCTATGCTTGTATCGTGTCCGATTTTCGTTAAAATATACAGTTTCAATGCTAGAATTAATTTAAGATTTGTATGGAAATCTTTGAAGCACTGTAACTTTAAAACTGTACATTTTAAGGAAAATCTGACACGATACAAGCTTAATAGTATTGAAAATATCACCAGACTTCGTTTGTATGGAGCACGCCAACAGTAATATCCCCTTAACCCTTCTGAATCTAATGGAATGGAACCGCTACGCTAAGAGGGGCTGGGGTTTGATGAATTTTCATTACCGACTGTAAAGTTAGCAACGAAAAGATGTAGGTAATACAAAGTCAAAGTCAAACACAATATAATTTATTCAATATAGGAGCTTGCAGCACACTTATCAAACGTCAAATCTTTTTAAAGCTACCACCGCGTCGGAACGTGTTGTCGCTTTTGAGAAGATGCGGCCAGAAACTCTTCAACATAACACGACTTAATAACTATTACAATATAAATTCTTAAGCTAAAGTTATGTATACAATAATGCATAGTCTATTTAATAAAATAATAAATAAAACTATAAGCTAGTGACCTCAGACCCAAGCATTTTGATCATTTAAATAATCATCCAGTTTATAATATGCTTTTTACACAGGACTTTTTTGATTTGAGTTACACTTTTGTTTCACATCATAGTACTAGTATGCATCTTTTCGTTGCTAACTGTACTATGTAAGGAAGTATACATCGTGTATTAACAACCAGCTCGTACTGTTAAAGCGAAAACTTTAAATTAGACCGTGTGGTTCCGAAGACTTAGGAAATCGTTAGATGCGGCCGAGTTCTTATTCTACGTGGTTGGAAAAAGGATGTTTTAATGTTTTATCTGGCAGTCAGCGGCGAAACTACACTATGTAAGACCACAGATTATTTAATAGGTACTAACGTAACAGTGGTAACGGTCCAGTGGCGAGTAACCTTGCCGGCCGTGCAGGAGGCGATGGTTCGATCCCCGTCCAGGCCGACTCGATCCAATGAGTTTTTCGGAATTTATGTACAATTTGTAACACCACTGGCTTTTCAGTGAAGGAAAACATCGTGAGGAAACCGGCATGCTTCAATTTCGAGGCATGTATTGTACCCACTGTCCATTATGTGGCGAAGGGATCACCCCCCGTCACACTGGACAGAGTTTCGGTACTACTGGTGAATCGTGGATATTCTGAGGTTTTAGAATATCTCTGACTACCCCCTCGGGGAATATAGTGACATATGCTCACTAACGTAACAGATACTGCACTATCCCGATTCCTCGCGCTTTTACAGCCAACCGCGACAAAAGAGGAACTAAAACGCGCCTTATGCTAAGACCAAATAACTATGTATGAGTTACGTGTTCTACTTACAAACTTTTCTGCCACTTTTTGCGGGGAACGAGGTAGCATGAAATCCGCAACATCGGATTTTATTCCATCACTTTAGATTCTAATTTTGGTTGTTACGAGACTACTTTGAAGTTATTGTTCCTGGCTGGCTGTCACGTTTTTTATGTAAGCACATGATCGATTGATCGTGTAACTTGGCAGAGGGGCATGCTAACGCAAGGCGGTCCCTAGTTATATTAAGATAAGATAAGATAAATATTCTTTATTTGCACACCAAGAATAGAAAAATACATTTATTATTATCTATTGTCTTATGATTCTGTATCTCATGAGATACGCGGCGCAGTAAGAACTTATCACAGCTGTCAAATGTGAATGACTGAGCACTGGTGAGGCCCCTGGCAATATCTTATAGTGGGCCCCTCGGATACCCTGAGAGTAAAAATCGACTAAATGCTACATGCGATTAGCCAAAAGGCTCATAACACTAATGTTTAGGTTCTCGGAGTCCCTTCAGGCCTGGAGCTCCTGTCAGTTCTGCCAGCCAGTAATTACCGGTTACCAGCCGGTACATTATATTCCTACTTACTGGTACAGGTTCCAATCATTACTCTCAACTTAGCAACACTTTGACCTGATGGGATCTTTAGTTTTCTCATATATTTCTTTTTTTCACCCTTTACAAACGTGGTAAATGAGGTAGGTAATACCGTTCAAGGGAAGGATCCTGTAATCTCCCGGTTTTGGATAACCATCTTCCAGGAGGCACACGCCTTTAGCCGTCAAGACATCGCATAGTCACACAGGATATTTTCCATGGTTTCTTCCTCCTTCTCGCACGCTCGGCAGCTGGGATCCAGAGTGTTCATCTTGTGCATCATCGTGCCTATGGAGTAGGTCCCAGCTCAGTACCCTCATGGTTGAAATGTTAGTTCAAATCAGGGGTTCACGGTTGAAAGTCTATGCCTCTCACCAACGCGCCATCGCGCTCTTTATAATCCATAAATATATTCACGACTAGATTACCTTTCAATGTGATCAGAACACTAAATGTCTTCTATGGCTATTCCACAGCTTCGCCGTTAGTCTGAACTGTAAAATGAAAAATTCTGTATGTAAACTATAAAATATTCAAAAGTTCTTGTCTTCAACACTTTTCCCGAACTTTAGGGCGAACTTAAATCTTTCCGAACTTTTATATGAGCTGCATGCACTTTCTTGAAAACCATATATTTTTGTAAGCATAAACTTCTATTCTTTTCATGAAAATTTATGGCGAACATTTCTTGGGAGTTGATTTCTAAAAGAAATAATGATCATGGATACGTCTTTGGATAGATGGCAAATAAAGTAGCCTACTGTCACAGAATAGGTAATAGTGTATAGTTCTACATACAGAAGGGCCACTCCCCGCCCCCCTCAGACTTCAGATACCCCACCTCACCTCACACTTTCTGGGGAAACTTGAGGAGAGCCGAGCAAGGGAATGCGGTCAGGCGCGCGCGCCCGTTGGATTTGACTACATAAAACCTATTTTATTTTTATCCTCTCAGTAAAAATAAACGTTGCAAAATAACGTTAAATTCACATTTTCTGTGATTCTTTAGCTTAAATACTATTTTTAATAACAGTAACGAAATGTATAATGATGTTCATACGATGCGTGGTAAGTCAACCCTACTCATATGTCATGCACAACTTGCGCAAAGAACGCATGTGCGATGACTCATTTCAAATCTAAAACGTTGTTTGAAGTGCCGGACCTGTGCTACTGTAGTTATGTATTTTTATCTTTGACTAATTATTATAAGGACTAGCCTTGCTTTAGCATTTCCCCTCTGCCACGGTGTAAGCACAATTGATCTTGTGCATTTACATTCAATTTTACACCTTATCACTAAACGAGACAGCCTATAATTGCGAAATAATAACTTCGAACTTAGAACGTTTGGGGTTCACACGAGACTACTTTTCATGATTTTTAACATTCAAAATTAGAATCTAAAGTTATGGGGAATAAAATCCAAAGTTGCGGATTTCATGTTACCTCGCCCCCCGCAAAAAGTGGCAGAAATGTTTGTTAGTAGAATTACACGCGTAAGCAGTCCACATATAAATAGTCAAAGATTTTTATATTTGAATCAGGCAATAGTCTCCAGGGCCCGAATAGCCCTAATGATAGCCAACATCCAATAGGAGATGGCACTACAAGAAAAAGAACAGTCCAATACAGGTGGTTTTGTTGGCTTTATTTTTGTTAAAGGTTATAATTAGTAAATATTTTCACCACAGAGTACTGTTTCACGTATCATCTAAATCTGTAACTAAACATTTTGGTCGAAATTTTAGTTTCGGAATTTTAGTTTTGGTTTCGGTTTGCGGACATTTAGTAAACTTAAATTCGATGATAGTTTTAAACACCAAAACACTCCTCAAACATCAACATACAAAAAGGGTTCGAACCTTTTTGTACGAAGCGTGGCATACCCACCATCGGAAAAGTACTTAAAAGTTGAGTTTTCCTGTAAACCTACCAACGTACAATCAAGCGAAAATAAAAATTATTACAAACATTCCTTGAATTTTCTGAAATGTTTCAGTATGAAAAAGAAAATTCTACATTTTCAAACTGATATATCTCAGAAAATATATAGGGTGTAACAAAACACCCTAGTAATACTTGAGACTTTGACTATTTATATGTGGACTGGTTACGCGTGAAATTCTACTAACAAACATTTCTGCCACTTTTTGGGGGGGGGGGGGGGGGGGGGGGCGAGGTAACATGAAATCCGCAACTTTGGATTTTATTCCCCATAACTTTAGATTCTAATTTTGAATGTTAAAAATCATGAAAAGTAGTCTCGTGTGAACCCCAAACGTTCTAAGTTCGAAGTTATTATTTCGCAATTATAGGCTGTCTCGTTTAGTGATAAGGTGTAAAAGTAGAATTTGTTGTTTGTAATAAATGTTTCTGTCGATTGACTTGATGTGTTTCATTAGGTGTACACACGGCGACACATCAAGCTACGCAAAACCAAAATAAGCTGGCCGCGCGTAGGTAGAGTAATGTATAACGCCGCGCGGCCAGCTTATGTTCGTTTTGCATAGCTTGATGTGTCGTCGTGTGTACATTAAAACACGATTTTTTTAGTAGGCCTTTCTCCGACGACGGTAGGTCGATGCTCATACGCAACAAATGAGGTTATATGCGTAAAAACATGGTCTAAGGTAATAACGAAATTTTTTCAGGGGATATTACCGTCGGCGCGCTCCATAGTCTGGTTTTATTTTCAATACTAACCAATTAAAGTCAATCAAATTTTTCAGAAATAATCTAGAAAGCAATCTCTACGCTTGTATCTTGTCAGATTTTCGTTAAAATGTATTTGTGTGTGTCTTTTCAGTCGTTACAGTGCCTCAAAGATTTCCATACAAATCTTAAATTAATAGTAGCATTGAAACTGTATATTTTAACGAAAATCGGACAAGATACAAGCATAGAGATTTGTTTCTAGATTGTATCTGCGAAATGTCATTGACTTTAATTGGTTAGTATTGAATATATCACCAGACTTTGTTTGTATGCAGCACGCAATTACGCAAGTCAAGTCAAGTCAAGTCAATATAATTTATTCAATAAAGGAGCTTGCAGCACACTTATCAAACGTCAAATCTTTTTTAAAGCTACCACCGCGTCGGAACGTGTTGTCGCTGTAGAGAAGATGCGGCCAGAAACTCTACAACATAACACGACTTAATAACTATTACAATATAAATTCTTAAGCTAAAGTTATGTATACAATAACACATAGTCTATTTAATAAAATAATTGATACTATACGAAGTAAATAAACTGTAAGCTATTGACCTCAGACCCAAGTATTTTGATCATTTAAATAATCATCCAGCATTCGGAATAATCTTCTCTTAAACATACATTTTGTCCTACACTATCTAGACAGTTCTTAGCTCAAAATAGATTAAACCTAGATGAGATAACAGTGTCGGTAATCAATACCTAACACGTCCGAGTACAGCTAGTAGGAAGTTACTGAATAAACAGTTCTGTCTGATCTTGATTCTACTAATTTGTTAGAGGATATTATTGAAGAAGAATGAAAAGTACGCGAAGGCGAGTAACCTTGCCTGCCGTGGAGGAAGCGATGGTTCGATCCCCGTCCAAACCGACTCGCACCAATGAGTTTTTCGGAATTTATGTACGATTCTAAACACCACTGGCTTTTCGGTGAAGAAAAATATCGTGAGGAAACCTGCATGCTTCAATTTCGAGGCATGTTTTGTACCCACTGTCCATTATAAGTAGCGACGGGCCCACCCCCGTCATATTGGACAGAGTTTCGGTACTAGTGAAACGTGGATGATCTGAGGTTTCAGAATATCTTTGACTACCCCCTCGGGGAATATAGTCGTGAGCATATGTATGTATGTACCCCCTTGACATTTCTTTTAGGACACTCCTCTACAATGTGCCTGACAGTTTGTTCCGGTGCTCCACAGTCACGCCCAGGGCCCAGGACGTCCTGGGCCCTGGGCCCCTTTAATAAACGTGACAATTGACAATGACAATTCAGAGTACATTGCTGGCTACTAATGACGCTAAACTTACACAGAATAAGCATAAGCATATGCTCACGACGATTTTCCCCGAGGGGGTAGTCAGAGATATTCTGAAACCTCAGAACATTCACGTTTCACCAGTAGTACCGAAACTCTGTCCAGTGTGACGGGGGGTGAGCCCGTCGCCACTTATAATGGACAGTGGGTACAATACATGCCTCGAAATTGAAGCATGCAGGTTTCCTCACGATGTTTTCCTTCACCAAAAAGCCAGTGGTGGCTAAACTTACAGTAGGTAATATTCTCCTATCATTCTCAGCAATTTACTCTGAATTGTCATTAAATAGGGCTCGGATACCCCATTTGTACATGCTACTGTTGCACCGAGCTACCCCCGAACGAATCCTGTTAAGGCAGGGTTGGCGATTCCTGGGGTTTCCCTATGACGGCACGTTTGACATAATCTGTCGAAAGTAATAGATCGGAGACCGACAAAACTCAACCCTATCTTATAAAAGCTATAAAAGTAATCAACAAATCCATTTTGCAGCAAAATTTTTAATCCTTGGTAGCATCTTCGAGGGCTCTGGCACGAGATCGATAGCAGCGCACCTCGGAGGCAGTGTCCAGCGGGCTTCTCACCGATGGGTCAGACCATATTAGTTTCCGTGATGGTAGTCGTGAGGTTGGTAGGCTACTTAGCGTTTCCGCACTTCTTCACTTGAGCCGCGGGAACTCGATCTGAGATCGTTTCCAATCTTCTTATTGTGTGGGCAGCAAGCCCTGGTATCAGAGTTTTTTCAGACCGCCTTACGGCCTCTGACGTGGTTTTTATTGTACCGACTATTACCACCAGAGAAGAACGGCTTAACGTGCCATCCGAAGCACGTAATCATCTTTCTTTTCTTACAATCAGGTGATTCATCCTGCCATGTCCTAACCAACTGGGGAAAAACGCACAAAGTGATCACTAGGTGTCTCCCGTGGGAATCGAACCCACGAACTCCGTGTCAAGAGCCCAATGCTCTTAACCATTAGACCACGGAGGCAGCCTCCACTACGCCAACGAGATCCCTATTAAAACAGTAAATATAAATAATGTGAACTTCAGCGTTCAAGTTAGTAGTAAACCGCAAGAGTGGCGGTCAGAATGTTTATTCAGAAGTGATTCAAGTAAAACCACAATCCTAACCCATTTTCAATTAAGCTCAACAACACAGTTTGAAATACTGAAACCTTTGAGTTAGGTACTTCGGTCAGAAGTTCAGTTTGTCTAATGCATCTACGACTTTAGGCTGTTTAGGCTTAGTTAGGGCTGTCAATTAAATCGCCGTCACCGAACAAACTTAAAAAACCCCGGAAATTTCAGTAAAATCAGAAACGATCCCCAGTATAATCGAAAAGTTTTGGTAATAAAAAGCGCTTTGTTAAAATTTTACGCTTCTCATTATATACCCTATACAACATGTTAATAAATAAGCGCAAAACCTCATACACCCCAACTGATTTATAACAAAATAATTAGATTGAAATAATAATTTCATTATTTTGATAATTATATTTTAAAGTTATTCGCATTTTAAGTTTTCAGGCAAAACTGATTTGTTATCATTTTAGCAATGAATGAAACTGCTAGCATGCTCGTGGATACATTTTAAGAATCTTGTGTTGGTAGTAAGTAGGGTGAGAGTGCCCGAGCGGTGGATTGAGATCGAGTTCAGTAAATGTTTAATTTTAAATACAAATTATTTAATATTTTGAAGAAAAAAACAACCTATGTTGAAACAATGATAATTCGATTCTGCTCTCGATTCTAAACAAACTACTTTCTAGTTTTGCGTTAATTCATTAACACGTTGTATAATGAGAAGCGTAAAATTTTAACTATAACTTCTTAATATGCTGACACTTTATTAAGGGGATGAGCACACCATCAAACTGAACAACTTTCTCTATGGGACTAATGTCGAAATCGCGAAAAAAAAATATGCTGTTCCATACTAAACTGAAATCTTACTCGACCCTATTGTATGGGACAGCTGATTTTTTTTCGCGATTTCGATTTTGTTCCCATAGAGAAAGTTGTTCAGTTTGATGGTCTGATCATCCCCTTAAAAAACTGTCGGCATATTAAGTTGGACCCTGTATTTAACTTAAGTAGTTTGAGTTATTAAAGTATGAAAAAAAAACTAAATTAATTAGGGATGTACAAAAATTTTTTAAGTTTGTTCAATGTTTAGTCGTTTTGTTAAATTTATATAATTAGTAATAGGGTCCCGTTTTCACCCTTTGGGTACCGAACCCTAATAACTACGTTATAGTCTAGAGATAAATGAGCTTTCGCTCTTGTTTAAAATACACCAGAATGACAAACAAAATTCTAAACGCTTAATGTGTAACATCTCAACGTAGGGTAATTTTTAATAACTTTTGTTCACTTATACAACGTGTTAATGAATAAGCGCAAAACCTCATACACCCCAACTAAGTTATAACAAAACAATTATATTGAAACAATAATTTCATTATTTTGATAGTTAATATTTAAAGTAATTCGTGTTTTAAGTTTTCAGGCAAAAATGATTTGTTATCATTTCTGCGATGAATGAAAGCGCTAACGTGGTCATGTATACATTTTAAGAATCTTGTTTTGGTAGTAAGTAGGGAGTGTGCCCTTGCGGTTGGTTGTTTTTAAATTTTACAAACAAATTATTATTAATTATTAATTATTTAATATTTTGAAGAAAATTACCGATGTTGAAAACATGATAATTCGATTCTGCTCTCGATTCCAAACCAACTACTTTCTAGTGTTGCGTTTATTCATTAACACGTTGTATTTATATGTTAATCGGGTTTAACCCCGCCACAAAATGTGTCCATAACGGACGCCCCCGGACGCTCTTGAAACAAGGACAAATCCGGGGAAACTCTTACGGATGGTAGCCCTAGGTTAAGTTCACTTCAGTTATCTTGAAACACAATGTCCTGATTCTGACATGTTTACAGAGTAGACTGTCTTATAATCTTTGCCTCAAATGTGCATTCGTGTAGTCAAGATGGGGTGAGGGAAGGTGAGTTCGATCTAGATTCTAGATAAAGGTGCACTTCCGATGCCAGCGGCCGATGCGACTGACGCGCTCGTCTGACGCGTGGTTCTGTCATATGCCATAATGTCTATCGCATCGGCCTCGCGCGTCTGACGCACGCGTCAGTCGCTGGCATCGGAAGCCATACGTTTTCATAGTTACTAGTATTGTCGCATAGGCCGTCGGCCGCGAGCCGCGCGCGTCAGTCGCATCGGCCGCTGGCATCGGAAGTGCACCTTAAAACTGCGTCTCTTGAAAATTGTGTTATTCCACGTAAAAATTCAAATATCTCTAAAAAGACTACGTTTGTTAATTCCTCGACCCTAAGGTTACATAGCATAGCATATGCTCACGACTATATTTCCTGAGGTGGTAGTCAGAGATATTCTGAAACCTCAGAACATCCACGTTTCACCAGTAGTACTGAAACTCTGTCCAGTGTGACGGGGTGTGAGTCCGTCGCCACATAATGGACAGTGGGTACAACCCACCCTAAGGAATACCCAAACTGGAAAAATTAGCTTTCTTGCGATGAGAACGCCTTATTTGTACCTACTGGTAGTTCTTTATCTGTATTAAATGCTGTCAAGACTAATCGTACAACGAAGCATACATAAGCATTACAAATATGGTGAAGGTTCGGTCCTCGCAGGAGGGTACCCAAAACGCTGGCCGTATTTCCTCGCTGCATGACTATGTTGATCCTTCGAGCGAGGAAAGCGCCAGCCCTTGAGTGCCTCCCGAATCTATCAGGCGCATTGATAAGCTTTTTGGCTTGATCCTTAAAAAGCGCCTACGCATTAGATACCCACGGCCATAGAGTTTCGACACCAAAAATCATCAAATGATATTGGGTGCCGATATCCCTGCACCAGTAGGTATTTCGTTAGGCTCTGCCGCTGCGCCAGTTCTTTGACTCGTGCCCTGTAATTGAAACGAGGCTATTATGTATATAATAGTAGTATATAGTAGTGAAGCCGTGGTGGTCCAGTGGCGAGTAACCTTGCCTGCCGTGCAGGAGGCGATAGTTCGATCCCCGTCCAGGCCGACTCGTACCAATGAGTTTATCGGAATTTATGTACGATTTGTAACACCACTGGCTTTTCGGTGAAGGAAAACATCGTGAGGAAACCTGCATGCTTCAATTTCGAGTCATGTATTGTACCCACTGTTCATAACAAGTAAGCAACTCCGTCACACTGGACAGAGTTTCGGTACTACTGGTGAAACGTGGATGTTCTGAGGTTTCAGAATATCTCTGACTACCCCCTCGGGGAATATAGTCCGTGAGCATATGCTATATAGTAGTAGTATATAGTAGTAGTATATAGTAGATAGTAGTAGGGCACGCAAGTAGCATCCCATACTAGCGCCCGAACCATCTTTCAGGGAACGAGAGACATCTCCCCTGGTCTCTTGCCATCATTCCGTATGATACTATTCGGCTCGAGAATGTCAGGTACGTTGACTGAGGCAAGAGACCTACGAATGTTATAATTATACGCTCACAAGTATAATTTCAAGTAGACAATTGGAGACTGTTGTTTGTTACAGGTTACGGAAGGAAGAAGATGCAAGAAGGCATCCTTGTTGTCTCTCCACCTTTATCTAGGTCTGCTTCGACGCTGGCGACCATCCTGGGGAACCCAGACTGTAATGATTTTGGCCCATCATTCCGAATGCATGCGGCAGACATGTCCGGCCCAGTCCCACTTCAGCTCAGCTGTCTTGCTCCTCATGTCCGCTATGCCAGCTCCGTATTTCTAACGTGATCTGTAAGTTTTTCACCTAAAATACTGCTCTCCATTGCTTTTTGACAAACCTTAAGGCTGGATTTTTGATGTTCAGTCAAAGAAAAGGCTTGAGCACCTTAGGTTAGGATGGGTAATACGAGGATAAAATTCACATGATTCCATCCATCTTGCTTTGGTACACATCTTTAAAATGTGGTTCCTGTCCTGACAATATCTGTCATCATTCTGTCTCATCTAGCATCTATCATCGTCCCATTCACTTCGACTTTATATCAGTTTTTCGTACTTTAAGTCCCTATCTTCTTCTTATCGTGTGGGCAAGCCCTGGTGTCAGAGTTTTTTCAGACCACCTTACGGCCTCTGATGTGGGTTTTATATAACGACTACTACCACGAGAGATAGTAGCCGGGACCAACGGCTTAACGTGCCATCCGAAGCAAAGAATCATCTTTCTTTTCAGACAATCAGGTGATTCGGCCTGCAATGTCCTAACTAACTGGGGAAAAACACCTCCGTGAGAATCGAACCCACGACCTCCGTCTCAAGAGCCCAATGCTCTTAACCATTAGACACCGGAGGCAGTTAAGTCCCTATTAAGCAGAACAATTAGTCAACCTTTCGACAAGATCTCTTGTTCGGCTAATGAGTGTCTTTTCATGCAAAGTTTCTCTTTGATGAGTCCTCATTCATTGAAATGCTCTTACTAGATAACTTGTCTTTCAAATCATGTTATTTTCAACCTTGTTAATAAGCTTTAGAGTTCTCATCAGGGGCCTTGTTTTAATGAGTAGAGTAATCTTAATTTCGTTAAGGAAAGGGTTAAGAAAAGGTCACTGTCCCAAACATTCAACTTAATTTAGAATGTTTGTAGAACTGGGATGATCCCGAGCCTGTTTTAATTCATCACATTAGATGGTTTTTAAAATAAATAAATAAATAAAGTCCATCTGATTTGGTATGCAAATAAATAAATATCTTTCTACTCCCTCAGGGAAGATAGTCGTAAATATACAGGGTCTAACTGAATGCTGAAGGACTTTTAAGAAGATGATCAGACCATCAAACTGAACAACTTTCTCTATAGGACCAACATCGAAATCGCGGAAAAAAAATCCGCTGGCCCATACATTTAGCAGCAGGAAGATTGCAATTTTGTACGGAACAGCAGATTTTTAGGGTTACTACGGAACCCTAAAAATCTGCTGTCCCATACATTTGAGTCGAGACGGTACTGCAGTTTTGTATGAAAGAGCGGTTTTTTGTTGCGATTTCGATGTTGGTTCCATAGTGAACGTAGTTCAACATGATGGTCTGAAGCACCTCCTATTTTGTTACACCCTGTATAGGCGTCAGTCCACCACGCGTGCCCAATGTGAATTGGTAAACTTCAAATACTCATCAGAATTTCTTCTTCAGCTTATGCAGGTTTCCTCACAATGTTTTTCTTCACCGTTCAGTCGGTCTTACGTAAATAAGTTAACTCATGTTTACATGGCTGGTCGTCCGTGTGGGTTCGAATCGAACCCAGACCCTCATGAATGCGATCACAGATTAACTATAACAAATTATTTTACTGAACTTGTGGTCGACGCGTCGGATGCGTGTAACTTATACACGCATCCGACGCTTCGACCATAAGCTCAGTAAAGTAATTTATTTGTAAAAATAATGTTAAGTAATCCCAAAAATCCTGTGTCGGTTTGATGAGCAATAAACTTCATAGAGACAAAGCTTTAGGCTCCGAAACGTGATAAAACTCACGCCTTTTCAAATTGTACCTACTATAAAAATAAGGATTAGACTTTCGCCGCAAGGAAAAAATATCTAGTACCTGTACTAGTATTACCTGTATATGTGACAACTATAAATATTAGTTACATGATTTGTTCTTAATCAGCAAATTTTAGTTAAATCTTAACTATTATAAAACTGTAACAGAAGTGTGAAGACCTTTGACTATTTATATGTGGACTGGTTACGCGTGTAATTCTACTAACAAACATTTCTGCCAATTTTTGCGGGGGGCGAGGTAACATGAAATCCGCAACTTTGGATTTTATTCCCCATAACTTTAGATTCTAATTTTGAATGTTAAAAATCATGAAAAGTAGTCTCGTGTGAACTCGAAACGTTCTAAGTTAGAAGTAATTATTTCGCAATTATAGGCTGTCTCGTTTAGTGATAAGGTGTAAAATTGAATGTATTTACATTCAATTCACAAGAACAATTGTGCTTATACCGTGGCAGAGGGGAAATGCTACCGCAAGGCTAGTCCTTATAATAATTAGTCAAAGGTGAAGACATTAATTATATTTGAAAAACGACAAGACATGAAAAAGATTACGATATGGTTTTTAGGTATCCCGGTCTCCAAATCAACCTTTTTTAGAATTTTTGTCTTTCTGTTTGTTTTTTTGTAACAGCATCACGCAAAGACTACTGTACCGATTTTGATGAATCTTTTTTTGTTTGATAGCTTATGATCTGACTTAAAATCTGGTAAAAAATTTGTGCGGACGAAGTCGCGGGTAAACTCTAGTTGATTTATAAAAAATTTTCTAGTAAAGTCTGCTAATTTGTTTTTCTAGTAACGTTTACAACAATGTATTATATTACTGTAAAAGCTCGAACTACGCTACGGTCGAAATCCGAACTGTTTTGTGATTATCATTAATTAAGGACTGTTACTAGCATTCATTCGGTAAATCTTAAGTTTTACCTCAGAGACACGATAAACTTTGACTATTTATATGTGAACTGGTTACGCGTGTAATTCTACTAACAAACATTTCTGCCACTTTTTGCGGGGGGCGAGGTAACATGAAATCCGCAACTTTGGATTTTATTCCCCATAACTTTAGATTCTAATTTTGAATGTTAAAAATCATGAAAGTAGTCTCGTGTGAACCCCAAACGTTCTAAGTTCGAAGTTATTATTTCGCAATTATAGGCTATCTCGTTTAGTGATAAGGTGAAAAATTGAATGTAAATGCACAAGATCAATTGTGCTTATACCGTGACAGAGGGGAAATGCTACCGCAAGGCTAGTCCTTATAATAATTAGTCAAAGACGATAAATGATGAAAAATTATGATTACCCGTACTCGTACTTCGAGCTCTTACGTCAACACGTAGACATAACGTAATTGTTGTGCATTAGACAATCAATTTGATGTCAACTATCAACAACTTAACGGCCTATGTCGAAAAATAATTGAAGCGAAATGGGCGTGTGATAGCTTATATTGCTGTCTGATGCGAGAGAAAGAGATGGGGCGGTGCGCGCGCCTGAAACAACGTTAGCGTAAAACAAACTTTATTTAATTGTAACTGTACTATTTATGTAAGTTCATTTCTGCTCTAATCAAACTTTATAAAATATTAAAATCTTTTTTTAAATCAAGTCTAGTGTTTCTATTATTCACCGTTTAACAGTTCTAAGCGTTTATTGATAAAGACGGAGGCTACTTTGGCTTATTTTTCTATCGAGAAAATGTCTCCTAATCGTGTTTTGGCTCTAATCAAAACTTCAATTATATGTTCAGTTTACACATATCCGCAAATCATACTCCTACTGATAGTACTTCATGATATATGATGCTTTGAAGAATCCTTTTCACATATCCTCCCCAAAGTAACGGCAAAACAATATAAAGTTTAGCTTAACCGGTATTGAGGTAAGTGTACCTATAATGTTCTTTGTAAGTCTATTTCGGGGTAAATTAATTTCTATTTGGGTAACAGGGTACCAGGTCTACCCCAATACGTTGGGATTAATTCGACCCTGCGGTTTAGATGGACGGCTGTATGGGTTAACTAGGATTTGAGAGGTTAAAAGGTTACAGGTTAAATAAATAATGAAAGTTAAAGGTTACGAATCCTATGTCAATAAGTTTTTTTAAAATTATTTATGTATAGTACGTACAGTGAACATCAAAAGTAAATGATGACTGAACTTGTTTTAAAACTCAACGATGAGAAACAGTATGTAGGTAACGCATTTATTTTTACACCCTGTATACGTATGAAGCCGTGGTGGTTCAGTGGCGAGTAACCTTGCCTGCCGTGCAGGAGGCGATGGTTCGATCCCCGTCCAGACCGACTCGTACCAATGAGTTTTTCGGAAAATATGTGCGATTTGTAACACCACTGGCTTTTCGGTGAAGGAAAACATCGTGAGGAAACCTGCATGCTTCAATTTCGAGGCATGCATTGTACCCACTGTCCATTATAAATGGCGACGGGCTCACCCCCCGTCACACGGGACAGAGTTTCGGTTCTAATTGTGAAACGTGGATGTTCTGAGGTTTCAGAACATCTCTGACTACCCCCTCGGGGCATATAGTCGTGAGCATATGCATGTATAAGTATGTGTAGTTCACACATTTGCATTGGCGTATTTGGTTACCCCACCTCTACAATGTAGGTTAAAGTCAATTAGTTTATTAATACTATGACGGAATATATAACTCTAATTCCCTATTTATCAGTGTCAGGTTTAATTCAAAAGTTTTAATTTAATTTGAAGTTTTGAAAATAAAAGGTAGAAACAAATTGCTATTTTTGTACCGTCTGTATTTCCTGTTTATTAACTCTCTGTATACTATGTTTTTTTGGTCTAAAATAAAGTATAATTGATTGATTGATTGATTGATTGAACAAATTTTTTTATGACAAAAATCTATAAGTTAAATAATCTCCTTGCACTGTTATAAAACTGTAATAGAAATGTGTCTACATATCGTATATTTACGAAAAAAAATACGATATAGTATTTAGTTATCCGACTCCAAATTATGTTTGCATTTTTTGTCTGTCTGTTTGTTTTTTTTTGTTCGAGCATCACGCAAAAACTACTGAGCAAATTTTGATGAAACTTTTAGTGTTATAATAAGTGGTTATAGGCTGATAAAGATTTAAAAACTGGTACTATATTTTATCTAACTACGATGACAGAAGCCTAAGAGAGTATAAGAGATAGATGTACTTTCTCATATCATCAGCTGCAAGGCTGGTTCAGTATTCATAGAGTGAAGAGCATCTCTGTGATGGGGATGGACCAGGTCTGCCTGCATAACTCCAGTCGGCTTAGGAGTTACCGCTCAATGGTCTGTTATGGTTGCAAAAAATGAATATGCATGAATATGCAGGTAATATTATAATATGCACTGTAGCTATGTAAACAGTACAAAAACTGGCATGGTCTATCAGTCGGTTTAGGAGATATACGGTCAGTTGCACGTACGTTCATTAATGTTAATCCTCCATTAAATCTCTTGCTAGCTTTTACTACGTCAACAAGACCAAAAGTGACAGCAAGAGATTTTATGGTCGATTAACTCTAATGAGTGATAGTCATTCAAAGGTACCTTTTAGTAAAAGTACGTCTATCTCTTACCCTACAGTCCATTATTGTTTAACTATTTATACAACGTGTTAATGAATTAACGCAAAACTAGAAAGTAGATTGTGTAGAATCGAGAGCAGAATCGATTTATCATGGTTTCAACATAGTTTTTTTTTTTCAAAATACTAAATAATTTGTTTCTAACCAAAATCTGACTCCATACAAGCATAGATATTTGTATTAAGATTGTTTCAGAAAAATTTCATTGACTTTAATTGGTTAGTATTGGAAATATCACCATAATACGTTTGTATGGAGCGCGCTCCGAATTATATCCCCTTAACATCTTCGTATTCTTGTAAACACAAAAGTTACTCTACAAACTAAACAAAATAAACAAGACGCCTAGATTTTGCTAGTCTATTTTTAGCACGAGCTTTTATTTTAGTTTTAATACCAAACTTTGCTTTGTTTGCCACAGTGTGAGCATGAAAGAAACTTTTTTACGTCACGTTTTTTTGTCGCGAAAAAACCTTTGAATTAAAAAGTTTGTCGGACATTTTTACGAGCTTTTTCCTTTGTAATGAAAGATAGTAATTACAGTTACGTTGCAAGTATTTTTTCGATATTGTAGAGATAAAACTGACTACATAACAATTCCAAATGACAACAACAAACTCAATAACCAGGGTGTAGCGGAATGTAGATATTGTAATAGGTGGTGAAAAGATAGGCCGGCTTTGGAACAAAATAATTTATAATTAAAAAAAAACGTAAATATGGTAAAGGGCGGACAGACGTCAAAAGCAATAAAAAAATACTTAAATAGAGCTCAACATGAAAGGAGGTTTACAATCCTCAACACAGGGCACGTGGCATAATCAGGGCATACGACACAGTCAGGGTCGACGAGTTCTCGAGTGGCGACCGAGTACCGGAAAGCTCAGCGTAGGTAGGCTTCACAAGGTGGACCCACAACGTTGGACTCATCCAGTACCGGTCGTTGTAGATATCCTTGGGGAACGCCTATGTCCAGCAGTGCAGTATTTTTTCGATATTGTAGAGATAAAACTGACTAAACAACAATGCCAAACGACAACAACAAACTAAATAATAAGGGTATACGACACAGTCGGGGTCGAAGAGCTCCGAGTGTTGACCGCGTACCGGAAAGCACAGCGTAGGTAGGCTTTGCAAGGTGGACCGTCGACATTGGATGAGGGCAGCGGAGAACCGTTCGTTGCAGATATCCTTGGGGAAGGCCTATGTCCAGCAGTTGACATTTATCGGCTGAGATGATAAAGGTACAAATTGGTAGCCGACCGCACGCAACAGCAGCAGACGACGTGTCGTTACGACACTACTGCTTTGTATGTATTTCTATGAAATACCCTGCGTAGCTTCCGACACTGCGGTTGGCGACACTGCTGTGCGGTCAGAATTCACTGTCGCTCGACCGCAGACCAGTTGGCCTACCATGAGTTTTCACTGTACTTTACTACTTTAGTTACGTCACCAATTTTGCATTGAATTTCGTACAGTGCTCCTAGTGGATACGTTGAGAACTAATTTCTGTCATACAAAATTGGTGACGTGACTATAGTAGTAAAGAGCAGTGAAAACTCATGGTAGGCCTACAGTAGTCTCATTAGCTCTATTCACATTACGACGGACGGGGGCGGAGGGTGCAATGTTAAATAATACCTATTTCAGTACCGATAAAGTTGACAGTGGAATACGGCGCTGCAGTCTGTTGCTGCTGCGTGCGGTTGGGTTCGAAATCATGACCGCAGCGACTTGTCGTTACGACGTGTCGCTACGACACGGCTACGACACGTCGTAGCGACACGTCGTCTTCTGCTGCTGCATGCGGTTGGCTACGAATTTGTACCTTAAGAGAAGTTTATTCCGAATGCGTAAATGCGCGCTGCATACAAACGAAGTTTGGTGATATTTTCAATTATAACCTATTAACGTTAATGAAATTTTGCAGAAACAATCTAGAAACAAATCTCTATGCTTGTATCGTGTCCGATTTTCGTTAAAATATACAGTTTAAATGCTACGATTAATTTAAGATTTGTATGGAAATCTTTGAGGCACTGTAACTTTAAAACTATACATATTAAGAAAAATCTGATATGATACAAGCATAGAGATTTGTTTCTAGATTGTTTCTGCAAAATTTAATTGAATTTAAAACTAACGAGCGCGCCAACAGTAATATACCCTTAAAGGTATATTACTGTTGGCGAATACGTAACTGCGCGCTCCATACAAACGAAGTCTGGTTATTTTTTCAATACTATCCAATTAAAGTAAGTAAAATTTTTCAGAAACAATCTATAAAGTAATCTCTATGCTGGTATCATGTCAGATTTTCGTTAAAATGTTTAATTTTAAAGTTACAGTGCCCCAAAAATTTCCATCCAAATCTTAAATTAATCCTAGCATTGAAAGTGTTTTCTTTAACGAGAATCGGACAAGATACAAGCATAGAGATTTGTTTCTAGATTGTTACTGCAAAATTTAATTGAATTTAATGGGTTAGAATTAAAAATATCACCAGACTTCGTTTGTATGGAGCGCGCAGTTACGCATTCGGAATAAACTTCTCTTAAAGGCTAATGATACTTTTCCTTACATGATGATACAGGGTGTATACGTTGCTTACAAAGTTATCATCTCAATCGATATACTAATTTCTTACAAAGAAGCTCGCAGTTACGCAATCGGAATAAACTTATCTGAATGATGATACGACACAGCACGTCGTAGATATTAACCAATCAGATGGCAAAGCTTCATACTGTCGTTTGCAAAAGAAAAATATTATAAAACACAATAAATTGTAAATATTTTATTAAGCTACCTATACAATCAATCATAATCCAACTTAATCAGTTTGATTGCGGTTGAGATCCAAGAGACTGGAAGATCTTCCCTTTTCCTTATTGCATACAGGGTCCTTCTTAATATGCTGACACTTTTGTAAGGGGATGATCAGACCATCAAATTGAACAACTTTCTCAATGGGACCAACATCAAAATCGCGAAAATCAACTGTTCCATACAAGACTGCAAATTTACTTTAGCCAAATGTATGGGACAGCTGATTTTTTATTTCACGATTTAAATGTTGGTCCTATAGTGAAAGTTGTTCAGTAGGATGGTCTGATCATCCCCTTAAAAAAGTGTCAGCATATTAAGTTGGACCCTGTATAAGGCTCAGTTCACAGCAAGGCATCGGCTGGTGGCGGCAGGTAGTGGCAGTCTACCTACCATATATTTGACTGTTAAACTGTCGACCGGTGCCAATTTGATATGAATGGAGCTTTCTTAGCTTTCTCTGGCTAGTTGTTCATTAAAAAAAAGTGTCATGTCTTTTTCATCTTAAGATAAGATCTTAGACTATATGACTAGGGACCAGCCTTGCGGTATCATTTCCTCTCTGCCACGTTACAAGATCAATTGATCATGTGCATTTACCTTTGACTAATTATTATAAGGACTAGCCTTGCGATAGCATTTCCCCTCTGCCACGGTATAAGCACAATTGATTTTGTGCATTTACATTCAATTTTACACCTTATCACTAAACGAGGCAGCCTATAATTGCGAAATAATAACTTGGAATTTAGAACGTTTGGGGTTCACACGAGACTACTTTTCATGATTTTTGACATTCAAAATGAAAATCTAAAGTTATGGGGAATAAAATCCAAAGTTGTGGATTTCATGTTACCTCGCCCCCCACAAAAAATGACAGAAATGTTTGTTAGTAGAATTACACGCGTAACCAGTCCACATATAAATAGTCAAAGGCATTTACATACAATTTTAACTAAACGAGACCGCATATAATTGCGGAACAATAGCTTCAAACTAGTCGCGTTTGGGGTTCACACGATACTATTTTAACAATCTAAATTCGAATCTTAAGTGATGGAATAAAATCCAAAATTGCGGATTTCATGTTACCTCGCCCCTCGCAAAAAGTTTCACAGTACAAAGACAGATTGGCCCCAACAAGAATTGAAATGTACAATAAAAACACCTATTTAATGGCCATCAAAATTTACAATAACATTCCCCCAAAAATAAAAGATATCGAAAAAAATATTTTTTTTTATCCAATTTAAAACAATATCTGATAAGTAAATGTGTTATAGTTTAAAGGAGTTTTTTGATGAGCATTAATAAATAATAATAATGCTAGGTAACATAATTATTACAGACGACATAGAGTATATTATATTACTTATAGATTTTTTATTGTTGTGTATAATGTAAATTCTTACTTTAAAGGAAATAATGAAAATATATATTTGTCAAAGAGTTTTTTGCAGTGCCCGGTTAGTGTTTCACGTAGGACCGTATCTGTATTTGTAACATCTGTAAAACTTGTAAATGCAATAAATGATTATGAATTATTAATTATTTAAGTGTCAGAAAAGTTTGTTAGCAGAATTATACACGTAACTCGGCCGTTGTTATATTGTCCGTGGGTAAGATAAATATCCAGATATAGATAGATATATTATCTCTTAATTTTCAGATCCCTCTATGAGAATAATTATGTAAAAGTTTTATTACAACGTATAACAAAGCAAAACAGATCGAATTTGGCACAAAACTAATAAGTAAGTTAGTTACATCCCTAAGAAAGTCTCGTTGTAACAAACAAATCCTATTTTCGCAACTTCAATGAGAAATGTTGTTATAGACCTATTGCTATCTAGACATGTGTCTTGACTTTTGGCACCTATATAATCAGAACAAGGGTTACAGTGGCGGATTTGAAATCTTGACCGCCCTAGGCCCCAGGACATGTAGTAAGTACCAGCCGCCCCTTTCTCAGTACAGCACCCATCATATAGGGTCCTTCTTAATATGTTGACACTTTTTAAGGGGATGACCAGACCATCAAACTGAACAACTTTCTCTATGGGACCAACATAGAAATAAAATCGGCTCTTCCAAACCAAACTGCAAACCTACTCGAGCCAAATGTATGAGACAACTGATTTTTTTTCGGGATTTCGATGTTTGTCCCATAGCGAAAGTTGTTCAGTTTGAGTGTCTGATCATCCCCTTAAAAAGTGTCAGCATATTAAGTTGGACTCTGTATATTGGGAAAGCCGAAAGTCAACCAAAAGTAGCAAATAGGCAAGTCAGTAGCAAAAGTGTGACAGCTATTTTCATCAAATATGATCACCTACAAACAAAAAATCTAAAAATCTGTGATTTAGAGTCAGGAACAGTACCCTTAAAAGTTCAACATTTTTATTTTTACTTTTGTAACACCCAGTATACAGGACGTAAAATTAATTGCGTTACATATCAAAGGGGGTACTTCAAACAATCAAATGGAATAACTTTCACTATGGAGCCAAATCGCGACAAAAAAAAACAGCTGTCACATACATTTGGGTCGAGTAGCCATTGATGTTTTCTATGGAAGTGCCGATTTTTCTTTCGCGATTTCGATGTTGACTCCATATTGAAAGTTGTTCAGTTTGATGGTCTGATGCACCATTTGATATATGTAACGCATTTAATTTTACACCCTCTACCTACATAATGATTGCCAACTTTTATCGAAACTGATTCAGTAATTTAGTTAACTGTAATAGCTGCTAATTTGTAATGTTTTCCAAGGTTTCAGGGATAATTAAATAAATAAATAAATAATAAATATCTGGGACATTGTCACACAAATTATCTAGTCACATTTAAAGTACCATAATCTAGCCTGGACTTGTATTATGATGACTAGACAACGATATAGCATACATATATAGATACAAACAACCATGACTCGGGTACAAATATTCATATTTTTCAAACAAATATTTGTCCTTTACGGGATTCGAACCCGCGACCCTCGGCACAGCAGGCAGGTTCACTACCGACTGTGCTATCGGGCCATCTAAATAATTGCACATTTAAATGTACGAAAGTGATTTAGGAAGATTATTGTTATACGATGCGGCGCAGTGCGGCCCGCCGTAATGTGTGCTAGCCTTATTTAGGTATACTTTGAGTTATATCTTGTTATCATCAGTGCATTTTTTGTCACGATTGGCCGCCCCTAATATCTGTCCGCCCTAGGCCCGGGCCTGCTGGGCCTAAAATCAAATCCACCACTAAATGGTTAAATGAACGCACTTCGTGTTGATTACAGATGTTGACACTGCCTGTTGGGAAATGCCATGTGATGGGCTAGATTAATAAAGAGGATATAATTCGGAGCGCGCTCCATACAAACGTACTATGGTGATATTTTCAATACAAACCAATTAAACTCAATGAAATTTTTCAGAATCAATCTAAAAATAAATTTCTATGCTTCTACAGAGTCTGATTTTCGATCAAATGTATAGTTTTAAAGTTACAGTGCCTCAAAGATTTCCATACAAATCTTAAATTAATCCTAGCATTGAAACTGTATATTTTAACGAAAATCTGACTCCATACAAGCATAGATATTTGTTTCAAGATTGTTTCAGCAAAATTTCATTGAGTTTAATTGGTTAGTATTGAAAATATCACCATAGTACGTTTGTATGGAGCGCGCTCCGAATTATATCCCCTTAAGTAGATTGATGCTATTCTATGCGCGACACCTGCTTGTAAAACTACGCATGTCATACAAATAAATGCATCTTTATCTTTTATCTTTATCTTTATCTTTTCACGGCCACGATGAAGACCACAGAAAATAAAACCATTAGACTTACGGTCGTAAGTAGATAAATGCTATGGCGGTGTACTAGTCGATACATAATATTATAATTTACACAAAGTATAAATATATACATAAAAACATACATACTAAATATAACAAAATAATTGTAGAATTAGGTACCTTATAAAAAAGTAGTAAGTATGTAAAAATTTTCAAAATGTTGGTACCAAACTTAAGCGAAGATTGTCAAATCGAAAGATAGTAGTTTTTAGCATGATAATGAGTAATAGTCCGGGCATAGAAGCCGAAAAATAACCACTTAATTAAAATAATATTAGAGTTGATGATGTGTCAAAAATATATTTTGGGTACATTTTAATATAGATATTTATAAAATGTTATAACACTTTCGAACTTATAGTAAATACACTTTAGGTATTCTCATTATCTCATATTAATATTGATCTAAAATTGAATATCTCTGGATTCAACTGTCATTATGTGTTGTTAGCTTCATATTATACAGTTGTTATAAATGTTAGATATCGGCGAATCAGGTTATGAACTATTATCTAAAGCAAGTTCTAGTTTTTTATAATTTTTTGGAGTATAACTCTACATCATATACCTAATAATTTATTAAAAATTAGCAGACATTAATAATATCAAAACCAATTTTTCTTCAGCCGTTGGTGTATAAGCTATATAGGAATCTGAATCTTTTCGTCCTTATTTGAATAGAAGTATAGTACTAGATATTCTTTCTTAAATACTTCTTTTAAGGCGAAGATACTAAATTATAGAACCGCAATGACTTTCAAATATTGTTAAATGTCATGCGGTCGACAGGTCTATCTATAATGTAATTCCCACCAAGACTCATCTGAAACTATATGAATACTAAATCAACATAGAACGTAAAAATAAGAAAGCGAATTGGTATTGAAAGGACAGACAGTGAATTCATCTTTGATGTATTTGAATCAAAATTCCATCTGAAATATTACTCATTCACTTTGATAAAACATATTTGATTTACTTTTCGTTGCATTTTTGGTTAGATCAGAATTTTTCGATTCAAAAAGTATACAATGGCACAAAATCAAAAAGAGAGTTTCTTTATGCATAACTTTTTTAACTGCTGAGATATGTTCCGTACCTAGCTAATCTTGTATCTTTACAAATTATACAAGGTGTAAAATTAAATACATTACATATCTAAGAGGGTGCTTCAGACCCTCAAACTGAACAATTTTCAAATTTGAAATCATGAAAAAGAAAATCTGTTGTTTGGTCAAAATAGCAGTTGATGTTTTCTATGGAACAGCGATTTCAGTGTTGGTCCCATAATGACTGTTGTTTAGTTTGATGGTCTGAAAAACACCCGAAAGTATGTAATGCAAAAATCTGCTGTCGCATATTCAAGCTCTCGTAGGTTTGCAGTTTTGTATGGAACAGCAGATTTTTTTCGCGATGTTGATATTGGTGCTTCAGAAAAAGTTGTTCAGTTTGACATTATGATCATCCCAGTAAAAATGTGCGAAACAACTTTTTCTATAGAACCAAAATCGAAATTGCAAAAAAATCTGCTGTTCCAAATGAAACTGCAAATCTACTCGACCCAAATGTATGGAACCGGAGTGCTATTTTTGAATCGTACACGACCATAAAATGGTCGAATGATGACTAAAATCTCCGTCGAAATATCATTTTTTGCTGCTGATTTTAAAAAATTACACTCCTGTTTATTTGTTTTTCGCGATTTCGATGTTGGCTCCAAAGTGAAAGTTATTCAGTTTGATTGTCTTTAAGAGGAAGGATCTCTCTTTAAGACTAGAGTGATACCAATTGTAAAGTGTCCACTTTTTTTGACGTTTAGGTTTGAGTGTGTGGTGTCAAGTAGTATGGACAAAAGGCACCAAGTGACATATGGCCTTATGTTTACGGTCACTTTTCACACACACTAGCTAAAAAAAAAGTGGACAGCCGCATAATCAAATATCTATAGTTCCATCTCCTTCTACTATTAAAGGTACGTCATAAGACAAAAGAGACGAACTACAATCGTAAATTTATGCGGACTCTATGGAGATCCTTCCTCTTAGGATTTTCTGAAGCATCCAGAAAATTAAGAATAAAATTTGGTAAAACTAAAAGGTAAAAAAGTATACATTCACAGTAACACAAAAAAATCAGCTGTCCCATATATTTGGCTCAAGTAGGTTTGCAGTTTTCTATGGAAGGGCTGTCTTTTTTTTCGCGATGTCGATGTTGGTGCCATAGAGAAAGTTTTTCAGTTTGACGGTCTGGTCATCCCCTTAAAAAGTGTCAGCATTTTAATAAGGACCCTGTATAAATTATCTAAACACATCGCCCTCTGTTGGGACTCTCTCTCAACATTTGTTCCTATTATCTGTAATCGCGTTCTAGAAAATGGCTCTTGGAGTTTTCAATAACATTTTCCCTTTGACTATTTATATGTGGACTGGTTACGCGTGTAATTCTACTAACAAACATTTCTGCCACTTTTTGCGGGGGGCGAGGTAACATGAAATCCGCAACTTTGGATTTTATTCCCCATAACTTTAGATTCTAATTTTGAATGTTAAAAATCATGAAAGTAGTCTCGTGTGAACCCGAAACGTTCTAAGTTCGAAGTTATTTTTTCGCAATTATAGGCTGTCTCGTTTAATGATAAGGTGTAAAATTGAATATAAATGCACAAGATCAATTGTGCTTATACCGTGGTAGAGGGGAAATGCTACTGCAAGGCTAGTCCTTATAATAATTAGTCAAAGCATTTTCCGAATAAAGGCTTGCTTATGGGGGCAAAAAATCTATCTAGATAGGTCACTCTGGAAAAGCTCGGTCGGCCCAAGGCATCAGCAAAAAAATAAAAGACCCTCTCTCTCCCCTAACCAAATAAACTGCTGTAGCCTCGCAAGCTTTGCAACTGACCTATTTTCGTGCGGCGCCATGTAGTCCGACATTCGCGATCTTATGATCCAAGGTCACTGACGAGGTGATATGGAACGAAATCTGCTTTATTAACCTTGAATACAATATTCAAGTACACAAATCAAGGATAGTAACGGATTAATAAGCTTTTGTGGAGGAAGTGGAGAGATCTCCTACGGGTTTTGGCTGCCCAATTGGTATTAGTTGGATTTTATATTTGTGTAAACTCTCTTGATAACTTACAGCTTTGCTCAGGGAGCATTTACTGCTTTTTACTGCGGACTATTGGAGGGACCAGAAGGGTCACCGAGCCAATTGAATAAACTTAAGCAACTGACCTAGGGGCACCCCAGGGGGGTACGGACCTCGGCAAAGGACGTTGAAGGGGCTACGCGGCGGATTGGGTAGCTGGGATCGGTGAGAATCGGCCTGGTATGTGCCTGTAGCGTCTGTAGACGCCAGAAGTGAGAAGAGTGGGCAGAGGTCGCGACTGTCCCCGCCGGCGGGGACGTTGATTACTGTGTCGACGCAGTGTTGAGCGTTGTTGAGAACATGCGATTGTGAGTCGTGTCTGTTGGGTGTTGATCCTGGTGCACAGGAGTTACAGCAGTGGGAATGTGTGGTGGACCTATGACCGATAAAAAAGACAGTTTGTTTTAAGGACTTATCATCTAAATTTCAACTATTATTGATTATAAAAATGTTCCAGCCATGTAGCGCCTGCCTGCGTGCCTAGTTTGTAATAACTTCCAGTAGATGGCGCTCACGGAAAATTCGTTCTCTGGCTAAGTGGACTCGGTAGCGAAATTGGCTAACGCACTTCCCTGGTTTGGAAGGGCGCGGGTTCAAGTCCCACCCGAGACAAATTTTTCAATCTTTAATTTGATTTTATCATCTAAAGTTAAATACCTCGCAAATTTTGCGTAAAATCATGGGAACGAATATCAACTAGCCACACTTGACTCGGTTGAACGCAGAGACAGGAGGCTCATTGGCGACAGTAAGCTGTTGGAGTCCAAGCTTCATAGCCTAGCCCACCGCCGCAGAGTAGCCTGCTTGTCGGTCTTCTACAGATTGTACTTCGGTGAGTGTGCCCATGAGCTTCATGAGCTCATCCCACCATCCCCATTCTACTATCGGACTTCCAGATGCACCGCCGGATATCACCGCTTCTTGGTTGGCATCCCACATATCCGCACCAAGCGCCTTTCAGAATCTTTAATAATGCGCACAGCCAAGGAGTGGAACGCCCTGCCTGCGTCAGCATTCCCGAGCGGTTACAATTCGAATTCCTTTAAAATACCAGTGAATAGGTTTCTTCTGGGTAAGCTCGCTACATTTTCGACCCCATTCATGTCGATCATGCTTCCTTTCCCGCTTTTCAGCCAAGGAAACAAACCGTGCCCTGCCGTGCACAGCTCTTCCCTTCGCTAAATGTTACGCCTTTGTTCGCCTGCAGTACCGATTTATACATTTGGCGTTTCTTTTATGCGCGCCTATGGCACAGAATAGGTACCTATATAGTTCTACATACAGAACGGCCACTCCCCCCACCCAGCTCTTACTTAAGATACCCCACCTAACCTCACACTTTCTGGGGGCACTATAGGAGAGCCGAGCAAGGGAATGCAGTCAGGCGCGCGCACCCGTTGGATTTGACTAAATAAATTGTGTCTTTTCAGTGAATAAAAACGTTGAAAAATAACGCTAAATTTACATTTTCAGTAATATTTTAGATCAAATACTATTTTTAGTAACTGAACGAAGAATCAAAAGTATCGAAATGTAGATGACGCTAAATGCAAAGCGCGGCTTTTAACCCTACAAGCAATGTCATGGACGGTTAGCAGAAAATGCGCATGAGGAGACGCAATTTATAAATTAAAAAACGTTCTATAGAGTACCGGACCTGTGCCTGTGGCTAAGTTTACATTGAAAGGGGCAGTTTTCCCAATGCCACCCAGACACGCCAGACAAGCCTCCAGCGTTGAAACTGACCTATTTTCGTTCATGGCGCCAAATGGTCTGACTTTCGCGTTCTTTTGATACAAGGTTAATAACAAGGTTATATGCTAGATTGTTTACTTCATTCTAGATAATAAGGTTGATTCGAAATTACTTACATATGAAAGCAAGAATAAGTTTTAGTTCCCTTGATAGAAGAAAGTTCTTATTTGATTTTCTGACTTTTATTTAGGAGTAACATTGTCTTACCACTACTGGAAGGAGGGTCCCGCTCAAAAGTGTCCGAATAAAAAGAGAACGAAAACTCAAAAAAGAGAACGAGTTACGAAACAGCCTTCGTTTGATCGGCCGACTACGCAAACGCCTGGGCGCGCGGCGCACGCCGTGCCCCAATGGGGGATTGAGACGTAGAAGAATTTCAGCATTTTCAATGTTTTAAGTTTGTTTATATTACTATACGTACTTAAGTTTCTGTATTTTAGTCTCAGACACTTTATTCGAGTGTTTTGTTCTAGACGCGGCGTCCAATAGTATTCTACGTCAATGAGGAGCTATAATAATATTTTATTACTTAGGCAACCAAACTTTGATCGGCGCGTCTTGCATCCAGATTAACTAATCTAGATAGGATTAATTCCTGAGAGAATCCATTTTCACACAACAAAATTAAACGACGGTATTATTTATGGTCCTGGATTCGAATCTCGGTTCGGTCATGGATGGTATTATTATTATTATTTTGGTTGTAAGGGCTTGGACAGATCTATTGTAGCTGTCACCCTTGACCTAGAGGTCGTTTCCTAGGCCCACGGACTTCATGAACCGCGTTATGCTTTTGGAGGGGAGGTCCCTAATGTCAGTGGGTGCTTTCACGTATCCACGCAGATAGCGACTCCTGCTGTGAATGAGCACTTCGCATTCGCATAGGAGGTGTATGGGCGTTTCCTCAGCTTCACAGCAGAACCTGCAAGTGAGTGAATCTACAAGCCCCATTCTGTGTAGATACTTGTTTAACTTGCAGTGTCCTGTTAAGGCTCATAATAATTATCATTATCATAATTTATTTGTAATATTCATTAAATGTCACATATAAATTAATCAAATTAAACTAAAGTAATAAGATACAATAATTACTTAATTAAATAACGAATTTAACATGTCAACAAAAAGTCAAAAATCGAAAGATAATAATCATAAATGTCAACAGTAATAATGTCAAATAATAATCATTTTGTGGTTAATTTAAGTAACATATATTCATTATGACTGTAGAAGGACTGCTCGATAAGCCATTTACGCAGCTTGCATTTAAAATTAATAAAGCTCGGGGCATCGCGTATTTCAACAGGCAGCCAAGAGCCTTAAGTCGTTGTGGTTTGAATTGATGGCATCCGAGGTATGTCTGCTTAAAAAGCCACAAGTTCTTTTGCATGCTTCATTCCTGGTGTATCCGGCCAGAGCTTACGGCTTTGGTTCACGGCTCATTCCTTCAGCAGGTGTTCATTCTTCAAGAGGTGTTGAGAGAGATGCCGCAGTAATTCTCGGGGCCTATGGGGGTCATGTATTTTATGAATAATTATGTGTCGTTGTTGTTATGTTTTCCATAATAAAAAGCTTACGTTTGGGATCATTACAATGTATGTGCCTGTGAGCGTTAAAACTTTTGTATACAACGTGTTAATGAATTAACGCAAAACTAGAAAGTAGTTTGTTTAGAATCGAGAGCAGAATCGAATTATCATGGTTTCAGCATAGGTAATTTGTTTCAAAATATGAAATAATTTGTTTGTAAAATTTAAAATTTACTTTACTTGACCTCAGCCCACCTCTCGGGCACTCTCGCCCCTACTTACTACCAAAATAAGATTCTTAAAATGTATCCATGAGCACGTTAGCGCTTTCATTCATTGCTGAAATGATAACAAACAATTTTTGCCTCAAAACTAAAAATGCGAATAACTTTAAATTTTAACTATCAAAATAATGAAATTATTGTTTCAACCTTATTATTTTGTTATAAATCAGATGGGGTGTATGAGCTTTTGCGCTTATTCATTAACACATTGTATATGCTCCCAATAACTGATTGACCATCGACATTATTTCAGCAATAGCATCAGTTGTGTATCAGTAAAATATGTTATATGTAAATAAACAAAGATGTTTGCAGTTACAATGTGTCCCTCGACCTTCAAGTCATGGGTTAAAGGGTAGTGTTTTTAGGATACTTTGAAAGATAGATACGACCTTTACAATCTTATTATGGTAATAATATGACCTTTCTGAATCACAAGAGTTTGTCTTGCATTTACGAAATTGTATCAAAAATAACGATCTAAGCTAGACATTTATGTTGTCCCAAACTTTTGGTGAATAACAGACTTGTCGTACATTTGGTAAAATTACGAGATAGGGACATAATTATGGGCACAGCGTGGGTAGGGTCACAAGGTGAATTGACGACCTGGTGAAGGCTGCAGGAACCCCTTTGATGAGGACAGTGCAGGAACGGTCGTTCTGGCGATCCTCAGGGGAGGCCTATGTCCAGCAGTGGATGTCCATCGGCTGAGATGATGATAATTTGTAATAAGTAACCGATGAAGCGGATTATATTTCATTATCTGGTGCTGGCAGGCGCAATTGATCCTGGTAAGACCTATAAAACTATTGACAAGAGAGAGACATCCATACATTCAACAGTTTCATACAAATTTATACGGGGTGTAAGAACAAGACAGGAAAATATTGAAACGGTGAATACGGACCATCAACCTCAACAACTTTCACTGTAGAGCCAACCTGCTGCCAAAGAGCTGAAAATTGTTCAGTTTGATGGTCTGAATTTACCGTATCAGTCAATGCCTGGCTGTTTACATCCTGTATAAACCACTTAATACTTAAAAGCGTTTCAATATCGAAAAGTTATCGTCTAAACAAATTCTACAAGTATTCCACAGTTTGCCAAAAGCGCATTTTGCCAGAAAACTTTTTTAATATCCACTCTTCATTGCCAAGTTCTGGTTTACAGCAAAAGGAGCATAACGCCATAACATTTTCACAGTCAAGGCTTCCAGCGAAATGGCTGCCAAGATGAAAGAGGGGGGGAAATTATGTCAAGTTTGCGTTTGATAAATTGAGAGTACACACACGAGTTCGATGCCAAGATGTGACGATTTTGTTAACGGTTCAGTGAATTTACGTCCGCGGCGTTTTTCCAATAAATTTTATTGGAATATAAGTTCGTGACATGCTTTTAAAGCTAGTAGCTTTTGCCCTTGCAGATTTGTCCTTAGATTTATCCCGACTTGTCCTATTTTTAGATAATTCTGGGATATAATTTTCAGTTTTATAGTTGGTACGGTCCAGTCCAAAAACAGATAGAGATTTTGTTCCTGGAATAAAAAGGACAAGGTCGCTTTGAAACAGTGAAAATTACATTAATATTCGATTTTGCGTAAATGCAATGAAGAGTCATGAACGAACATAAAATTAAAAACAAAATTGTTTAAACGAGAAAATTTTTTGACATACGGTATGTATGCAGGGTCCAAAAAAAAATTCTCATATTTCGACCCATGTTCCTTAGGGAAAGTTGTTTAGATTCATGATCTGAATATACCCTTAAAGTTGTGTTAAAAATTAAAACCTAGACTCAAAAAAACCGGCCAAGTGCGTGTCGGGCCACGCGCAGTGTAGGCTTCCGTAATTGCCCGTCATAATATACGGACTTAGAAGGGGGCTTTTTGTTTTATGCACACTGGGCACTGGGCACACTGGACTCCTAACAAATTAAGTTGAGGTTCTTATTGATATTTAAAGTTTCCGATTAAGTAACAAAAATGGAATGTCATTAGTAGATTTATAAATCGTATCCGATTTGGTCTAATAAAATACCTACTTGGCCGAGCAAAAATATATCTTAAAACTAACAATAAACTGATTTGCTCCTTAGACTTCAGACTTGAAACTTTGATTAAAAGTTGTTCAGTTTGATGAAAACGATCTCACCCTAGAGGCTTGTTCTACAACGTGCAACAGAATTAACTCTAAAGTGGAAACTAAACCAGATAGCAAATTGCAGAAACGATAAAAACCGGCCCAGAGCATGTCGGACTCGCCCATGATAAGATTCCGTAGACATTGTGTAAGTAGAATAAGAAGAAAGTTAGTAAAATTGATTATCTTAAGTAAAAGATCATTTTTAAACTTAACAATAGCGCGATTTTATTTTCTATAACGCCATTTAGTAATAATTTTCATTGAAAGTACTTAGCATACTTAGGTACTGATAGGTATATTGAAAAAAACGAGAAAAATGTCATGCGCGCTCTTTTTCGCATACGCAAAATAACGAAGATAGAGGCACACTCTAATTTTATCGTTTTCTCGGGGGTAGCACGCGAGGCCAAGACAGTAGACATAATAACAGTTCATTAGGTGATGAGTCCAGAATCGCACTATCAAGTTATCAAAATCCAAGGTAGAGATTCAGGATCTGGACATTTTTCACGACTCTCTGAATCGGTTTAAATCCAAGGTGCTGAGGTATTTGACCAACAACCAATAGTGCGATGGGAACAGTCGTAAAATTATATTCCCTTCTCTTTTATTGTTCTTGATATTGTTATTTTCCTGTTTGTTTGTTCGATTTTTTTATTGTTAAAATGTTGAAATTTTATAAAAGTTTGTAAGATATTGTATTGATTTATTTATTTGTAGATTAATTGTATGCTGTGTGCGCCTGTTATATGTATATGTATTTAAAATAGATTTGTAATGTTCCTACGTTATTGTAAATGTTAAAATATGTATACTGTTGGTGTGCCATATAAAATTATCGCTGATATCACATAGCCACGGCACAAGGTCCCTGACTACGGGCATGTTTGTTATGCCTAGGGTCACAAACTATTTTGGAGATAAAAACCTTTGTAAACGCATACCTTATTTGTATAATAGTATATCATCTATTATTAGGAATGAGTCGAATAAGCGTAGATTTTCTAGACTGTTAAAGAAATTCCTATTGGATAGCATTACCTAAAAACTAAGAAACTACCAAAATGACAGGTACAATTATTGTATTGCAACGTTCGGTGTACCTAAATAGACAAAATAAGACGTTAAAATAGCTTGAGCGTGATATTAGCTCCCACAGACAAACCGAGAAATTGGTTTTGCGGGATTCATTGTTATAAGTGTTCACTGTAACCTATGTAATAATAATAAATAACAAATGAAAAATAAAAAATTAAATCCAACTAAGGACTGAAGACTAATTCCAATAGCCCGTGGAAGTTCTTCCCTTTTTCTCTAAACTGTTTTTTATTCGCTTATTTCATCCCGCTGCTGGGCAAAGGCCTCTCTCTGCTCTTACACTCATTCCTGTTTTAGGCAACCTCTGGCCATTGGTCGTCAAATTATCCCGCCACCTCTTTCTGGGTCGATCTGGACAACGCTGACCGTTTACGAAAATCCTCTCGTCATTACCGGCCCACTCTCATTTAAGTTCGACGCTTTTCTCTCCGAAGTCGGCTATTTGAGGCAGGGCACAGGCATACCCTTAAAGAGGACCACCATTAGAGCACCATGTGGATTGGTCTTCTCCTTATCGTGTGGGCAGCAGGCCCTGGTGTCAGAGTTTTTACAACCACCAGATATAGCAGCCGGGACCAAAGACGTAACGTGCCATCCAAAGCACGGAATCATTTATTTTTTCAGAAAATTAGATGATTCACCTTGCAATGTCTTATCCAACTGTGGAAAAAGATATCACTAGGTGTCCCCTGTGGGAATCGAACCAATGATCTCCGTGTCAAGAACCCAATGCTCTTAACCATTAGATCACTAAGGTAGTGCGGATTGGTAGACTTCACATACGCATCAGAATTTCTTCGTCAGCGTAATATGCATGTTTCCTCACGATATTTTCCTTCAAGCCGTGGTGGTCCAGTGGCGAGTAACCTTGCCTGCCGTGCAGGAGGCGATGGTTCGATCCCCGTCCAGGCCAACTCCTACCAATGAGTTTTTCGGAATTTATGTACGATTTGTAACACCACTGGCTTTTCGGTGAAGGAAAACATCGTGAGGAAACCTGCATGCTTCAATTTCGAGGCATATATTGTACCCACTGTCCATTATAAGTGGCGATGGGCTCACCCCCCGTCACACTGGACAGAGTTTCAGTACTACTGGTGAAACGTGGATGCTCTGAGGTTTCAGAACATCTCTGACTACCCCCTCGGGGAATATAGTCGTGAGCATATACATACATACATTTTCCTTCACTAATCAAAAAGATTAGAATATCCGCAGCAAATAGCGGAGCACCTCATATTCTAACGAAGTAAAAACCCGAAAAGAAGTAAACAAAAAAGAACCTAAACAGCTAATGCTTCGGATGAACGAACCAATAGATCGAGCGAAAAAAAAACATGGAAGCTTTTGATAAAAACTTTTTGTCGTTCCCCCGCGGCAGTGTTTTGTTTTTCCATCGGGAACTTTTCACCTTATCGGGATAAAATGTTGTCTATATGATAATATGATACGGTTTAGTTTTAAGGTAAAAACATATGTTTTTACGGTTTTGTTCGAAAACAAAGTTCTTTACGGCGTATTTTTTTGCTTATCTACATCTACACTAATATTATAAAGAGAAAAGATTTGTACCTATTTTTGTATGTTTGTAATGAATAGGCTCAAAAAGTACTGGGCCGATTTAAAAAATTCTTTCACCAATAGAATGCTACAT
Organism: Agonopterix alstromeriana; assembly: GCA_963924505.1. Taxonomy (NCBI): domain Eukaryota; kingdom Metazoa; phylum Arthropoda; class Insecta; order Lepidoptera; family Depressariidae; genus Agonopterix; species Agonopterix alstromeriana. The sequence goes on from OZ004682.1 coordinate 11,343,191, forward strand.
TCTTCCAATTTGACATAGGCTACATTTCATTTTGAAAAAAATTAGGGATCCTTGGTAAAATTTGAACAATGTAACCGAAGGTGTAGAAAAATGAGTCTTAAAATTTATTTGTCTACCCCGTGCGAAGCCGGGACGGGCTGCTAGTCGAATATAAATTGAATATTGGGTAACGCAGTAAAAAAAAGTAATGAGACTGGAATAAGAGTAAATTTATTTAAACCTTAAACATAATCCGCGCTGAAAACTCACCGTATGACATCATTTCACCGTAAAGATTCAGGGTCCTTCTTAAGGGGATATAATTCGGAGCGCGCTCCATACAAACGTACTATGGTGATATTTTCAATACTAACCAATTAAAGTCAATGAAATTTTGCTGAAATAATCTTGAAACAAAAGTCTATGCTTGTATGGAGTCCGATTTTAGTTAAAATATACAGTTTCAATGCTAGGATTCATTTAAGATTTGTATGGAAATCTTTGAGGCACTGTAACTTTAAAACTATACATTTTAACGAAAATCTGACTCTATACAAGCATAGAAATTTATTTTTAGATTGATTCTGAAAAATTTCATTGAGTTTAATTAGTTAGTATTGAAAATATCACCATAGTACGTTTGTATGGTGCGCGCTCCGATTTACATATATCCTCTTAATATGCTGACACTTTTTAAGAGGATGACCAGACCATCATACTGAACAAATTTCTCTATGGGACGAACATCCAAATCACGAAAAAAAAAACAGCTGTCTCATACATTTGGCTCGAGACGGTTTGCATTTTTGTATGGAAAATTGCCGTTTTATTTAGCGATTTCGATGTTGGTGCCATAGAGAAAGTTGTTCAGTTTGATGGCCTGATCATCCCCTTAAAAAAGTGTCAGCATATTAAGAAGGACCCTGTATACTTATAGGTAAAAAATGACTTCTAAAGCGCCTATTCGGGGCAGGGTGCCTAAGAGGCTGGCAGCGTTTTCTCTTTGGATCTCTAGACTGATCCTCTGCGAAAAAACGCTGCTAGCCCTCCTGTCACTTATAGCCTCGTATAGGCGCCTTGAGAGGCATTTGAGGAACATTTTCCCCGCATAACCTAGTATCCTAAAAAAAGATTAATAACTGATATTATTCGGCAATTTGACATTTGAAAATGAAATCAGAAATATGCAATGTTTAAAAAAAAAGATTTTCTAAATATTATTAACATCAAAATATGTCAAAAATCACAAATAAAGTTTTTTTTTAATGTTTTATCTCGCAAAAATTTTCAGATTATCCACACATTCGAAAATCAGCATTCTGAATGGGTGTACATAATTATAGAGCCTTCCCGAGTCACTTACTAAACCACCGACACTAGTTTGACGATTGATAGTCAACAATCGTAGTATAATCGATTTGCTATCAATAGTATCGATACTATCGATAGTCCAAAACAATCGATAATACAAAACAATCTAGTAACTATTGTCACAATCCGAGCTATCGATGTTTGATAGGCAAATTAAGGCAAGGCATCACACTGGACAGAGTTTCGGTACTACTGGTGAAACGTGGATGTTCTGAGGTTTCTGAATATCTCTGACTACCCCGGGGAATATAGTCGTGAGCATATGCTTATGCTATGCAATTAAGGCCAGCCTATCGATAGTGTGACTGTTATTAGACGAAAAATATCGATAGTCCAGCAACATAACCCGAGACGTCCAGCGATCCAGCAATCAGCTAACCTCAAACGATGACTGGCAAATCTCTTCACCTTGCAAAAAACATTATAACATGCCATCAACTATACGACAGAAGCATTCATCCTCCAATAATCTGTTTTTCAACCTTCACACCATGGTTTAACCACGACACGTTTAATTCCAACCTTCGCACTACAATGTTCTCCCCAAAATGTCAAGGTTCCAGACACTTAGTCGCGCCAATTGCATAAAGGGGGGCCCATGAGGGGGAATGGCCTCCATAGAGGAGAAGTGGCTGTCATAAAGAAGGGGGAATGATATATGGTGGTGCCCTTGGCAGTAGTGCATCCCGGGGAGAGCTAGGTCGTTCACTCTGCTATTGATTTTTGTGACCGACTGTGCATTGGCAAAGAGATGAAAATGTAGGTTGAGTTTTCGTTTGGTTGTGTTTGAGATTTCTGCCTATTTTGTTGCTGCTATTTTGTTCACACGACTAGACACGTAATGACTAAAGCTAAGAGTAAATGATTAAAGTATATGAACAACTAAAACATAATATTCAAGCTAAAATGAGTTAAGTTAGAATTGTAGCATGTAGCGGTCCGTAGCCTCTGCATTCCTCTATGGGAAAGTGGCGTGAGTTTATTTACGTATTGTACACTGGTTTTTCTAACAATTAAAAATGCAAAAGGTTTCTTAGTTAACTCGTTAGATACATACAAGAAGAATTATGGTAATCTTTTCACAGCCATTAAAATGTAATTTCAAAATTTTACACAACAACGTACAATCTCATCTCACTAATATTATAAATGTGAAGTTTGTGACGGAAAGGTAAGGTTTTATGTTTGTGGCGCAATCACGCATAAACGGCTGAACGGATTTGGATGAAATTTGGCACGCAGATAGAATGTGTTCTGGATTAACACATAGGATACTTTATTAAAGTCCGCGCAGACGAAGTTGCGGGCAGAAGCTAGTTAGATATAAACCAGGTTATTGCTGCACATAGTAACTGAAAAATTATTATAACTTTTATTTTGAAATTACTCATTCAAAAACAAACTGTCTCCCAGAGACAAAAAAATTTAGGCAACTAACCCAGTGATTCAATTACCAACAAATCTATGTGTACTGACCCAGTTAAGGTGGGTACTGTTAACCGCGGATTATACACGTATTGTTTGCGATGTGGCTGCACCTTTACGCTTGTGTACCCTGACATCCTTTGTTGGCAGGTCTTTTAGGATTTCGTTATGTACTATGCTTTATTTTCGTGGGTTTTCGTCTCAGTGATCTTTAGGGGCTTGTTATAGTTGATAAGACTTTATATCTATATGGTTAAGGTAGAGGTTTGGTGAGCGGAAGGTTAGCCTATCTCCGATAAATTGAGACGTAAGTGATATTAAGCTGGTTTTGCTGGGGAACATACTCTCTGGCAGAGACATTTTGATTAAAATAAAATTGAATGAACAAGTATCTAGGGAGCTAATTTGTGTACCTAGGTAACTACCCGATTCGATTGGTATCAACTCGACTAGGAGTTTTTTGACAGTTCTTTGCCATTCTTCTCATTAATATTCAGTTTTAAAGTCGCGTTGCAAGTTTGGCCAAGAGCGATTGTCATTCGCGTGGTGTTCGCGTGGTTCGAGTTTGAGCTTACTACGAGGCTCCGCTGTCTCTTCTCAACTATGTTTTTGTTTAAAAACTATCCTTGAGATTGAGATATATACCCACAAAATACAATAAAAATTGTTTAAATTAGTTCCAGACAATGGATGTTATGATGATCAGAGTAACACAATTTACTTAAAAATTTATTAGCATACCATATGTACACAAACAAATACACAAACAGACAACAGTTCTAAAAATAGTCTTAACCTATTCCATTACGTATCCTGAACCACCAATATTTTTTGCAAACATTTTCAATGTACATCATCGCTAAGTTTACAATTGTATTCCGTGTATACAGGGTGAAATTGATATCATTAGCATCCTTTTAAACTAAGAGTATATGCTCACGACTATATTCCCCGAGGGGGTAGTCAGAGACGTTCTGAAACCTCAGAACATCCACGTTTCACTAGTACAGAAACTCTGTCCAGTTTGACGGGGAGTGAGCCCGTCGCCACTTGTAATGGACAGTGGGTACAATACATGCCTCGAAATTGAATCATGCACGTTTCCTCACGATACTTTCCTTCACCGAAAAATTTATTAGTACATTCATAAATTCATTAGTTATAGATTTTTATATCGAGATAATCGAAAACTTATACAATAGCCCTAAAGGCAAGAACTAAAGCTATGTTTTGTACGTATAAATGGAAACCGTGTGTGTGTGAAAAGGGCCTTAGTGTGGATTGTTCTTATCTCAAGAGCGTTTTCCACTTAGTACCATAAAATGATGGCTACGTACCAAGGATAGATGGTTAGATATCAAAGGTTCAATGGCATCGATTCAAATTTCCTTTTCGACGCAAAATACCTTCGTCACTCTAACAGGGAACATTTTCGTTGACTCCCTCCAAAATAATGTTCTAACTCCAACATGTATTCCACTGGAAATACAGCTGTATTTCTTAAGATTTAAGGTTTAAAAGAACATCGAAGATTGTAAGCAGATAAAGATGATAGGATGTGATCGTAAAAATAGATCCACATTTAAAGAATACCTTTTGTGGTTAACGTTTTTTAGATATCTATGTAATTCTTGATCGTAAGAGCAATGAGAGGATTAGGCGTAATACAAAGGTCGTGGATATGTTAGCCACTATAGAATGCCGGAAGTGGATATGGGCAGGTACAGGGATACTGAGCGTTGAACCAGAAGTACACTGGAGTAGAGGCCTAGAGAAACCACGCGGAATAGAAGCCACGCACCAGAAAGATGGATCAAATATTATTATTATTATTATGTTGGTACATGAAAGATGCACGGGTCCACTGGGACCCGGTCCTTTGGGAGGCATACATGGGGCCGAAGCCAACACGAAGAGGCCTTTTTTGGTACCATTTATTCTAAATGTGAGATGGCATGCACCTATCGCGGCCTATCCCTAAATACACCATGGAGATGCACTAGAAGATAATTCCCGACAGATGCTGAACTATTGCCAGGAAGGGATAAATTTGTCTGGGCTATGGGGGTGAGATTCTGTGTACTGGATAACTGGGCTATGGAGTGAGATAACGGACGCCTGCTCTAGTTAAATATCTCACAAATTAAAAATCTAGCAGGCGGTGACTTGCCAACTCATTGAATGGGCCCCCCAAAAAGGCCGCTCGCAAGGAGCGACAAGGCGGCAACATGTACTGAGCGGCTAAGGTGGTAGAGAGGTGAGTCTGCGGGCGCCGGTTCCCGGTGCAGTCAGCAGGTCCTGGCGTTATGACATTTTACACTTCCAACCTGGAGCATAGGTTCCGTTCTTGCAACTCCACTCCTGGCCGACCGGTTAAGGCAAGACAGGAGGCGAGGGCCAAATCAATCCGGGCCCTCTGGAGAATCGGGTCCGTGGTGTCGCCACTCACCAACAGCTCGCCACAAACTGCACTGCGGGCTTATTATTATTATTATTAATGATATTACGCGGGTCTCAACTGGATGTATCAGGAGAGGAAAAAAACATCATGGAGAAATATGGAGGAGGCCTATGTCCAAAGACGGACTGATCAAGGGGTGTGATGGATCGATTTAACGCTTTATCGAATAAATGTATCAGAACGCAGGACAACCAGAGTAGCTGACATAGCCCAAAGAATTGCTAAACTAAAGTGGCAGATGGGGCCGAAAAGTTCTCGAGTGGCGACCGCGTACCGGAAAGCGCAGCGTGGGTAGACCCACACGGTGGACCGACGACCAGGTGAAGGCGGCGGGAACCCGCTGGATGAGGGCAGTGCAGGACCGGTCGTTATGGTTTATATCCTTGGGGGAGGTCTATGTCCAGCAGTGGACGTCCATCGGCTGAGATGATAACGATATTGATAACAGAACTGTGCGAGGTTGATGCTGTGAGTGAGAAAAATCCTTCGATAGCTTGCTCGTTTGATCACGTCATAAGAAAATCGAAGGTATGCTATTTATAGATTTTTCCTCGCACAGCTCTAGTGGAAAGTCACCTTTAGGCGCACCACTTTCTACGATCCTTATATTATTCGTTTTGCCTTATTCTCATACAAATTTACATATAATGGCCAGGCCGTCGTTGTACCTCGAATTTCATATTCATATTCATATTCATTTATTTGTTGCTTTCATGGGTACATAGGTTCTTATAACATAAAATAGTTCCAAGCATGAAACCCGGTTGGGCACTACAACATTTACCTACTTACAATTTTATTTACAGACTACATAATAAATTGCGTGTTAATTATTGCAAAAACTAATAAAGCTATAAATTGAGGTACACATAATAATATTTGTTTTATTCTAAAATTATAGTTTTAACTGTATATTATGATAGTAAAATTAAGATCGTTGTTTTAATTTAAGTCTAATCTTGGCTTTCGAAAAATTCTTGGAGTGAGTAGAAGCAATTGGAAAGTATATATTGGGTTAGACTATTATTAAATCTTACCTCTTTGGTTACATTTCTGTAGGGTACATCCTATAAGGGTGTTCTCTACCAACTGACGCGGCGCTTTCACTTCAAATTCGCAAAATGGAATATCTATCTATCATTTTATCATGCATTCTCTCTATTAAATTTAATCAAGAAATTGTGGCTCCATCTTAGTGTTGATGATTTTGCCAATATCTAGTTCATATACCAAAACTGCTTGACGTTGCACATTAGTAAATATTAGGTGACTTCGAGGATTATTTTATGCACAGGTTCGATGCACGCCGGAGAGCAGGCAACCGGCACGTGTCTACCTCATGCATCCACTCGACATGAATAAATCATATTTTATCTTTCTCAATTCTTGTGGCGGTTCTAGGCTCGGTGGCGTCTTGCGGAGAGGTATGGATTCTCAATCTTGAGTTCCGGGTTCGAATCCATACGCACAACATGCCACGTACCAATGAGCTTGTCTAACTTATGTACGTATTAACGACTAATCTCAAACGGTGAAGGAAAACATCGGAAGGAAACCTGCATACCTATGCTGAAGAAGAAATTCTGATGCGTATGTGAAGTCTACCAATCCGTATTGGACTCGATTGGTGGACTATCGCCCATTCACCATCCTAGAGGGTAGGCCTGTGTCCTGCAGTGGAACGTATACAACGTGTTCATGAATAAGCGCAAAACCTCATACACCCCAACTGATTTATAACTAAGTAATAAGATTGAAACAATAATTTCATTATTTTGATAGTTAAAATTTAAAGTTTTTCGCATTTTAAATTTTGAGACAAAAATGATTTGCTATCATTTCAGCAATGAATGAAAGCGCTAACGTGCTCATGGATACATTTTAAGAATCTTGTATTGGTAATAAGTAGGGTGAGAGTGCCCGAGCGGTGGATTGAGATCGTGTTCAGTAAATTTTTTATTTTACATACAAATTATTTAATATTTTGAAAATAATTACCTATGTTAAAACTATGATAATTCGCTTCTGCTCTCGATTCAAAACAAACTACTTTCTAGTTTTGCGTTAATTCATTAAAACGTTGTATAGGCTGATGATGATGAATTCTTGTCACAAAATCGTTCAAATATAATAAGCTTCAGAAAGGCCTTTCGATAAAACCCAACTAAAATCAAAAGAAAATTATGTAAGAAAAGATTATCGAATATTGCAAAAGATATATTAGTAGTAAATCTGGCAAAATAGATAGCGATATTCACAAAGCAATCTAAACATTGCCTTCACGTATCATTCGTCTTACAATCTATGTCTTACAAATCACGCCATTGTCATTCTTATAACGAAAGCTTAAGGCTATGTTTGGAGACTTCTAAAGTGAAATTAAACGTCGTCGATTAGGAAAGGGTCGAACTAATACGTTTCGAAATTGTTTACCCTTTCAGGGTTCCGTTAAATAGATGAAAGTAGTATTTTAGTTTATTTTAGTTTGCAGAATGTCAGTAGAATGAAATTATTACGAATAACGTAAAACTAAAGGAAAACCTTAAAACCAAGTACTCTACTCATCAACCTGAACAACTTTTACTATGGGAGCAAACCTGCCAGTGCAAAAAAAAAACGTGTTCCTGCCGAGTGCACAAGCTGCTGGACGTGACTCAATACTTCGTTATATTCTAGGATGCTATGGAGTTTCTTGCCGTTTCTTTTCCATAGTTTTTGTGAAACGGTGGTAAATGTAGAGTCCGTGAAAGAAATAAAAGATAATTATTGTGAAGGACATAAAAGATGATGATAATACGATACTTACCATTCATTTGAAATCATTATAATAAAAGTTTTAACAGCTCCCTGGAATTTTTAGTTAGAACCTCCTCCCCCATTCCAACTGCACTCGATCTTGTATTGATGCGCCATATAAAACAAATAAAAATATAATTCAGAGCAAAAGGCGTCTAACGTCTAACTAGAGTTTAAGAGCTATATAACACAAGCAATTTTTGAGCGTAGATGATTTCGCAACTGAACCGCAACGACGTCGCAATCGCAACTACACCGCCGCAACGTCACATCTGAATCGCCGCGATTTTTATTTGGACGTTATCGCCGCGATTAATTTATCTCAGACATATCGCGATGCCTACTGTCAAAAATGGCTTGTGTGATATGATTTAAAACACTGGACGCTCCATCAGGTCACGCTGATTAGAAGTGGGTAGCACCACAGAATAAATACTAGTACCTATCGGTAAAGAAAGATCACTTCGAAAATAGATTTAAATAAATATTGACTCTCTCTGCACGGCAATAAGGTGCAAAGTGATTCGCACCCGTCCTATCGTACAATTCGCCAATAACCTACCAACCGTCACAACGGCGTGCATGCAAAAAAAAAAAACAGAATCATTAGATATGAAACCTTCCTTTTGATAGTCTCCCTCTTTCATTCTTTCACGTGCATGTAGCGGAGCATCGCTAGAGTTTTCAAGTCTCGCATTGACTACGGCGGCAAGTCTAATGAGATTTGACCAAGAAGTTTACACAGTATACCTAACCGATAGCCATTCACCACTCGGTGGGGATCGCCGTCAAGCGTACCTGAGCTGTGGAGTGAGACAGGCCTGGTAGCACATTGTATGTTGAGTGACTGCGAGTGAGAGAAGTACACCACTGCTTTTCGAAAAAAGTTAGAACCCTGCGAAAAAATGTAACCTATCACGTGCTATCAATTTTTCTTTAAGGAAAATATATCATTTTCGTATAACGAATCCACTTAGATGCTGAGATAAAAGGGATTTTGTCTTCGTACAGAATTTGGGATAATTTATATGAAATTGGATAGAAATATGAATGTTATATTATTAAGTGATATACAGTCGGAAGTATAGGAGATTTAATCAATTCAATTTGTAACACTTCAAATTGTCACTGCGATAAAGCTTTTTGAGGTTGTAAAATTTTTGCAACAAATAGATTTAGCAATATTCAATTTTAGCATATTGAAAGGGTTTTTAAGGTGGAATGATGTCGTTTGTTAAATGGTGATTGGTGGCTGTAAAGTAACCTTTTACCATCGATACAATTTTTCTCTCAAATATACTAAATAAGAAACCGAAAAATGCTGTTCAACATTGATAGTCCAAAATTAAAATAAATAAATTGTATTTGTCATAATAATATTAAATGTATACAGTGCAATTAGCTCATATGAAAATACCGAAATTTTTAGTAATTTTATTACAATCATTTCTACGTAGCGGTTTGGTACCTAGCGGGCACCCGTTGGATGAGAACAGCGCATGACCGGTAGTTATGGCGACCCTTGCGGCATGTCCAGCAGTGGAAGTTTATCAGCTGATATGATAGTTTAAGAGGATATAATTCGGAGCGCGCTCCATACAAACGTACTATGGTGATGTTTTCAATACTAACCAATTAAACTCAATGACATTTTTCAGAATCAATCTAAAAACAAAATTTCTATGCTTGTATAGAGTCAGATTTTCGTTAAAATGTATAGTTTTAAAGTTACAGTGTCTCAAAGATTTCCATACAAATCTGAAATTAATCCTAGCATTGTAACTGTATATTTAATCGAAAATCTGACTCCATACGAGCATAGATATTTGTTTCAAGATTGTTTCAGCAAAATTTCATTGAGTTTAATTGGTTAGTTTTGAAAATATCACCATAGTACGTTTCTATGGAGCGCGCTCCGAATTATATCCCCTTAATAGTTTATTAGGTACACTAACGACACATTCACAAATTTGATTTAAAGGTTTCAAAATACACCACTTAAAGGTATACACATGATGAAGATGACACTTTTAACAAGATTATGACAATCCTTTGTTAGCCTTTATCCAGCCAATGGCCTATTGCATGACACTACAGCAGATTTAGTCGGGGAAATCTACGGATTTTTGTATGGAGAAGGTTGCATTAATTGCACTTTTGGTGATAATTTGGAATATAGTCGATAAATACCTGAAAAACATAAATTCTCAATAATCCCAAATTTTTTATTGGGTATTATTGAATAATTAAGACATTTACTAAACATTAAATTTAGGTATGAATAAATAATGGAAAACTGGTGATTTTGTACAGGATGGCTTCATTCAATACGTTTTACTTATAACAATAATAATCCCCGGTTAATATCTTAAATTTGAGTAGATATTTAATATTTTGTAAGTCTTAAAAATTATAACCTCTAAACTAAATTATTAACTGTTTGTTTGTACACATTAAACTTACCTTGTGATAATTAACTGTCTCTTTTGCTAGTATGCTAGAAGAATATAGTTCGAAATAAACTTGCCCTTTGTACATTTATATCGATTTTAAGGTATTTCTCAGGTTCCTGAGCCAATATAAACACGAAATCTCGACAAAAGTGTTATAACTAACAGTAATATTATTTCAAACACAATTTACTAAAGTGTCTTTAATGTAGTCTCAAACCTTATTTTTCCTAGACTAATTATCTTATAGTTACTACGTATACAATATGAATTGAAGTCTTTCAATTGAAATAATCCTGGTACCAAGATATAATTTATGTTATAAGATCAATTAGATGCGACAAAATTAAAGTCCCTTATTGGAACTTAAGCACGAACTTTTCCTTTTACTCCACCGGCTGAAGAAAAATTGGTTTTGATATTATTAAAGTCTGCAATTTTTTATATATTATTAGGTATATGATGTAGAGTTATACTCCAAACAACTATAAAAACTAGAACTTGCTTTAGATATTAGTTCGTAACCTTGTTCGCCGATATCTAACATTTATAACAACTGTATAATATGAAGCTAACAACACATAATGACAGTTGAAACCAGAAATATTCAATTTTAGATCAATATTAATATGAGATAATGAGAATACCTAAAGTGTATTTACCATAAGTTCGAAAGTGTTATAACATTTTATAAATATGTATATTAACATGTACCCGATATATATTGTTGACACATCATCAACTCTAATATTATTATAACTAAGTGGTTATTTTACGGCTTCTACGCCCGGACTATTTAGGTGATTTTCTTTCCAATAAACTTTTTGGATATAAATAATCGTAATGATGTATTTGTCAAAAGCTGCTACTTGGTCGTATTTTGACATAGTGCTCAATCCTCAGCGGAATTTATAGCTGTTAATATTTCAGTTGGCTCTTAACAAGTAAGGTTTGTAATACATATAAGGTCCTTCTTATTATGACTTTTTTAAGAAGATGATCAGACCAAACTGAACAACTTTCTTTATCGCACTAACATCGAAAACGCGAAAAAAAATCAGCTTTTCCATACAAAACTGCAAACCTTCTCGAGTCAAATGTATGGGACAGATTTTTTTTTCGTGATTTCGAAATTGTTCAGTATGATGGTCTGGTCATCCCCTTAAAAAAGTGTCAGCATATTAATTCAATTCAATTCAATTCAATACGTTTATTTCGGAAAACAAGTTCCATAAATTTTTTATTAGTAGTACATAGTGTCATCTTACAACCTATGTTAGTAAATTACATTGAATGTCAAGATTTCAAATAAACAAATCAAAAGAAAAACAAAAATTACAATAATTTAGAATTTAAGATGAAAAATAAATAAATTAAGAAGGACCCTGTATATTGTTTAAAATTAATACTTTGATACTATACAGGGTAAAATTGATATCATTAGCATCCGTTTAAACTAATAGTCTAATCATCAAACTGAACAACTTTTACTATGGTAGCAAACCGATCGGAGCAAAAAAAATCAGCTGTTCCATACTAAACTACAATGCCTACTCGACTCGAATGTATGCAACAGCAGATTCTTTATTTGCTCCGATCGGTTTTCTCCCATAGTAAAAGTTGTTCAGTTTGATGGGTAGACTATTAGTTTAAAAGGATGCTAATGATATCAATTTCACCCTGTAGAGAGAGATAGAGCGCGGTATGTTGCCGACCGAACAAAATAGATACCTACCAGCGGAGAGAAATGAATAATAGTTCAAATATTTCACGGTGATTTAGGCGGCAAAATTCGCAAATTTGAAAATATTGAAGCTTTAGTTCATTGACACTGAAGCTTTTACTTTTATGGGAATATAATTCGGAGCGTGCTCTATACAAACGAAGTCTGGTGATATTTTCGATACTTACTAATCAGAGTCAATGATTTTTTCTGAAACATTCTATAAACTAATCTCTAGGTTCGTATGATGTCAGATTTTCGTTAAAATGCCTCAATGTTTTAAAGTTACAGTGCCTCAAAGATTTCCATACAAATCTGAAATTAATCCTAGCATTTAAACTGTATATTTTAACGAAAATCTGACTCGATGCAAGCATAGAGATTAGTTTCTAGATTGTTCCTGTAAAAATGTATTACCTTTAATCGGTTGGTGTTGAAAATATCACCAGACTTCGTTTGCATGCAGCGCGCATTTACGCATTCGGAATAAACTTCTCTTAATATTTACCAGAGTTTTTCTTCTGTCGAGTGGCATGACATACATTTTGATTTGCATTCATCATCAGCCTATACAGGTTCCTTCTTAATACGTTGACTTTTTTTAAGGGAACGATGAGACCATCAAACTGAACAACTTCGCGAAAAAAAATCTGCTGTTCCATACAAAGCAGCAAACCTACTCTAGCCAAATGTATGGGACAGCTGTTATTTTTGTCGCGATGTCGATGTTGATTCCATAGAGAATGTTGTTCAGTTTAAAGGTCTGATCATCCCCTTAAACAAGTGTCAGCATATTAAGAAGGACCCTGTATATGCCCCAGGGCACAGGCCTAACCTCAGGAAACGTGTATGAGGGTTAGTCCACCACGCGTGCCAATGCGGATTGGTAGACTTCAAATACGCATCAAAATTTCTTCTTCAGCGTATGCAGGTTTCCTCACGATGTTTTCCTTTACCGTTTGAGAGCAGTCGGTAACGTAAATAAGTCATAAAAAGTAATTGGTACACGGCATGTCCTCAGCCAAGCCAGTTTTACTACCAACTTAGCTATCGGGCCATCAAATCAGAATCGTCGAAAAACGAATAGGGCTTAGTTTGAAGTAACATGTACCGTATTACACAAAAAAAAAATCCGGTCAAGTGCGAGTCAGGCTACGAGCACCGAGGGTTCCGTACCACACTGCCACACAAAATAATAACTCAAATTTTTTTTTGTCCTGGTCCTTTAACAGGAGACCGACTCACACTTAGCCGGTTTTTATTATTTGTTGCTATACTGTAAAGTTTGTTCTATAATCACACCAAGTTTGACGCTTGTATGTATTACCGTTTATACGATAGAGCGCGAAGAAAAAACGTTGATATAAACTAGTTTCTTGTATGAGGACCCCCCTTTAATTTTAACATTTTGGCATTTTTATTATTTTTTAATAAATCCGCCGTAATAACGCATATTTTGTGAAAAATTAAACTGTCTAGCTATTACGGTTCAAAAGTTACAGCCCTAGATAGGTAGGACGGACGAACGGACAACGTAGGCTTAGTAATAGGGTCCCGTTTTCACCCTTTGGGTACGGAACCCGAGAAAGTAAACCAACTTAAAACCTGTTTTATAACCTATTATTTTTGACAGAAAATGTAGGTACTGGAAGAACCAACGAAGAACTGTAAAATTTCTTGAAATATTTGAGTTAAATTAAGAAGTCTCGTGTACAGCGAGTTGATAATAAATTTTATTTGTTACTCGAACATTTATTATCAATAGGTACCTTAATCACAAAGAAAATGAAGGGACGACTTGTATGGCTTCATTCTTAGAAAAGAAATAATTAATCAATGCTTTTACCGTCGGGAACTACAGAAGCTAAGACCCTGTAGGATTATCGGAAAAAAGGACTATTGGAGTTTCTTGTGGAACCAGATGTTTTGTTCATTTGTTTTGTTTCATCCACAGAACATTATAAGAGGGGTTAGAAGTGCAAAGTAGGCTTGGAACGTGTCGCCATAGGTTATGCAATGATTTGCAATACACCATCGAGCGAAAGGGCTTGAGTAATTGTAGCAGCGTGAGCGGGAAGACAAGTGGCGACAGCCGTCTCCGAAGCAAAAGCGCTACTTTGCATTTCTAACCCCTCTTATAATGTTCTGTGGTTTCATCGAATAGAACGGGAACAGGCCTGTCTCACTCCACAGCTCAGGTACGCTTGACAGCCGATCCCCACCGAGGGGTGAATGGCAATAGGTTAGATATACCGTGTAAACTTCTTGGTCAAATCTCATTAGACTTGCCGCCATTTTGTAAGTAGTCAATGCGAGACTTGAAAACCCTAGCGATGTCACGCTGCCAGCAAGAACGAAAGAGGGATGGGAGATTGTGTAAAGGAAGCTTTCATGTCTAATGACTCGGTTCATTTTTGTTTGCACGCGCACCGTTGAACCAGTTGGTAGGTTATTCGCGAATTGAAAGATAGGACGGGTGTGAATAACTTTGCACCTTATTGATGTGCAGAGAGAGTCGCTATTTATTTAAATCTGTTTACGAAGTGATTCTTCTGTACGAGTAGTACTAGTAATTATTCTGTGGCGGGAGTTTCATTTGCAAAATATGCGTACCGTAGTTTGATTTCTCTTGATGTAACAAGAATTAACTAATTATTATAAGGACTAGCCTTGCGGTAGCATTTCCCCTCTGCCACGGTATAAGCACAATTGGTCTTATGCATTTACATTAAATTTTACACCTTATCACTAAACGAGACAGCCTATAATTGCGAAATAATAACTTCGAACTTTGAACGTTTGGGGTTCACACGAGACTATTTTTCATGATTTTTAACATTCAACATTAGAATCTAAAGTTATGGGGAATAAAATCCAAAGTTGCGGATTTCATGTTACCTCGCCCCCCGCAAAAAGTGGCAGAAATGTTTGTTAGTAGAATTACACGCGTAACCAGTCCACATATAAGTAGTCAAAGTTCATGACAGACGTCATAATTGTTTTGAATGGAATAAATTTTGAACATTTTCATTCTAAAACCAGTGTGGTAGCAAATGAAAGGGCTTCATGAGCTGATTCCAAAAATACAAGTATTATATCAATACATTTCAAGCCTTTGTTTTCTAAAAATAAAAAATCTTTTTCGTACTAAAACTTGATGTGTTTTGAAAATTAATTTTAATTAATATTATATTGATGTGAATAAGATAGAAGATAGAAGGTCAGCGTGGATTCGTGGATCAGATAATTTTATAAGACGCCTCAATTAGGTGTCCGACCTATTATAACGAATAGATTCACACCTCCGACGGAACTATGCAGGACCAACTGCTTAAAGTGCTTTAGGAGGTACGGAGGCAGGCGAGAATAAATATCACTAAGACAAAGATAAAACGGTCACCCATCCGAAGACTGGCCGGAGCTGCCGTTAATTCACTTGAGAGAACGTTTGCAATTCCGATGCTCCACTACGCCAATGAGCGCCTCTACCATAAAATCGTTATACGGATTTTAAATTATTTATTTATTCAATTTCGAAGCGAGGAAATGTATTGTTCCCACTGTCCATTACAAGTTGCGACGGGCTCACTCCCCGTCACACTGGACAAAGTTTCGGTACTAGTAAAACGTGGATGTTCTGTGGTTTCAGAATATCTCAGACCACCCCTTCGGGGAATATAGTCGTGAGTATATGCTATGCTATGCTATTTTATTTTCGATATTATTTCCACGACAAATAACACAGTCTTACTGAGAATAACAAGTTTTGTAATTCCATTCCATCAACTCCGTAAGGATTACTTTTGCATAATCTAATTTAGGGATTTAAATTTTAGCTTGGGTCCTGATAACGAAGTTATGTGCCTGCCTAGTTAGAAATTTGAACAAAGTGGTTACAATAGGGAATATTTTGACGTCGATGGGGATGTTAAAGTGCTTAAAATCCGGCCGCTGAAAGATTCCGTTTGACAGTTACCATAAAATTGTAAAAAACTGAATGAAAACTATAAATGCCGATTATTATTTAGTAGCTTTTTGAACTTAAAAGGGCAGCTAGTGCCCTGTGTACTAGAGTGAGCACAGGTATACAATATTTTCATTCAGTTTTTTACAATTTTATGGTAACTGTCAAACGCAATCTTTCAGCGGCCGGACTTTAATATTGAGCAATTACCTAATATTATTTACCTACTACAACTGCAACCCAAAAATATTACATTTATTGAAAAATCTACCAATCGATAATCTAATTTCATCCATCCAATGGATGTTCGTATCTAGTCATTCGTCTAGTCATCATAATACAAGTCCGAGCTAGATTCTGGTACTTTAAATGTGACTATACAAGGTGTTACAAAAATACAAATAACATTTAAGTTGGTGGTTTAGACCATTACACTGAACAACTTTCACTATGGGACCAATGACGAAATCGCGAAAAAAATTGATGTTCCACACTAAACTACAAAATCTACTCGAGTATCTAAATGTATGGCACAGCAGATTTTTTTCGATTTTGGTCTTATAGTGAAAGTTGTTCAGTTTGACGGTCTAAACAACCCCCTTAAAGGTATTAAATGTTTAATTTTACATTTGTAATACCTGACTAAGTGAAAATGTCCAAAACACTTACTTATATATCCAATGGTTGTGTGGAAGAAAATGCTTTTAGTGACGAGGCTTTTTGTACCCTTATAGTTTTAAATTTTAAGTAGCTTTGTGTATTTCCGATTTTATTTTTGACCGATATTTATATTTTTAATTGCGTTTATTTATTATTGCTTATATTACAAAATAAATGTCAGAAATTATAGAAAAAATACAATATGCGTATCCACAACAGGCTTCGTTAATGGTAATACAATACTCACATCCGCAACAGGCTTTGTCAATGGTAATACATCACTCACATCCACAACAGGCTTCGTCAAAGGAAATACACCACTCTGATCCACAACACGTTTCGTCAATAAATACATCCCGTATATCTGCAACAAGCTTCGTCAAATTCCTACACAAACAAAAAACAATCAAAAAAAAAAGGGGGGGCGGGGACCTACAACCTGTAAACCTCCTCCAAAGCCTCTCCCCGAGGGACGGTGTGTATTTTGTTTTCCAAATAAAGAATATTTGTGTTATAATTAAATACTCTTGAAATTATAAATGCGTAACAACAAATATTTGTAAAATACGAGCTACTGTTGATCTTTTAATAATATTGGCGTTCATTTTGAAATACTGGAAATATAAGGATGTCAACATTAAAATAATATCAACATAATTATGTGGCATAATTAATTTTTGAATTCATTTTGAAAACAAGTGAAAATGATATCCAACCTGTAAAACCCCTGTTGGCGTTGATAGTATCATCCAGTATCATCGTTAATTATTTTGATATCAAACATTTATTTTTACTCCGCCATATTCAATTGTGCGGCTTTGTGTGTCTGAAATGGTAATTTTAATTAACGTTCGATGTTAAACGTATTGGAGTCTAATTAATTTCCGATAAAGTCACTTATTGAATGGCAGCATGTTTATTTCATTTTCAGAATGAATCAGCTGTAAAATGACGATAATTTATTGATGTAAGCACATCGGATTATCACTCGTGTCCTGTTTACGAAAATGAAATAGCGAAAAAGCTGTATCTACAACGTGTTAATGAATAAGCGCAAAACCTCATACACCACAACTGATTTGTAACAAAATAATTGGATTGAAACAATAATTTCATTATTTTTATAGTTCAAATTTAAAGTGAGAGGCAAAAATGATTTGTAATCACTTCAGCAATGAATGAAAGCGCTAACGTGCTCATGTATACACTTTCAGAATCTTGTTTAGGTAAATAGGGTGAGTGTGCCCGAGCGGTGGGGTTGAGTTCCAGTTCAATAAATTTAAAATTTTATATACAAATTGTTAATATTTTGAAAAAAATTACCTATTTTGAAAATATAATAATTTGATTCTGCTCTCGATTCCAAACTACTTTCTAGTTTTGCGTTAATTCATTAACACGTTGTATATACAGGGTCCAACTTGGTTTTGTAGGATAATAATCAGACCATCAAACTGAACAACTTTCTCTATGGAACCAACATTGGAATAGCGATGAAAAAATCAGCTGTCCCATACATATGGCTCGAGTGGGTTTGCAGTTTTTTGTGGAACAGCAGATTTTTTTTACGTTTTCGATGTTGGTGCCGTAAAGAAAGTTGTTTAGTTTGACAGTCTGATCATCCCCTTAAAATAGCATATTAAAAAGGACACTACATATTTTTTTGATTCTTTTTAGGGTTGTTCCGTACCCAAAGGGTGAAAACGGGACCCTATTACTAAGCCTACGTTGTCCTTCCGTCTGTCTGTCTGTTCTAACTATTTAAGGCTGTACTTTTGAACCGTAATAGCTACCTATAGACAAATGAAATTGTCACAGAATGTGCATTGTTATGGCGTATTTTCTAACAAAAGTTAAAAATTAAGGTTTTTTTTTTGTTAATGTTTTACTTCTCGCTCTATCGTAAAACGGTAATACATACAAGCGTCAAACTTGGTGTGATTATATAGCAAACTCTACAGTATAACAAAAAGAAATAAAAACCGACTTAGGGTCAGTTCACACCGAGACGCGACGCGGCGCGACGCTGCGCGCACATTTTTCATAGAATATACTTTAATCACTACACGAAAAGATACACATTACATTGTGAGAATTCAGATTACGTTGCACCACGCAGCACTGCGCCTCGAGGTATTTGAGTATCGTCGCGTCGCGTCGCGTCTCGGTGTGAATTGACCCTAAGTGTGAGTCGGTCTCCCGCTAAAGGTATCGGAGAAAACAAATTTTGTAAGTTATTAAGTTGTGTTGTGGTGTGGTACGGAAACCTCGGTGCGCGAGTAGCCCGAGTGAATTTTACGGAGTTTACCATCCAAAGCTCGGAATCGATCCTATGATACGCAGGCTCGACCATCTCAGCTCACACCTCATATAAATACCAATTATTAAAAGATTTGAAATAAAGTAAAGCTCTATTCACATTACGGGGACGCAATGTGAAATAATACCTATTTCAATACTAATAGAGTTCATAGAGAAAGTCCGTCCTCCGCCCGTGGGGTCTCTCGTGGGAAGCGTTCTCTCTGTGAACTCTATCGGTATTTAGTATAGCATAGCATATGCTCACGAGTATGTTCCCCGAGGGGGTAGTTAGAGATATTCTGAAACCTCAGAATATCCACGTTTCAGAAGTATCGAAACTCCGTCCAGTGTGATGGGGAGTGAGCCCGTCGCCTCTTGTAATGGACAGTGGGTACAATACATGCCTCGAAATTAAAGTTTTCTCAGGTTTCCTCACGATATTTCCTTCACCTAAAAGCCAGTGGTGTTACAAATCGTACATAAATTCTGAAAAACTCATTGGTATGAGTCGGCTTGGACGGGGATCGAACCATCGCCACCTGCACGGCAAGCAAGGTTGTTCGCCACTGGACCACCTCGGTATTTAAATAGGTATTATTTTACATTGTACCCTCCGCGCCCGGCCGCGTCCGCCCGTCGTAATGCGAATAGAGCTTAAAAGGTCCAGTGAAAATAAACGTATTTATATCACGGACCTCTCGAGAAGTTTTCAGAAGACGCCATTAGCTAGTTTTGTGCTCGGAATACGGAATGAATGTTTTCGTGCAATTGTTACAGTGGTTTTTTATTTTCGAAATGACCTTTATTGTCTTTGCGGTAGAGTGGTTTTCTTGAAATATATTTCGGGTTCAAGGTCAGAATTCTTCAATATACGGGGTGTTACATTTTGGTTGGAGTAGCCGTTGACAATTTCTGTGGAAAAGCAGATTTATTTTGACGATTTCAATAGTCCCGTAGTAAACGTTGTTCAGTTTGTTGGTTTAAAATGTAGACTCTAAATCCTCTATAGTTTGACCATGCTTCAAGTAAACGGCTTGAATAATAATTATAACACTTAATCTTACTGAACCTCGCCACAATGTCACAATACATCATCATCATCAGCCTATACACGTCCCAGGATGTATGGGCGTCAGTCCACCACGCGTGCACAATGCGGATTATTAGACTTCACATACGCATCAGAATTTCTTCTTCAGCGTATGCAGGCATATTTTCCTTCACCGTTTGAGAGCAGTCGGTATTACGTACATACGTTTAAAAACTCATTGGTACATGGCATGTTGTCCGTGCGGATTCGAACCCGGACCTCAAGATTGAGTTTCGATAGCTCTTCGCATCGCGCCACCGACGCTCAATGTCACATCAAAAGGGAATAAGATCTATCTAATATCGTCACGATTATTTACTAACCTACTGTAAGATTATCAATGGGGAAGAAATCATCCTTAGGGTGCATTTCCACTGAAGTGGAGCGGAGATGTGTAAAATTAATCAATGGAATTGCTCAATTTTCTTCTCTTGACTCTCTCTTTTTAAATATTTTACAGATAGTCTTTTTGTCACTAATTGGTGCCGGTTACAATTTCAAATTCCCATTCTGAATTCCCTGCCCCTCCTAATAAAATTCCGTAAAATAACTGGGCTATGTTGCTGTAAATGCGTGCAGAAAGATTAGTGTACCGCTTTAGCGCAACTCAAAAAATGATCGATGAATGATGTACGCGCGTACAAATCCCGCGTGTGCAAAAAGAATTTGAATGTTATTAGGTAGGTATCGCAAACGGGAACAAAGAAAATTTTTGGTTGGTTATTGGTATGTCGGCCTGCAATACCTACCCGAAAACATTCAAATTATTTTTGCTCAAACAAACATGTTATAGCTAATTAGTGTATACAAGGTGTTATACAACACAAATAAACATTTAAGGGGGTGGTTTAGACCATCAAACTGAACCACTTTCACTATTTGACCAATATCGAAATCAGGAAAAAAAATCGGATGTTCCATACTAAGCTATAAATCTACCCGAGCTAAATGTATGGGACAGCAGATTTTTTTTTGCGATTTCGATGTTTTTCCCATAGTGAAAGTTGTATAGTTTGATGGTCTTAACCACCCCGTTAAAAGTTTAAAATTTTAATTTTTACTTTTGTTACACCTTGTATGCTCGTTTTGTTTTTTTTGCAGTCGGGTTTTTTGGTTTTTCTTAAAAATTTAGTTTATTTCACACTTTTAAGTCTTGTGTCGAAACGGTAACATAAACGTACTATAATATATGTATATTTGGAATTGTCTGTTCACTAGCATTCATTTGATACCCATATTGTAATTTTGAACACCAACAAAACATTTTAGTTCCCTCTCTTTTTTAATTTGCAGACGCCATTTAAAAATAATGTAGTCTATGTCACTCACACAATTTTTCCGAATCTAATGACACTTGCATGCATATGCTCACGACTATATTCCCCGAGGGGGTAGTCAGAGATATTCTGAAACCTCGGAATATCCACATTTCACCAGTAGTACCGAAACTCTGTCCAGTGTGACGGGGGGTGAGCCCGTCGCCACTTGTAATTGACAGTGGGTACAATACATGCCTCGAAATTGAAGCATGTAGGTTTCCTCACGATGTTTTCCTTCACCGAAAAGCCAATGGTGTTACAAATCGTACATAAATTCCGAAAAACTCATTGGTACGAGTCGGTCTGGACGGGGATC